>CM076575.1:1081654820-1082005163 GCA_034641835.2 Pinus albicaulis | reverse complement strand
GATTCTAAAATGTCTTATAAACCGAGGTGACAACTTTGTCCCTTTCCCAAACCGAATGGTTCTTTTGTTGGGTCTGATACGAATAAAAACTCGGTATCCTAGTTAATAACTATGATTAGTCCTATATGCATCGACATAAATATTTTGTATATATTGTGCTTCCTTTAACCTTTGTCGAATCTGCCTTACTGGTTCCTCCATTTCTTGCACCAATTCTGGCCCAACTATTACTTAGTCCTCCAACTTTTCCCAACTCAATGGTGTCTTGCATGGCCTCCCATAAAGAGCTTGATAAGGATGCATGCCAATGCAATTGTGGTAACTATTATTATAGGAAAACTCTACCAATGGTAAGTACTTTTCCCACTGAGTTTGATTATCCATGACGTACATTCTGAGCCTGTCTTCCATAACCTGATTTACTCTTTTAGTCTGCCCATCTGTTTCTGGATGATATGCAATGCTTAGGTTTAACTGAGTCTCAATGCTGATTGCAAACTTGTCCAAAACCTAAATGTAAAGTGAGAGTCTCTATCATAAATGATCTTTGTGGGTAACTCGTGTAGTCGAATAAATGGGCACTTTTGGTCAATTTATCAACTACAACCAATATAACATTGTGCTTTTGTGAAGTGAGTGGAAAACCCACAACAAAATCCATAGAAATGACCTCCCATTCAGACATAGGGATGTCATGTGGATGTAGGAGTCCTGCTGGATGCCGATGATCAACCTTCACTCGTTGACATTCAAGGCACTTGGCAACAAACTCGACTATGTCGTGCTTCATGCCTGCCCAAAAGAAGAGTTTCTTCATGTCATCATACATCTTCTTTCCACCAGGATGTGCACAATAGAGTGCTCTATGTGACTCTTCAAGGATAGTTCTTCTTATACTCCCTTCCTTAGGGATGTACATTCTTCCTTGAAATCTCAATAGTCCATCTGGTTCAAGGACATAACCCTCAAACTTTGGTTCCATCTGCTTCCCACTCTGGAGTGCTGATATAACCTTCAGATACCAACTATCTTCAAAGATTTTTTCCAACACACGTTCCCTTAAATTAACCCTCAAGGGCACTGAAGAGAAGGTTTGTGGCCTCCTGCTTAGTGCATGAGCCACCACATTCTCCTTTCCCTTAATGTATGAGATCCCGAAATCATACTCACTCATGAATTCACTCCATCGCCTTTGCCTAGCATTCAAATCTCTTTGAGTGAAGAGGTACTTCAAGCTCTGATGATCAGTCCTTAACTCAAAGCTTCTCCCAATGAGGTAATTTTTCCAGAGTTTTAAAGCTAACATCACTGCTGCTAATTCTAAGTCATGGGTAGCATACAATTCTTCATGTTTCTTCAACTTTTTGGATGCCTAAGCTATTACTTTGCCTTCTTGCATCAACATTGCTCCCAATCCTTGCTTTGAAGCATCGGTGCAGACCATGAAGTCCTTTTTCCATGTCGAACACTCGAAGGATCGGTGCACTAATTAGAAACCTCTTTAGTTCGGTGAATGCAGTGTCACATTCATATGTCCATTCATACCTAACCCCTTTTCATTGTAATGTGGTGATAGGTTTTGCAATATTTGAAAACCATTCCACAAATTTGCGATAATAACCTGCTAGCCCCATGAATCTACGCACCTCATGAGAATTTTTCGGCACTGGCCAATCCATTATGGCCTTTACTTTTTCTGGATCAACTGAAATCCCTTCTCCTGAAATGATGTGCCCAAGATAATGAATTTTCTTTTGAAAGGAGGAACATTTTGACAATTTTCCATACAACTGATTTTCCCTTAAGCAGGTTAGCACAACCCTTAGGTGCTCTTGATGTTCCTTTTCATTCTTGAAATACACTAGAATATCGTCCAAAAATACTTGCACAAATTGGTCCAAATATTTCTTGAACACACCATTCATGAGACCCATGAATACTGATGGTGCATTGGTTAAGCTAAATGGCACAACTACGAACTTGTAGTGCCCAAATCGAATTTGAAATGCAGTTTTTGGGATGTCACCTTCCTTAATTCTCAATTGGTGGTATCCAGTTCGCAGATCGATCTTTGAGAAAACTGTTGCTTCCTTCATTTGGTCAAATAGGTTATCTATTCTAGGTATCAGGTACCTATTCTTTATTGTGACTTGATTCAAGTCCCTATAATCTATTCATAGCCTTAAGGAACCATCCTTATTCTTGACGAAAATTACTAGTGCACCCCAAGGTGAAATACTAGGTCTAATAAATCCCAAGTCTAAAATCTCTTTTAACTGCATCTGCAACTCACAAAGTTCTGGGGCTGTCATCCTGTAGGGTGTCTTGGATATTGGTTCTGCACTAGGTTTTAGGTCGATTGTGAAATCGATCTCCCTAACAGGTGGTAATCCAAGAAATTCCTTAGGGAAAACATCCTCAAATTCTGACAAAACTGGGTACTGATCTAGGGAGAGTCCTTTTTGGTCAATTACAGCCTCGATCACATATAGTTTACAACCTTGCTGGAGACAATGTTTTACCTTCATCCTGGAGATGAATCGTAGGGACACTACTCTCTTGATACCACAAATCTCAATTGACCTACCTTCATCATCTAAACAAATCACCTTGAGCTTCTAGCCAGTCCATTCCGATGATTACATCGTACATCCCCAATGCTATGATGTATGCATTCAACTTAGTTGTACACAACTCGATGTTCACTTGACATTGATCAACACTAGGTCCTACTGCTTGTTTTATCCCAGAAGCCATTTCGACTTGTTTAAAGTCATTGTGCTCATATGCTTCCAACCCACATTTTTCTAATGCAACTGGTGAAATGAAACTATCTGTAGCACCAGAATCAAACAAAATTTTAACTTTTACATTGTTTATCATACCCATTGTTTCTACCACGACGAATTGGTGTTCAACTTGTTGGTTATCAACTGCTTCATAGATTCGATGGTGGTTGCTTGCTTCCCCCATTGATGCTTTTCCTTCTCTACAATTTTTACTAGTTTGTAACTCAGGACAATCGCACTGGTAATGAGGTCCACCACATCCCCAACAAGTGATGCGATGTAGACTTTAAACAAAATGTTGTGGATTTCTTTGGAAGAGCTCCTTCCCCTGAGACCCCTACCCCTGCTCGTGGCTCCTCGTGTCTAACTGTGATTTGCATGAGTCCTTGATGCTGCCGGTGAAGTTGCACTTGCAACCATTGAAATCCCCACTGTCGGTGCTTTGGGTACAACCTTGTTTCCATATGGCGGTGTCCTCAAACTTCCTCCCCTGGAGAAGGTACGAGGGGCCTTCCCCATAAACCTTGGTTGGTGTGGAAAAATGGTTTTGCTTCCACTTTTTAAGTCTAAGTGCTCTTCAACATAACAAGCATGTTCAACAGCTTCTGCAACTGAGGATGTTTCCACATCCGCTCCATTGCCCTAATCTTAGGGTTCAAGACATAAATGAAGCGATCTGCTGGGCGCTGATCAATGTCCATGTAGGAGACATACTTGACCAATTCTATGAATCTAATCTCATGTTCATTTATTGTGTGCTTTCCCTGTACCAAAGCATGGAAGGCTCCTACATGTTGTTCTTCATAATATGCTGGTAGGTACTTTTTCCTGAATCTCTCTTCAAATAACTCCCAGGTAACTATGTTAGGAGTGAGGTGTAGTTGACGCTCTAAGTTACCCTACCAATTTAGGGCACTGTCTCTAAGTTGGAATATCACTGTTTTAGCTTTTGAATTGGAAGTATAATCTCTTAGTGCAAAGCACCTTCTCATTCCTTCTAACCAAGCTTATGCTCGTTCACTAGCACGACCTTCAACAAACTCTGGGAGCTTAATCTTTTTGTGCTCCCTCATAATGTCCTCGATTGGAGGTCCTCTATCAAAGTCTCTTGACTCCTCGAGATTTCCCAACCCTGATGGAGGGTGCTCCACTTCCTACTCAGTTGTTTGGCGCCCTCTTAAAGTATCATTAATTGCTTCTAGGGAGCGCAAGATGAGAGCCAACTCTGGCGATGGCAATGGGTTATTTGTAGGGGGTCCCTGTGATGGTCCTCCCCGACATCGATTTCCCTGCGTCTTCACCACTTTGTAATGTTCAATTATCTGTATCATACAAGACTTATTAATGCAACTTAGGACTTGTCTGCCCCTAGTCGACTCACACACATATATAAAATGATAGGCATAATTTTTTCTTTTACTATGCTCATAAACGAGCATTACTAATACTGAGAAGATCCCCAAGGATCTACTAAATGCTCTCATGTGTGAGCTCCTACAATTTTTCTCTTAAATACTAGCTAGGTTACTGGTGCAATGTAATTGTCAATCATGCTTTGATGCTTTCTTAATAGCAAATTATTCTCTTTAGTAACCTTAATTATTATTATTAATTGTATTTATATAATTAATATTAAAATTAATCGATGAAATGACTTAATATATATTTAAATAATTAAATTAAATATCAATGTGAATAATACTCTCTAGTCATGCCTTTCTTCTATGGGCATTAGTTTCTCCTTCCCAACTTTTATAATATGTTTTTAAAGTCATTTATGTCCATTATTTGAATCTTAGAATCCCCTAGGGGACATATAAACACTTTTTATCCCCTCTTGAAGAGGTAGTTTCCTTGAAGCAAGGTTTAACATGAATGCATGTTGTATTTTTGTCTATCCAACGACCATTTCAATTACACTATTATAACTCGGTGGCTTTTTCAAATCCCATTCGTTACTAAATGATGATAATATAAAAGAATATATAGTACATTATATATATATATATATATATATATATATATATATATAACATTTTAAATAAATTTCTCTAGATGATATATGACTAGAAACAATTTTATGTTTATTGCATTATTGGATTCACAATTGATTTTCTCATATCATCATAAATTTCATGTCATGATTGAATATGGATCAGAAATAATGTCTATTATCTCTTATCACATTTATTCAATTTTTATAACATTCATATTCTTATGTTAAAACCCTTGAATCATGGCTTCTTCCTTAATATACACATTCTAAAAGCAAACTCAACTAACATTAAAATATCATGTGTAATTCAAACCTAAATGAATATGCTTTGACTTAATATTTTATTCTCTCAAGATTTAAATCTCTAAAAGTATATGTATTTTTCAATTAATTTCATCTAATTCATTGTATATAAAAAATCATATAATAATAAAAAGAGTATTATAATTATTAAAGAATATATCACCTCAAAATCAACCATAAAATTTCAAGCATACTGTTCAAGTGATGAATACCATGGGTTCTCATAAACATAGAGCTCAAAATCCCCAATGAATTCACCAAGTCAAGTTTCCCTCATTATTTTAGTTTAGAGTTTTTTTTTTTTTTGGGTCCATAAGGAAGTTGATTACAATATGAATACCGTGGGTTCTCATAAGCTCAAAAACCACCATCAACTTCACCAAATCAAGTTTACCTCATTATTTTAGTTTAGATTTTTTATTTTTATTTATTTTGGGTCCACAAGATAACTTGATTACGATTGTAAATGATACTTCTCATGCATTGAGATTTTAATAAGTGGTTTGATTATTGATCAATGGTTTATTCTTTATTTAGAAATAGAGATGCCATACTTAGAGAAATTTATAGAATAAATATAGCTATAAAAATAAAACAAAATCAAACAAAAGAGGAATGCTTATATTGGCGGGGATCCATTATCCTCGCACTATACACCAGGTATTAATTCACACTCCAATTTTATTAAATTTATTTTTGGAAAGCACTGCTGTAAAAATGATATTACTGTAAGACGAATCTTCTTCACTCTGCCACGTTTAATTATTTAATGTTAAACTGGAAAGAAACTTCTAAAATTGACGCGGAGCATGCATCTCTATTTTTTTAGGATTTTGTATAACATTAGCTCTGTATTTTAGTCCGTCACAAAGATCTATGTTTTTGGCAAGTTGATGCCATGCAGTTATGTTTTTTTTTGGCAAGTGGATAAATCATAAAATAATACACTATGAATGATCGCACCCTTTTACATTCTAGGTGGGAGAGATGTGAAGGTGCATCGATCATGTTATCTGGAAAAAAAATTGAAGTCAAAATCTCAAACTCAAAACTTAGTTCTTCTCAAACTCAAAATTTAGTTCTTCTCAAAACTTATGTACGAGGAGACTTAGCTTCCCAAGGAGTTTTGGATGTGCTACAACACTTCTCTAACGAGAGGTAAACTCCATGATGTTTGTTATTTATTAATTAAAGAAAACAATAAAAATTTGGGTATCCTCTTCCCAAAATTTTCTCAAGTCATGGACTCCCTTTTTTATTATTAAATCAATACAGATAAATGGATTCGTTCAAGGAATGTTCCATCTACGACATAGTGAGTATTGCAGAAGGCATGCAATTATTTGGAACATTGGGAAATGACCAGTGAAAATTGGATTTGTAAATCCAAGGGAGCAAAATCAAGAGGTTATGATATACATTATGCAGTCTCTGAGGAATGAAAATATATATTTTCTCTGCTTGGAGTCTTGTTATGGTTTCATAAGGAAGCTAGGAATAATATAATGCTGAGCAAGACAATTACCTTGGGCTCCATGAGATCATCAAAATCTGGGGGGGACACGCACAAAGAATCCCTCTCCTCGGAATTGGTACCATGTTTGCGTGTTTAAAGGGCCAACATAAATGCTTTTATTGGGCACAAATTGCTTTGGGATATCATAAACAATGCTAGAATAGGCGACTGCTTTGTTGAATCCCCGTCGTTGTCTTTTGATGCTTCAACAATATATGAGGGCTTTTTTACGCTGAACATAATGCAAAAATCAGCGCTACCATTATCACCCGTCTCTGTGAAGAGAGAAAATCATCATCCATGGAACCCGTGTCCTCAAACTCTGAGGAAATGGCTAGTAATGAGTGTTTTACTACCATTTTATCCCATTCATCTCCCCAGCTGTTGTTTTAGTGGCGCTCTTTGTGGCTAACTTATCCACGATTCTCAGTCTTTCTGATTCAATCTCGCGTATGATGGTGTAATATTCCATTTTTTGGTGTCACCTATGATAGGGTTAGGTTGGACTTCCAGAGTTAGGAGCAGACAGGTCACAGGTACAGATTGGTGCTATCAGCGGGCTCAGGGGCTTTTTGGAGGAGTTTTGAGGAGTTTCCATGGTGTTCGGTGGCATTCGCTTGATATATTCCATCGTTCGAACAATTTTGCTTTCGTTCCAGTGCATTTCGACAACTTTCGAAAATTTGAGTTATTTGTGGGCTTAACTCAGCTGATTACGCTCAAGGTGGCATTCCAGGAGGAATACATGATGGAACACCTTAGTGTAATAGCTCATTGGAACTAGGACGAGGATACCAACATGATGGGACGGTTGGGCATGAGTTTCAGTGACCAGAGGAGACATGGTAGCCGATTTACTCTCTTTTGCATTAAAAAGGAATATTTTAATAAGAGGGAAAAGTGCACCATGAATAAAATAATGCTCTAGAAGGCTCCAAGAGATCTATAAAAGAAATGGAGGAGGCCATTGGGGGGATATTTTTTGGATCATAACATTTTTTTGTATGAGAGGTTTGAGATGTGGTTCTCTACTTTAGCCGTAGCCCCAGGACGAAATCCCTCGGGTGATTTGTGAGTGTTGGACGAAAACCCAACTCTCCTTGAGGAGACTTCATTTAGAAGTATCGCAGAGCTTCAGGGATATTGGAGTGAGGATCATTCAGATCTTCAACAGGTGCTTTAGTGGATTCAGTGGTCGCTGTTGCCAGAGGGAGAGTGTAGCAGTTCAGTTTTGGAGGCCATCGCTTTGTAGGTGTGCAACAGATTGTATTGTTGGCCAGTTTTCCATCTCAGCTCTTTTTAGGTCAGATCTATATGTGAACCCCATTATTATTTATAATAAAAGCTGAGATTCTTCCTGTTCTATGTGGTGTTGGATTGCAGTATTTTATGTGTTTTTATTTTACATGGCAATCTTCTGTTAAATGCATGTTGATTTTACAGCATCATTTCGGGTTTAAGTAAATTCATGCAAATTTAGTAAAATGTCCCATTTGGGGATATTACAGTGGTATCAGAGCTGGTGTTCCTTCCAGCCTGAGGGTTTAATTGCAGATTGAGTTGCTTCTTGAAAGAAAATCCAGATCGTTGCTGAAGAACACTGGTATGGCCAAATTCATACTTGTTTGCAAATTTGCAGTGCAAATATCCAACAAAATTTTAAGCAAATGGTTGTCGGCACAATAATGGTTCGACATTTGAATCAAATTATATCAAAAGCCATTCGCGAATTGTTAAGGAGCGAATTATGGGTAGCATGAGAAAATTTCTACAAACAGGCCAAGCTTATTCAAAGTATTTTAGTGGGACTGTGGAGAAATCCGAGAGGGGGCCACTCTTCCTTTTGTTTTGAAAGTCATATCAGGGGCAAATAATATTATCAAAAGGGGACATTTATGAAGAAGCGATGTTAAATTTTAGTGGCCAAATAATATGTGAGCCAAAGTTTATAAAGTGGTCGGATCGTTTAAAAAAAAAAAGGGCCAGTGAGAGTGTATGATCTTTGATTTACAAAGGTATTTCCAATTAATTATCCACGGGGCTGAGTTTCCACAGTTAGAGCTGGGTCGAGTTTCCTCTACGAAGTCTGGACGAGTTCCTGTTCATTACTGTTGAATTTGATCATTATTGTGGGTCGTGGGAACTGATCAAAGTTCTGTGCTTTGAAGAAGGTGAGTTGTGGAGATACTTGGTATCAGTCCTAGAGCTGCGCACTCCATCTCTGCAGAAGGTTAACACCATTACTTGCCTGGGTTGTGTACTATTTAATGTTTGATCGTAGCAGTTGAGAAAATTTATTCATCTCTGCGAAGTACACATCATTGGGCACAACTGAGGTGGAAAAATTTCCTTCTGAGGTACGCAGGTGCGATGGAATATTAATAAGTGGTTGACTGTGGGTCAACGCTGAGTTGGACGGATTGCAGGGGAATTAAGCATCCTCCAATTACATCTTCGTCTACCTACGTCGAACTCGTGGCAGCCAAAACATTTATTTGGAGCCGCAACGATGGTTATTGAAGTGACTGGGCAGAAGACACACTTCGAAGGGTCAAGCTGTTGTTATACGATTTTATTGGGGAACATGTGGCCACATACATTGAAGTAGTCAATTTCCTTTTATCTTGTGTGCCAAGGGTTCCATATTTAATTTCTGAGTTAGTTTCCTTTGTATTGGAAGAGTTATGCCTCAAGGAAAACGAATTTACAGTGACAGAATGTACGTTTCCAGAACTCATTAATTCTGCTATTCCAATTTGCATCAGCCTCATGGTAAATTACTGAAAATTGATTTTCATTCATTGTGTGAATGAATTAAAATTATGACAAGTGCACCTACAACAATGCGGGCTCAAACGCTGTGCCAAAAAGAAAACTGAAACTAGAACAAAAACTCATAAATTTATTGCAAATTCGTGGAAATTTTGGAAGTGAAAATTGAGGGGGTCGATGTGTGCATTTATGCTATGTGGACAGAGTAATGATAGAGAAACCAAGTCGAAAATATTATGCCTGTAGTTGAGTTCCATCTCGTTCTGTATGAGCAAGTCCCTATTGTAGTTGCAAATTGAAGTTTATCAGTTGGGGGACCGTCTATGAGAATTATCGTTGGGCTCGAGAAGTTCCAGTGCCAAGGGTTGTCGTTATTCCAATTTCTGGAGCGGTCTTATTGAAGGCATAAATTTATAGAGGAAGTCGAGTCTGGGCATAAAGGGACAACCATTATTCTCATCAACAGACACGTGACAACAAACATCTTATTCAAACCTAGGTTCTATTTTCTTTGTTCATCCCTCTTGTCATTTATTAATCTGAGTTAAATCATTGTCATTTGCACAAGCAGTGATATCTATAGTTTTCTGGGTAGTCAAAGTTATAGTAATATTGTATGAACTATTCTCGAAGCAAAAATTATCGACAATCAGACCCTTCTCCAAGAAGGTACATAATTTGCTCCAACAAAGGCATCCGAGGAATTTACAAAAGTAGGAAGAAGTGGGAAATTGGCTTTATGCACTTGGGATGGACTTAAAGAGTGGAAGCTCAGAAAATGAATTTCCCATGTCAGAGAAATTGGAATCTTGCCCTTCAAAGGTAGAGCAATCTTATTAGAGTTTAAATTGGGCTTTGGAACCATCTATGCTTGCATTGGTACAAGCTAGATTCTTGGAACATCCAAGTGAGAGAGTCAAGCTTATAGCTGCCTCTTGTTTCAATGATATTTTGAGGATAACAGCGCCCTTCCCTCCCTATAATGGTGATATTATGAAAATAATTTTTAGACTGATAGTAGGAACCTTTCGGGATTTATACAACTGTGCGGGCTCTACATTTGGGAGAAAGCTTAAGGTCTTAGAAGCCATGGCCATGACCCAGACTTACGAGGTAATGACCGATCTTGAGTGTGATGGCTTGATTCTGCAGATGTTCCAATGCTTCTTTAGCATTAGGAGACATCATTCTGACATAGCCATAGCTCACATGCAGTCCATCCTGTCGTCATGTATGGGAGGGCGTGATGCCATTTGCCAGGAGCTGCAGACTAGGTTGTTGAGCATTTGGAGGAGAGAGCAGTTGGTCTCACCCGTTGCTTATGAGCTAGCCCAAGGGCTAGTTGAGCAGAACATTGAGCTTTTCAGGAGATAGTTGACCAGGGAGGAACTGCTCTAGTTTGGTAGATAAGGTAGTAGAAATGAGCTGAGGAGGAAGGGACTTTGCTTCATTTGCAAAGAACCTTGGGGGCCTGATCACTCATGTTTGAGAGATGCAGATGAGGTGGCAGAGGTAGAGCAGGTAGACGTTCCTTTAGTATGCCAGGTTGAGGACTCTTCTTCAGACGAGTCCATGGAATCAACTGAGGATGTTTCTGGGGAGCAAGAGTAGTCATGTAGAGATGATGACAGTAGGCCGGAGCTGTATTCCAGTATGCAGGGTGAGCTATCAGGGGACTCTACGGGAGATACTCTGGGTGATGAGTCACTTGTGAAGATTCAACCAGAGCAGCATATGATGGAGCCTAAGTCAGCAGAGGAGGATACTATGCACATCATGCATGATAGTCCCTTGGGGGAGAGCCATATGGAGGCTCACACTGACATGACTAGAGCCCATGAGTGAGTGCTAACCTTGGGGCCAGCCACTGAGGAGGAGCAGTCAGATGCACAGACACCGAGTACAGTGATGACAATTGCAGATCCATATCCTTTAGAGATGTTGGAGGTCGATGGGATAGTTCTGCAGGGAGCTAGGGGACAGCAGGAGTTTTACATTCCCGATGAGAGGGATGAGTTGTTGGAGATGGTGGAGCATCCATCTTTGGGCCGACACATTGATGAGGTATAGATAGATGTACATGCATTCAGAAGAGATGCAGTACTTTCGGTGAGTATCACTCTCCAGGACTACATCGATGGGGCTTGCAGCATATCTTGCCCACTTTGGCCCATTATAGAGAGAGGCGCTTTCTTCTATAGGCAACTTTCGTTGGCGCATAGGCGAGCAAAGAGTTGGATTATGGGCCGGGTGACAACACTCCAGATAACCCGTATAAAAAAAACAAGCAGCATTTGATTTTTTTCTAGGATGGATTGGCTGCTGTATCATGAGCTGGTACCCTCTTGATGGTACGAATTTCTTCGTAGGGAGCACCACGGAGTAGGGGCCCTTATACATGACGTATGATACAGATTCCAGTTGGAAGTGGGGCATAGATCGACATTTCTTCAACATCCCATCCCGGTTTCAGGAGAGCAGGATCAACATTGGATTTAGTCAGGGTTTGGATTGGAGAGAGGTGATGAGTTGGTACACAGTTGGTGGGGCAACTTACACCATCATAGATACAACGCAGCAGGAGACGTGGTCTTCACCTCTTAGAGCATCAGTTATAGCCAAAGGCAGTGCGCAGTCCGAACTGTGGGAATTGGGCGATGATTGGCCATCGTGGCGTGGGGATCCAGGAGGATTGTTTGATGACAAGTACAGTGAGAGATCAGTTTGGGATCACGACATTGAGGGGTCTAGTCCGGGTGGCTTGACACAGGCACATAGTAGCACCAGGAGGTTTGTATGGGATCTAGGCAGTGGGTCTCAGTTGCATCGGGCCAACGGAGTGGCCCACATATTTGGATTGCTTGAGGGCAAGCATTCTTGGGGTAGAAGGTATGTAATATTCCCTTTTTTGGTGTCACCTACGACAGGGTTAGGTTGGACTTCCAGAGTTAGGAGCAGACATGTCACAGGTACAAATTGGTGCTATCAGCGGGCTCAGGGGCTTTTTGGAGGAGTTTTGAGGAGTTTCGATGGTGTCTGGTGGCATTCGTTTGATATATTCCATCGTCCGAATAGTTTTGGTTTCATTTCGGTGCATTCCAACAACTTTCGGAAATTTGAGTTATTTGTGGGCTTAACTTAGTTGATTAAGCTCAAGGTGGCATTCCAAGAGGAATACATGATGGAACACCTTAGTGCAATAGCTCATTGGAACCAGGATGAGGATACCTACATGATGGGACGGTTGGGCATGAGTTTCAGTAACCAGAGGAGACATGGTAGCCGATTTACTCTTTTTTTGCATTAAAAAGGAATATTTTAATAAGAGGGAAAAGTGCACCATGAATAAAATAATAATAAAATAATGCTCTAGAAGGCTCCAAGAGATCTATAAAAGAAAGGGAGGAGGCCATTGAGGGATATCTTTTGGATCTTAACATTTTCTTGTATAAGAGGTTTGAGACGTGGTTCTCTACTTCAGTCGTAGCCCCAGGATGGAAACCCTCGGGTGATTTGTGAGTGTTGGACGAAAACTCAACTCTCCTTGAGGAGACTTCATTTAGAAGTTTCGTAGAGCTTCAGGGATATTGTAGTGAGGATCATTCAGGTCTTCAACAGGTGCTTCAGTGGATTCAGTGGTAGCTGTTGCTGGAGGGAGAGTGCGACAATTCAATTTTGGAGGCCATCATCGTGTAGCAGTGCAGCAGATTGTATTGTTGGCCAGTTTTCCATCTCAGCTCTTTCTGGGTCAGATCTATATGTCAACCCCGTTATTATTTATAATAAAAGATGAGATTCTTCCTGTTCTATGTGGTATTGGATTGCAGTATTTTATGTGTTTTTATTTTACATGGAAATCTTCTGTTAAATGCATGTTGACTTTACGACATAATTTCGAGTTTAAGTAAATTCATGCAAATTTAGTAAAATATCCCATTTGGGGATATTACAGATGGCGAGTTGAGAGATGCTGTAAATAGAAAACCCCTTTGTATACATACCAATAAGCTTGTTGATTTTACCACTGGGACTATTTCTGATAAAGGATCGTGTGGGTTGGCCTGAAATCAAAGTACCCACCATTATTATTCTTCCTACAATGGATATATTACAGTTTTTCTCAGTTACTCAAAACCATAATTTTCTTTATGCCTAATCCTCAGCTGTCCATTAGGACTATTATAATGTTTGGGGTCGTGTTTGAATGTCGGTTTCACAAGGAAGCCATTGATGGGATTTTTGGAGATGACTTTAATCTTGCGGAATGGGTTAAATTCAAGTTTCAGGAAGGTGATATGAAGTCAATTGTAGACCCAAATCTCAAAGATGATTTTCACCATGAGGATGCTAGAACTGTGATAGAATTGGCTCTAAATTGTTCTGCATTTGATATGTTTGGTCGTCCATCCATGAAATAGGTGTGAAAGTTCATATTACTAAGATGACGGACCTTGTCGTGCTGGATAAATAACTACAATCAACTGCCTTACTGGAATTACTCCAATCACAACGTGTGACGCATTGATCTTTGGGCATTCTATTGTATTTATTTTCTTTTTCTTTTTTTTAGTGAAGGAAAGTGGAGAATAATGGCACAACCAAAAAATGATATGCAGTACCAAAATTTTTGTTTTGACAAACTAGAGTGCAAAAACGACTTTGCCCACAAAACAAATATTTTGACTCTAAAAAAAAAGATCCTACAGACCGAGTGAGTTTTTAGGAAGTATTTTAAAATACCATAATATTTGTACATGGGTTTAAGCCTACGAAGTCTAATAATTGTAGACATTATTCCGTAACATATTGCTAATTGTGGGCATTAATATATTCTGTAATAAATTCTCTAAGGCCGGTATGACTAAAATTCATGAAATGGGTTCTCTTAGAAAGATGTCGTGACATGGTCTTTCCTTCTAGCCCAAGAAAATACAAGTGCAGGGCTTCATCATCGACCCTTTAAAAGTTGTATTCGTTATAATGTAAAGCAAAAATAATTTTGATGAAGTGCAAGATGATTATGCGAACATGTTGTGCTTGTTCATCACATTTTTTATTCTGTTTGTCTCTCTTTTCCATTTTATTTTCTTTTACAGCAAAGCCAAGTGATTTAGATATACAATACAATGTGTATATATATATATATAGGTCCTAAGGGTTTGAACCTGGCTCTGATACCATATGTGGAGACCTAACCTAGATCTTTTAACTAAACCTAGAATTATCATTTAAATTAAACACAATATGCAGGAAAATAGCATATTTATAGGTCAACATTTATTTGATGATAACATACAAGTAAAATTTATTTGCAACGTAATAAATAAGTAAGAAATTTCATTGCAGCAATTTACATAAGTAATCAACAATCGAGGAATACATGTATCAGTTGCTTGGTTGAGATACTCTTGATTTTTGTTGAGATGCTCCTGTTGCGTTACCCGACTTGATTTACCTCCCAGCCAACTAGGATTGATTTCCTAGCCCAGGGAACCTCCATAGGCTCCCTGGCCCTCTGAGCCCAAGTCCAACCAGCTGTATTGTGTCCAAGTTAAAACCAACACCCTCCAATAGATCTAAGTTTGATTCCTCTCATTTTCTTTGCATTCTCTCCCTTTCTCTTTCTCCACACTCCTCCAAAATAAATTCCTCCAATGCCAAACAAAGACCAAGGATCTTTCCCTCTCCTCTCATCCTCCTTTCCTTTTATGTCTCTTCCTCTCATCCACCTCAACTACTCACCATAAATTCCATGACTACCCCCTCATCCTTTTAATTTATTAACCTTGACTTTCTTAGCATATCTTATCCAAAAGTAGATATAAATATAGATATTTTATTTATAAATAAATTGGAGAAAACCAAAAAATAGATTTGGGAGGACATATTGGGAATAAAAATCAAGATATTTGATTTAGAAATAAATGGGAGAAGACAATACTTTATCTAAAAGCAGATTTGAGAAGACACATTGGGAATACAAATCTAGATATTTGATTTAGAAATAAATGTGAGAAGACCGTACCTTATCTAAAAGTAGATTTGAGAAGACACATTAGAAATGAAATAATAACAAATAATAAAAGTCATATCTGTAAAAAAATAAAATTACAAATTCACAAGTGTAGATATCACTAACAATGGTCTTTGGAAGATCATGCAACTGAAAAACCTCCCTGAAGAACAACTCGGCCACCTGTGAGGTTGTGTATCAGGGTGAGATGGCGAAGAAGCGTGCAAACTTCGTCAAACGATCTACCACCACATAGATGCAGTCCTTGCCCTGTATTGTGGGCAACCCCCTAATGAAGTCCATCGATATGCTCTCCAATTTTCCCTCAGGAATAGGAAGAGGCTACATTAAGCCTGCTGGGTGTGACTGCTCACCCTTGTTCCGTTGAAACGTCTCACACTCCCTGATATGCCACAAAACATCGTCCTTGAGGTCCTTCCATGCAAATCGCTCCCGGATAGCCCTGTAGGTCTTGGTGTACCCCTGATGTCCTGCTAAAGGTGAGTCATGGGCATCCTATAGTATCTTCTCCCGCAACTGGGAGTTGGCCACAAAGTAGATTCGGTCCCTGTAACATATCACCTCATTCATCGACTAATATCTGTCATCGGTCACCATCCCATCAAGGACCTCAATTGCAAATCGATCCTTGGAATACCCCACCAATAGCTGGGCCCTCCAATCTGGAGTAATACTCATCAACGAAAGGGAAGTTGACCTCCTAGACAACGCATCCGCCACTACGTTGTTCTTCCCCTTGACATACTCTATGTCAAAATCATATGCCTGGAGCTTGCTCACCCATTTCTGTTGCCTCTCCTGTAGCTGCTTCTGTTCCAAAAAGAATATGAGGCTGTTGTGATTAGTCCTTACCCAAAACTTGTTCCCTAGCAAGTACGTATGAATTTAGCTAGCGCATGCATGGTGGCCAACATCTCCTTGTCATATATGGGGTACAACCTCTCGTGAGGCAGTAGCTTCCGACTCTCGAAAGCTATGGGGTGCCCTCCCTGCATCAACACGACACCCACTCCTCCTCCTGATGCATCACACTCCAATATGAAAGGCTGAGTAAATTCAAGAAGTGCTACCACGGGGCAACCACTCATCACCTGTTTGAGGGGCTCAAAAGCCTCCTGCGTGTCACTGTCCATGCAAATGCTCCTTTCTTTGTCAGATTTGTAAGGGGTGCTGCCAACTATGAGAAGCCCTTTACAAACTTTCGGTAATAAGTGCAAATGCCCATGAACCCCCAAGCTTTGTCACGTTCCTGGGCTCTGGCCAATCCCGAATGGTCTTGATTTTCTCCTCATGCACATGCACTCCATCAACTCCGATGATGTGCCCCAAATAAAGCATCTCAATCAACCCAAACTCGCACTTAGATAGTTTGGCATAGAAATGATGCTCCTCCAGGATACACAATCTGCCTCAACATGCTGTAAGTGCTCCTCCCAAGTTTGGCTATAGATCAGAATGTCATCAAGGAACACTAGCACAAAATTACTCAACTGCCCATGAAATACGTGGTTCATGCATGACTGAAATGTGGCTGGTGCATTGGTTAACCCAAAGGGCATAACGAAGAACTCAAAGTGCCCATAGTAGCACCGAAAAGCTGTCTTAGGGACATCCTTGTCCCTCACCCGAATCTGGTAGGACCTTGATCGTAGATCAATCTTTGAGAAGAACTTGGCTCCCCTCAAGTCATCCATCAACTCATCAATGCGTGGGATGGGTAGCAGTTCTTCATGGTTTTCTTGTTGAGGGCCCTATAATCAATGTACATGCACAGGGTCCCGTTCTTCTTCTTCACCAGGACAACTGATGAAGCAAATGGGCTAGAGTTGGGCCTAATGTGCCCTAGTGCCAAGAGATCATGGATGGCTCTCTCTCTATCTCATCCCCGTAGCTCTTGGGATGCCTATAGGGAGTAGTGGTCACCGCCTGTACTCATGGCTCCAACTCTATGGTATGCTCAAACCCTTGGTCAGGTGGCTGGCCAGGCGATATTTCTCCAAATACTATAGGCTACTTGTCAAGGATGGCCTGAAATGTGGTGGCTTGGCCACACTTCCAACCTTTGAAATCCTCAACTCCACAACCCACTCAACATCTCTGTGCCTCAAGTCAGCCTCCATCCTGTGGGTCAAGACTGTCTGTGGGGGGTAGGAGTGCATACCCCTCAACAATACTGGCTTGCCAGTTGGATCCAAAAACTCCATCTGCAACTTCCACCAGTCAGTGGTGACTCTGCCTAGTGAATAGAGCCATTGGACTCCCAACACTACGTTGGTGTCTGGTCTGTTTTGGAGTAGTTCCCCATGGTCACAGTTAAGGCTGGGACATAGCATGTGCACTGCATAGTCTTGTCACCCGACACAAGAACTGAAAACCCCTCAAACTCCTCTGTGGTAATGCCTCTCTTCTGGACTCGCTGGGCATCGATAAAGTTTTGAGTGGCCCCACTGTCCACTAACACTGATACACGCTGCCCCTGAACTATTCCCCTGATCCTCATAGTCAGAATCTTGGGTATCCCATGTAGTGATGCGAGGACCCCTCCATAAGGTGCAAATGCAGCTCCCCCTGCTGGTGGTGGGGGTGGTGATGGTGGCCATCCCTCCTGAGGTGCTGCACTGTCATATCCTCCCATCTCAAAATATGTCTCCTCTCCATCACTATCTGAGAAGACCTCTATGTAATGGGCCTTTCCTACTGCACACCTATGGCGTGGTGCCCATGGCTCCTGACAAGTGAAGCATAGCTTCTTCCTCTGAAGGTCTCTCCGAGGGACATCATCCAACTGCCCACGTCCCTGATTGGCTCTCGGTGGTGGGACTCTCATATCTCTCCTCCTCTACTAGAAACTGATTTGTTTGGGAGGGATGCCCTATCTTTGGGTAGGGCATCCTGTAGGTCCCTAGCCCTCCCTATTGCATCTTGCAGCGTAGTGGGTCTGTTGGACCTCACCAACCCCTGCAATGGCTTTGCTAGTCCCTCTATGAACATGTAAATCCTCCTGGACTCTGATAAGTCTGGCACAATCACAAGTAGTCACAAACACTTTGAGATGTAAACCTCTGCATTCCCAGACTGCTTGAGTTTGGTCAACTCCCCAAAATACTTCTCAGGGTCCTTCCTCTCAAATCGCCCTAGCACCCTCCTGGTAAACTCATCATATGTTGTGACCCCTCTGTGCCCTAGCGTGGTCAGCCCATGGAACCACCAGTCATGAGCTTCCCCTTCCAGATGCAGCGTGGCAATCTTGATTGCCTCTCCCTTGGTCATCTGGTTCAGTTGCAAATAAAAATCCAACTTCTCGACTCATGCCTTGGCCGAGCTCTTAGAGGAGCCATCAAAAGTAGGGAGAAACAACCTCCCCATGGTACACTGTAAATCATTCCCCTGCGTGTAGCCTCTGCCACTCTGTCCCCTGGGTTTGTTGCTGCCCTTCAGCTAGCAGAAATATTTCAAAGTAATGGCCCTCCCAAACTCCAGGCCATAGGACTGGTACTCCAGGAAGTATTTTCCATAGTGTGCTTCCTCCTGCTCCTGAAGCTAGGAACGTAGGAATGGTAGACCATGGGGGAGTGTATGGTATGGTAAGCATATTGGGATTAAGTGATGCTTGATGCTGTGAGGTGCCAGATCCTTGTCCCACCTGGAAATCCACTTGGATTCCCTTACCTTTGCTACCATTATTGTTCCAGTGATCCATCTCCTCAATGTTCTTTAAGAGGTCCTGCAATGCCTTCAGTAGGAGGTGAGAAAACTCCTCCTCCTTGCTCTTCTTCTCCGCTTCTACGTCCCCCATTCTTATCTCCACAACCTTCAGTTCAATGGTCACAAGATCTGGAGTAATTTCTATCTCTCTTTCTGCTCCTGTACCTCTGCCTCTAGCGTGTCATGTTCTGCTTGTCTTCTGGTGTCATAGACTGCGCTGCTCCCACAGGCTGAGCCAAGTCTACGAGTTCTGATACCACTGTAATATCTGTAAGGATACTTTACAACAATAAACAGACATACAAAGACATAAAAATGCATAGCAAAATAAACACGCATATTAGAACACCATTGGACCATAAAGACTACACTGAGCCATTTTATTAATGTGAGGAAGTGTACAAAATTAGGTACTAGAAGGAATGCACCTGGGCTTGCTCAAGGCAAGCTAGAGAAGCCCGCTAATGTAATGCCGAACACCCTCAGCTTCTGTGCTCTGCGCTGGAAACTGCCCAGAAATATTGCTGCTGCTTGAAAGGATCTGCTGCTAGGGCCTGCTATGCTGCTCAGAAAATTCTGTCACGAAGGGTTTGTCCAGAACTTGACCCCGGAAATTGGCCCTCTTGGGCTTGGAATGTATGGTAGCTTCACTATCCCAAGCCTTCCCACCAAACCTCCTTCAAAAACTGCCTTCACTCCCCAACTCTTGGTGTGACTCCCTCAAAGGACTGCGTAGTCTTTGCGCTGCAATGACTGTCTTTACGCTGCTGGAGAAGTCTCTGCACTGTGGAATAGGCTCTCTGCTACTGAACTGAATCGAGCTAGGATGAAACACCTCCCTTGGGCTGGCACTCGAAGTCCACCGAAGCAGAAGCTGGGATCTTTTCTTGAAGACACCCGCGTGCTAAACAACACATGTAGACTTGGCTCACTGCTCAAGCGTGCTTTGTCAATAAAAAAATTCCGAATAGATGAATGAATGACCAAAATGAGCCTCAATCCTTCTTTTTTCCAAGGCCTCCCCAATGTTCCCTTGAGCCCCACTTCGTGCCTCTAGCCTCAATTCCGCTCCAATGACTGTGCTTCCTCCATGTGGGTTACAGTTTCCTCTCATTGTGCCCCATTCTCCACTAAAGCCGCAATATTTGGCCCCAGTTTAATCTTTTGAGGCTTCTAGCTACCTAAGTCTAATTGTGGGCCTCCAAACCCACATCTCCTAAGTAAAAAATCGTAATAATATCAAAAGTGGAAAAATTTAATATTCTACTTAGCAAAGTTGCTATGCAGGAATATTACACAACCTTTAGTTGCTCCAGGGACTCTAGAGATCTCTACACCTCCACTCTTCTACTGAGTTGCAAGTAACTAGTGCACAGGGAATCGAGAGGCTCACTGTCTCACTCTCCACCCTTCGAGCTCAACATTGTGGTTCCTCCCAGCTTTGGGGACTCCAGAACCACAACCAATCAAACACACACCAAAGAAGCCATCCAGAAGTCCTCCAAGAATATTCCTAGGAATAATTCCTCCACCCTAGAACTTTGGGATTTGCTGAGAATTTCCATGTCCACCCTTTAGATACTAGGGACTCGAGAGGCAATTTCTTCCCCTCCTAGAATGATCTCCTTCCTGACTTCTTGCCAACCAAAATTATCTCCCTGCTCCTTTGTGTTGTTTTTCTTTTCGTTCACCTCCTCCTGACTGTCCCCGCTTGTCTTCCTTTCTTGTTCAAAATCCTCCCCTTCCTTTCCTGATCATGTTTTCTTCAACGCGGTGGTTGAATTCCCTTGTCGTCGGACAGTTTGTGCAAGACATTCCTAGCATGTGGGGTCTTGCCACATCTCTCCCTTTCTTATCTATTGATTGAACCTCAACGACCCACTCCTCGCTTGCGTACTCTGGGCATAATTGCTCAACGACACCGCCATCCCATTTATTTATATTTTTGTCCTCTTTTGCTTGCATTTTTCCTCCAAGGAAGCACGACCCCTGGCCTCTTGTCTCGCCTCCTCCTTAATGGTATGCTCCAACTCAATTAGAATGCATACCTACCAACCTCCTTGGATGTCATAGCAATTACCCTCCTCATTCTCTGGAATCTGCATCCCATAACTTAGCCCATATTTCTTTTATAAAAGTATTTACATTGCATACATGAGGTTAAGCAATTGCGCTGTTACAAACCAACCATAGTTCACTGGGTTGCTGCGAAGCATGTTTTGAGGTATCTCAGAGGCACAACACATTATGGATTATGGTATAGACAGGTTGATGGAGTGAGGCTTAAGGGCTTCACTGATGTAGATTGGGCAGGGTGCTCCATAGATTGAAAGAGTACTTTAGTTTGCGTCTTCAACATTGGGTCAACAACTGTTTCCTAGTTTAGCAAAAAGCAAAGATCAATTGCACTCAATTCAACAGAGGCCGAGTCTATGGCTGCTAGTTTGGCGGCATGTGAAACTATTTGAATGAGAAAGTTGCTTGTGGGACTTTTCAAGAAGGGGATGGAACCTACTATGATACACTGTGACAATCAGAGTTGCATTAAGCTCTCTGAGAATCTAGTGTTTCATAATCACTCCAAGCACATATCGAGATCAGGTATGATCATCTCAGGGATTGTGTGGAGAAAGGGGATAGTGAAGCTACCATACATTCCAATAGAGGATCAGACAACAAATATTTTGACCAAGGGATTGGCAAGAGGTAGTTTCATCTATTTCAAAGATAAGTTGGGAGTTCTACAGAATCCCTTCCTCGCTAAGAGGGTGTTGAAAATGTAGCGTGGAAGGTCTTATGACTTGTGCCTTAGCCAGAAATACTACGAGTTTGTCTTTCTCTTATCATGGTTCGAAATCATGAGATAGACTTCAGTCCGTGCACAATGTTGGAAGATTAGTTACGTGGAGCCTTTTTAGTTTAGCTACAGGGTCAGATAGGACGAGTTGGGACTTTAGTCACTGATTGAAGAAAGGACGAGTTATGACTCCAGTGATGATTGGAGAGAGAAAGAGTTCACTCTTAGTTAACTTGGCAATCAACAACTTGAGTTCTAAATTTGTTCTAGCCTAATTTAGCATGGATCAAATCTATAAAAGAAGGAAAAAAGCATGGGCATTATTCATTGTTGTGTGCACAAGTTTTGTGAGAACGATTCTTTGTTGTGGTGTGCGTATCCTTGAGAAGCAAGAGCACGAGTTTTGGGAACAGATTTGTGCTACAAAATAGGAGGCCAGGTGCACACAAAAATAGGAGCCTAGTGTGCTACAAAATAAGCGATTGTGTGCACAAGGAGATAGGCCTAGTGCGCAAGGAAATAGGGCCATGAAGTGCTCAAAGGATTAGGAGCAAGGATCAAGGGATTGAAGGGTGAGTCCAAGCTAGCTTAGCAGGAGAACAAGTGTGTTCTCAGAGAGACATATTGCCTTGTGAGAGATTCAATTACTCAGCTCAATCTATAAAATACTACAGCAAAGTAGCATGTTTTCCTTGTTGGGTTTCTTGAGAAATCAAGTGTGTCAATTTGTGTGATGTGTTTTTATATTTGTGTTTTTATTCCACTGCTTATAATTTGTTAAGAAATTCTCTATCTTGGTGAAAGTAAACTAGATTTCAGTTTTCAATTATTCATATAAGTAGTTGCAAAATTTCTTGGAAAATTAACACAATTTTGCCCTACCTTAGGGGTGTTTTGATATATAAGGTATTGAGCATTTTGAATACCTTGTTTGTAATTTAGGTTTAAAGGTTAAGGATCATAACAATTGGTATTACAACTCTTTCTTGCACCAAAAAGGAAGAAGTTTTATTATTATTTTGGTTTATATCCTATTTTGCATGTTTTCAAATGGAAAAGGTGGGCTTTGACACTCGTATCAATACCTATAGCTTTCTGTCTAGAATTTGAAGAAACATAATTACAGATTTGAGTTCCATTTGAAAAAGTTACCCAAGTTCAAAAAAATATCATTCCAAAAGGAGTTCGGGAAGGGGGGAGATTCTTGATTTAAAATAAGATGTTCTAGGGTTTTTTCGATGACAACTTGTCTTCCAAATTTTATATCTTTTGACAAAGCGCTTAGATTGTGACCAAAGAATGCCAATGGATAGGGGATTTTTAGGACTTGCATTTGATATATTATATGATATATTTCTAATCATTATCTAGTGTGCTACAACTGTTTGAAATTTTTCGCCTTAAATCTTATTGCAACCCCAAAATGGCCATGTTGAGGCCCATTAATCGGGGGGAAGTGTGTAGGGTCACTTTGGATGTTCAAGCATGTTTGAAAGAACTTCAGGAGTTCTGTATCATTCACAAAACATATCATTTCATTTGTGAAGAGTATAACAAAGACTTATATGCATGGTGGGATTTAGAGAAAGCTTGTGAGGGTTAGTATATGGATAGTTGTCATTTCTAGGAAGACAACAACATTCACCCTCTATTACATGACTCTAATCCACTTTGTGTTGAGAGCGTCATTGAGGATGCAAGAGCTCGCTATGACTACTAGTGTTCAACTTGCATATTCTCTAGTGGGAGTGTTCATTCTAGATCCACCCTCGGTCCTCTAGAACTATGTAGGTGATCTTTTTGAGGATTTTATATATTTGGATTCTCATGACTATGGTGGGAATTTGGAGCACAATACTTGGCCATTTGTCAAGCTTAGGACTTATCAACTAGGTGTCAACGTGCGTAGTTGGACGTGGAAGCCAGGTTTATGATTGAGCTCCTTCAACTTTGGTAGTTAGTACTTGCACGTGAGAAATTGGATGCTCCAACATGGTGGGCAAAAGTCATACATGGGACCCATGTTTATGGATGAGCTTCTTGGAGAACTTTAGAGTTGTGTCCAACACTTGTACAAGAGATCCTAGTTGCATGGACTATTCCAATATCACATTTACCACTTGTACATGGGACCTTAGTTTATAGATGTACATCCTCACTACAAGTGTTGAGGGTTACGCTTTCACGGGTCCTTGTTGAGATTTTGGTAGCATCGATGTGCTCTAGCTCCAAAACTTTGTGGAGGGGCTAGGACACATGAGATCTGCAAGATCCAGAAATCATTTGGAGAAATTCTACTTGGTGTGAAAATTATTTAATAAATTAATTATTTTAATAGAGACCCTAAGTCCAACTTAGGGAATTAAAATAATTAAAGGGAATTAATTTAAACATGTGGGTGAGAATGTTTGAAGTAACATGGATCAAGTCTTTTCTAATCTTAGCCGTTGATTAGAGATTAGATCATGACCATTGATTTCTCAACGAGAAAAGTATTAAAGGAAGGCTTGGGGTTAGTTGGAGAACACACACAGAGCGGTAGCACTTGAGCTAAGTCGAATTTCTGGTGCACGGTTTGCTGAGAATTTTCGAGTGAGCTTGCAGTGCTTGTGAGGGGTAGATCGACGAGGGATTACTCTGATCTGAGGCCAAGAATGCTAAGGCAGAGAGGCATATTTGTACTAGGCAACGCAGAGACCAGCAGGAGGGACGCAACCTAGTGAGGCTCACGCAGAGGCAGTGCAGAGGCTGACGCAGGACCTTTAGGGTGACACAGAGGCAACGTGGAGCCCATGACGCAGGAGCAACCTGTGCTGCCCAGAGGCTGCACAGTGGCTACGTTAGGCAAGAGAAGCTGACACAGAGGTTGGAGAAGTAGTGCTAGGGTTCCATTGGTCCAGAAAGGGCTCTTATTCAGTATTTTCAGAGGAGTGCTTCCTCAGCTGAATTATTCATTTTTTTTGTCTCCAAGTGATAGGTACATCTTCCGTGAATTCTTTGTTGGGCAAACCATTACTGGTGCCCTTGATTGTATTTAGATATTCTGCTTAATAAACAAACCCTCTGATAGCTGTTGCATCGATTTTCCTGCATTGGATTTTTCCGGGGACATTGTCCAAAAAACACTGTGTCCTTTTTCATGTGTGCGTTATGCTTTCGTAAATGATCTGTATGTATGTGTAGGCTGCAGTTGTGTTTACTTTGATATTTTATTGAATATGTCAGAAAATAACTTGTTAATTAAATCAAACAAGTAGGAGAAGTAAATCAAGATACTGCAGTAGTGTTTCTATATTCAGGAATTTTCACATGGTATCAGAGCGATTGCAGATCAAGGTGAAGCCATAAGGATAGGGCTGAAGAATTTTTTGCTGCAGTAGGGTAGTTGATGCTGGACAAATTCAGAAAGAGGCATTGCAGCACCAGAGGGACAACGCAGGCTTTGTAGGGGTGACGCAAAGCCAGTCTGGTCATGCAGAGCTGATGCAGAGGCTGACGCAGGCCCAGAAGTGTGACGCAGAGCTTGTCAAGCTCATGCTGAGCTGACGCAGAGGTTGACACAGGCCCAAGAGGGTGACATTGTGCCAATTGTCAAGGCTGGAAGTGCAATTTTATGATCTTCGAAGTTGCTGGTGGGGCATTGTTTCTGCCGGTGCATAGCAGTGCCTAGCAGGGTTGACAAAGTAAGGGGAAACAATGCCTCGACAGATTTACTAGCCAGGAAATCTGAGATACGATCAAGTGGAGTGATCATAGAGGGCTGATTCGACAGAATTGGTGAAGGATTTCCGGGAGGGAAATCATTTGTTAGAGGGAGCATATTCTCTAGAGGGTTTCTATCGCTAAGAAACCCATATTCGGTCTTTTGCCGAGTGTAGCAGCAGTAGAAGGAAGAAGAGCACTTGCTTTGACAGTTTGACCAGAGATGGTCCTGTATGGACTGAGAGATCAGGATAGGTTAGACGGTGTGTCAAACTCTGCCATCTGGAAAGCCAGAATCCTGAGATTCCTTGATGAATATGGCATTAGAGGCCATGCCGAGAACGTCCTGGTTGTGCCGACCGATGCTGATCCTCTAGAGAAGTTTAATGAAAATCAAGCGCGGGCTAAACGCTTGATCATGGATGGAGTGAAAGATCATGTGGTTACGCATATTGCTGAGAAGAAGACAACAAACGAGGTGTGGACGACATTAACCACGTTGTATCAAGGTAGCTTTGTCCAGAGGAAGATGCTTCTGGAGAATCAGATGCGGTTGTTCCAAATGCGCAAGGGAGAGGAGATGGATCCTTTCCTCTTTAGATTGCAGATTATCGGAGACCAGCTTATTGCCATGGGGGCAACTCTTGATGATGGACTCATGGTGAGCACTGCCCTGAATGCAGTCACCGATGATTAAGAGACGTTTGTCGAAAGTATCTTGGGCAGAGCACAACTTCCAGACTGGGGGGACATGTGGGAAATCCTTCGACAGGAGGAGATCAGGAGAATAACCAAGAGAAAATTCAACATCGGAGGAGTAAAGATTAAGAAAGAGGAGGAAGATGCAGCCCTAGCATCTAAGGGACAAAGGCATCAAGGGAAGAAGAAGGACCTATCAAAGGTTTGGTGCTTCAAATGTTGCAAATTGGGACACTTCGCCAGTACTTGTCCTAAGAAGAAGAGCAAGGAAGATTCAGATTCCAAAGCAACAACAACTAAAGGGGATGACAACAACGATGATGATGTGGCCATAAGTGCTCATGTACCTCGAGAGAAGAGGTGGGGCGACAAATCTATAAAGTGAACTACAAGAGGTGGACGACAGGATCCTTGAGGTGCCCAAACTCTTGGATCACATACGAGTTACGGGAACCGTTAAGGACAGTAGCAGGATGACTGGAGTCAGTGGATGTAGAGGATCATGGAAAGGCACAAGGCAGTGCTTGAATGTTGAAGATTGGAGCAGCGCAGAGGAGAGGCAGCAGTAGCGCAGAGGCTGATGGGATTTCAGCACTGCAGAGGCAGTGCTTACGCAGTGCAGAGCTGTAGACAACTTAGTGCTTCAGAGAGACAACACAGAGCAGCAGTAAAGGGTGCTTCCGATCGAGATGCAGCCAGATTGACTTGATTGTCAGTACTTTGGGTGATGTCCTTTAGTTGCTTACTTCTCATCCACTGTGTTGCAGTGCAACAATTAGCAGTGGCAGTGCTATGGGCAGCATGATGCAACAATTTGAGAGGGAGCTGTAGTACATATGTGGCAGTGTCAGTGGCAGTGACATGGGCAACAGTACAGAGAGTAGCAGCGTAGTTGATGGAGGGAAACATGCAAAGCATCAACAACGCAGGGGACCGATGCTAGAGATAAGAGTAACGCTTTTGGAGTGAAGCGTTGCTAGAGCACATTTCTCGCTAAGAGGGAGTGTTGATATTTTGGGTAGCATCGAATGTGCTCTAGCTTCGAAACTTTGTGGAGGGGCTAGGACACATGAGATCTCCAAGACCCATAAATCGTTTAGAGAAATTCCACCTGGTGTGAAAATTATTCAATAAATTAATTATTTTAATGGAGATCCTAAGTCCAACTTAGGGAAATAAAATAATTAAAGGTAACTAATTTAAACATGTGGGTGAGAATGTTCTAAGTAAGATGGATCAAATCTTTTCTAATCTTAGTTGTTGAGTAGAGATTAGATCACGACTGTTGATTTCTCAATGAGAAAAGTACTAAAGGAAGGCTTGGGGTTAGTTGGAGAGCACAACACAGAGCGGTAGCACTTGAGCTAAGTCGAAATTCTGGGGCGCGGTTTGCTGAGAATTTTTGAATGAGGTTGCAGTGCTTGTGAGGGGCAAATTTGCGAGGGATTATTTTGACCCAAGGCTGAGAATACAAAGGCAAAGAGGCAGATCTGTACCAGGCAACGTAGAGACCAATAGGAGGGACACAACCCAACCAAGCTCATGTAGAGGCAACGCAGAGGCTGATGCATGGCCTTCAAGGTGACGCAAAGGCAACGTTGAGCCTAGATGGGTGATGGAGGGGCAGCCTGTGCTGCGCAGAGGCTACACTGGGCAGTACGCTGACGCAGAGGCTGGAGAAGCAACGCTGGTGTTCCAGTGGTCCAGAAAGTGCTTGTATTCAGTATTTTCAGAGGAGTGCTTCTTCGACTGAATCAACCATATTTTCTATCTCCGAGTGATAGGTACATCTGCCATGAATTCTCTGTTGGGCAAACCATTACTGGTGCCCTTGATTGTATTCAACTATTCTACTTAATAAACAAACCCTCTAAGAGCTACTGCATTGGTTTTCCCACATTGGTTTTTTCTAGGGACATTGTCCAAAAAACACTGTGTCCTTTGTCATGTGTGCGCTATGCTTTAGTAAATGATTTGTATGTATGTGTAGGCTGCAGTTGTGTTTGCTTTGATATTTTACTGAATATTTCAGAAAATAACTTGTTAATTAAATCAAACAAGTTGGAGAAGTAAATCAAGATACTGCAGTAGGGTTTCTATATTTAGAAATTTTCACATTCCTCCCTAGGGATGTAATTTGGGGGGGGCCGGGGGGGGGAGGGCAGAGAGGGGGTGGGTTTCAAAAATCCCATTAGAGTAATAACAGTGTAGTTATGGTGGCCACTCATGTAAAGTGGATTAGGTCCACTATGATTGTTATTATTAAATGAGGTTCATTAGTTAGTTAGCATGGAATAAATGTAATGTGGCCTCATTAAAGAAGGTCCACCATGTGAAAATTTCAATCCTGAAATACTACTGCATTGATAGATTTATTTCTCCTACTTATTCTTCCAATAAGTTATTTACAGAATTCTTGCATTAAAGTTTGAAATAAACACTACTGCAGTAATCACCCAAGTATATGCAGAGAACATAACAGTAAAAATCACATAGACAATTATTTTTGGACAATTGTCCCCGGAAAAACCCAATGTGGGAAAATCGGTGTTGCAGATGAGGGTTTATACATCAATCTTCAGCAATGAAATATTTACAAGGAAAGTCTGGTAGAAATAACTGAGAAATTTTCTCGAGATACACCTGAGATAATTCTTATTCAGTCCTTCGAAGAATTTCTGACACCTGAGGGGCTCAATGGCCCTCTCTGCATTACTCTGCGTGCCTCCTGCGTACCTCTCTGCGCAGAGCCAGAGTAAGCCTGCGTCACTACTACGTGAGGGCCTCTGCGCTGCCCCTGAGTGCTGCCTTTCTACTTCCCTGCTTCCTCCTTCCCTCGTGCCTTGACATTGCTAATGCCCTCTGCTTCCTTCCGCCCTTGCAAATCTCCCTCTGAAATTGAATTCTATTCCTTCAGAATCGACTTTCCTCGGGTTACTGAACGCTTGCTCGACTTCCTTTCCAAATGAACCTCAAGCCTTCTTTTATAATTTTCTCATTAAAGAATCAACGACCCAGAGTAGAAGTTTAATCAATGGCTAAGATTAAAACTTGACTTGATCTTCGTTAACTAGAAGATTCACACTCTATTTTATTAATACCCATTAATTATTTAATTTCCTTAAGTTTAGACTTAGGGTCTCCATTAAAAGTAATTATTTTAATGAAACATGGACCAAGTGAAATTTCCACAAACGGTTTATGGGTTCTTTGGAATACTGGTGTCTAAGCCTCCTCACCAAATTTGAGACTTAGACCACTTTCCGATGCTACAAAAATAAACACTCCCTCTTAGTGAGGAAAGTGTTCTAGCAATATGGCTGCTGCATACTACTCTGACCCTGAAGCATCCTCTGCCTTGCTGATGCTTGGCTGCTGTTACCCCTCATCTGCTGCGTTGCTGCTTTTTGTATTGCTGCCCATGACACTGCCACTATTACTGCCTCATCTGTACTGCAACTGCCTCTCAATTCAGGATCAGTCCATTTCTGCTATTGAAATGAATTCTTGATCATCCCCATCTTCTCTTTGAAGTAGACAAACTTTGTCTTTCCCAGAGCCTTAGTGAGGATGTGTGCCACCTGTTCTCTTGTCGGAGTGTACTGCAATTGTACAACTCCCCGCTGGACAGTGTTTGATGAAATGATACCTGATGTCAATGTGCTTCGACCGATCATGAAACATAGGATTTTCAACGAGCTTGATGCAACTTTGATTATCACATAGAATGTTGGTCGCTTCCATCTTTTCCTTGAGTAGATTCACAAGCAGCTTCCTAAGCCATATGGCCTCACACGAAGTAGTGCTTTCAGCCATATATTCCGCCTCAGCTGAGCTTAGGGCCACAGAATTTTGTTTCTTGCTGCACCAGGAGGTCATTCCTGATCCAACATTGAAACAATACCCACTAGTACTTTTCCGATCTACTGGCTTCCCATCCCAATCTGCGTCAGTGAACCCACCCAATCTGATGTCATTGCCTCGGGTGTATCTCAATCCAAGCTCGACTGTTCCCTGCAAATATCTGAGAACATGCTTGGCTGCTGCCCAGTGTGCCCTCTTTGGTTCCACCATGAACTGATTGAGGGCGTTGACAACATAACAGATGTCTGACCTGGTGTTGACCAGATACATGAGGGACCCTATGAGTGGCCTATACAAGGTAGAATTAGCCTCATCATCTTCAGAATTATCAATCTTCTTCCAGTTGGTGATCATTGGTGTAGCCATGGGTCTACAGTCCTCCATCTTGAACCTCTTCAAGATTTCTGTAGCATATCTCCCTTGACAAAGGAAGATCTCACCATTCTGCTGCCAAACTTCCAACCCCAGAAAATAATGCATCAACCTCAAATCCTTCATGTCGAATTCTGTAGCTAAATTCTCCTTGCAGTCCTTGATGAGCCTAGGTGATCCTACTAGGAATAGATCATCTACGGACAACACCAGTATCAAAGGCTCATCCCCTAGTCTCAGATAGTAGAGATTGGGATCTGCTTCACACTTGATGAATCCCATCTTTTGCAAATAGCTATCGATTCGACCATACCAAGCTCTAGGGGCTTGCTTAAGTCCATACAAGGCTTTCCTAAACTTACACACACAAGTCTTCTGCTCATGCGTTTCAAAGCCCTCTGGTTGTTCGATATATACTTCTTCTTCTATCACCCCATTCAAGAACGTTGTCTTGACCTCCATCTTGTGAATCTCCCATCCCATCTCCGTAGCAAGGGATATCACAGATCTAATAGAAGTATATCTGGCGACTGGGGCGAAGGTCTCTTCATAGTCTATCCCTTCCTTTTGAGCATACCCCTTTGCCACAAACCTGGCTTTGAATTTTTCTACGCTGTCATCTGCAGCATATTTGATCTTGTAGATCTATCTCGAACCCACAACTGATCTGTTCTGAGGCCTAGAAACAACCTCCCAGTCATCATTTGTCATGATGGAACTGTACTCTTCCACCATTGCATTGAACCATATACCTGATGCTAAGTTGCCTCTTGAAAATTAGAGGGTTCCCCAACCTGGGTTACCAAGGCTTGGTACATGTCTAGTTGCTTACGTTGCCTCTTCTCATTTCTGGGGGCCCGACAAACTCCTCTGCATCCTTCAGAATTTGTCGTAATTCCCTGCTCGTCCTACTACTGGTAGTGGGTGGCTCTACCCGCTCCCCCTCCTGCAAATATTCTGGAGATGAATCCCTTAGATCTTTCTGCCTTGGAGAAGTAGTCAAGCGAACCTCCGCTGGTCGTAGAGGCTGGACTAATGGGTCATCTTCAGACTGCATTGCTGAAGGCATCTCTCAGGATTTTCTGAAAGCTCTTTGCTTCCAGGAATGTAGATTCTGTAAGCCTTAGCATTTTCACTATATCCCACCAGGTATCCCTTTTCAGCAGTCCTATCCAATTTCTTCCTCTTTTCTTCGGGTACATGGTAGTATGCCACACTACCAAAGATCCTAAAGTGGCTTACCTTTGGCTTCCTACCAGTAAAGACACTTTCTAGAGTGATCTTACCCAATGATGAGGAACCCTGTTCTCAACATATACAACTGCATTACAAGCTTCAACTCATAGAAATTTAGGCATGTCTTGATCATACAACATTTCCATTTCAGCGTCGACAATAGTTCTACAGTTCCTTTCTGCGATTCCATTCTACTCCGGATTATATGGAGTAGTCCACTCTCTTCTGATGCCTTCCCTTGCGCAAAACTCTGTGAAGTCTGTTGATTTATTGTAGCATCAGATGAGCTCTAGCCTGGTAACTTTGTATATAGGCTAAGACACATGTATTCCATAAAACCTAGAAATGGTTTTGGAAATTTCCACTAAGAGATGGTTTAATGAAAATAATTAATCATTTTTTTAATGTTTTCCCAAGTCTAAACTTAGGGAAACTGATTAATTAAAGGGTATTAATTAAACCAATTGTGAATCTTCTAGATAAAGTCATGGATCACCTCCAAGTTAATCTTAGCCCTTGATTATGTTTTAATCTTGGCCGTTGAAGGGTCAACGAAGGATTATAAGGAGGGTGAGGGGCCTATGGAAAACACATCAGACGGAGAAAGAATCAAGAGATTGATTTCTTCAGCCGAAGGAAGAATCGAAGTGATTCTCAATTGTAGAGAGGGGAAGGTGATGTTGAGATTTTGTGTATTTGGGGTAGCATCAGTTGTGCTCTAGCTCCGAAACATTGTGGAGGGACTAGAGTTCACCTGATCTACAAGACCCAGAAATGGATTTGGGAAATTTCATCTGGTTTAGGAGATATTAAATTAATTAATTATTTTAAGTGTATTTCCTAAGGTAAAACTTAGGGAACTTAAATAATTAAAGTGAATGTAATTAAACATGTGATGAAATTGTCTTAAGTCACAAAGATCAAGCTTTCTTTTAATCTTATCCATTGATTCAAGATTTGATCATGGTCGTTGATTTGTCAACGAGAAAAGTATAAAGGAAAGGCTTGGGGTCATTTGTAAAGATACATAGAGGCAGAGCACTGAAGCTAAGCTGAGATTCTAGGGCAGGGTTTGCTAAAAATACTCGGAAGTGTTTTAGCTGCAGAGAGGGGAATTTAGACCAAGGGGATGATCTGATCCCGGGGTCTAGAATACACAAGAGGCAGAGATCAGCTCAAGGACAACGCAAAGGAAGACAACAGCAGCAGCAGCAAGGACAACGTAGTGTCTCCAAGGACATCGTGATTTTCAGCAGGAAACCCTCAGGGGTTACGTAGAGACCCTTCAGGGGCAGCGTAGTGGCTGTGTCACCCAGTTTGGGGTAACGCAGTCCCTTCCGGAGCAGCGCTGAGGGTTTGGAGGACTTCCAAGGCTGACGGCTTTTAGGGGCTCCAGAGGCTGACGCAGAACCTTTTAGGGACAATGCTGGGGTTTCTAGGCCCTAATCTTGGCTGAATTCTGTAAATCCCGTTTGAGGGTGTAGATCAATCATTATTTTGGCCCTAGATCAGCCAGTGAGCTGAAGATTTAGCATTATCTTTGTCGGGTTTTCCAGACTTGGAACCCATATTTGTGTATTTAGAAATATTCATAATAATAGAACCCTCTAGCAGCCAAAGACCGGTTTTCCCACATTGGTTTTTTCCGGGGACTATTTGTCCAGAAATAACTGTGTCACTTTGTCAATGTATGCATGTGCTTATTCTAGATCTGAATTGGTAGAGATTTGTTATGTGTTTTGCTTCGATGTTAACTTGAATTTATTCATGTAATAACTTATCTAAGTAGGAGGAGCTTAATTGGATTAACAACAATAATTTCTGCATAAGATATAAGATTCAGAAATTTCTACAGGTGAAATCTCCAGGAGGGAGAATTTCTGAAGGAGTGCGGGAAGAGAAGTGAGAAGGGAGCCATAGTAGCAGTGTAGAGATAACCAAGCAACAGTGACGCTGGGCCAACATAGAGCAGCAAAGGGAGTTTCGATTTCAGTTGGGGAGACAACTGAGGGTTCATCTAGTAGCTGGAGGACATTTCCAGAAGAGGAGAAAGCTCTAGTCTTGCACAGAAGTGAGCAACGAGGCAGCTATAACGAGCAGCAACAACAGTGACGTAGTGACAGTGTGCGAGACACATTCACTGCGCCGAAATCACGCAGAGACACTCAGAGTGGGTGCAGGTCAATGCCGGAACTTCGTAGTGAAGTGAGAACTGTCGCACTAAGCCTATTCTCATTAGATTTATTTAGGTGATTGATTAATAAATACAATCACACATTTGTACTCAGAATGTCTGCATAATAAAGAAACCCTCATATCTGCTGCACCGGTTTTCTCGTGTTGGGTTTTTCCAGGGACAGTTGTCCAAAAATAACGGTGTCTATGTGTGAATACTTGTGCTATTTCTTTCATGTTGTTTATTTATCGTGAAGTCTGCAACATATTTTATTTTGATATTTAACACAGTAAAATGTTAAATAATTGTGTGAGAATGCACTAGAAGAAATATAATCAGTAGCTGCAGTAGAATTCGACATTATAGAATTTTCACATGGTATCAGAGCTGTCAGATCCAAAGGAAGCTGAGTCAGAGAAGAGGCTGCGCAATCCAGAAGTTTCACAAGGGACGACCGCAGAGAAAAGAAAGCACAGATAAGTATGACAGACTTAGATGTTTTATCCTCTAGGTTAGAAGAGGATTGTGCATGCTAGTCAAGTTCAACATCTGCAGGAACCTGGTATATTGATAGCGGGGCTTCAGCTCATATGACAGGAGTACGAGAATATTTCTCGAGCTATAGGGAGGAGCAGATGAACTTCCAAATCACTATGGGGAATAGCACGAAATGCAGTCCATTTGGGAGAGGAGTCGTAGTGTTTCAAATGGAAGCTAGAACCAGTGTCAAGGTCACAGATGTACTGCATGTGCTAGGGCTTGGTATGAATTTAATCTTAGTATCCCAGTCGCAGGACAAAGGGTATGACACACACTTTGACGAAAAGAAGGTATATGTCAAGCACCCTAGTTGGAAGCAAACAAGGTAGATTGGAGTTAGAAGCAACAGAGTATACAGGTTGCAGCTAGAGTCTTCGATGGTACTAATCAATAGTAATCTTGAAGACAAGAAAGGGTTGAATGAACTTTGGCATAGAAGAATGGGACACTTGCACCATGGTGCGTTGAAGATGCTCAGAGAAACAGTTGATGGGGCACTTGTTCTCAGTATGGAGCATGATGATGTATGCTGAGGATGTATACTTGGGAAGTACGCTAAGGCAAATTTTCCTAGAAGTGAAAACCGAGCAGCAAGCTTATTGGGACTGATACACTCAGATATATGTGGACCTATGTCCACTAGCACTCTCAAGGGTGGCAAATATTTTGTCACATTCATCGATGATCACTCCAGGAAAACTTGGATATACTTCCTAAAGACTAAAGATGAAGTCTTTGAAAAGTTCAAAGAATTCAAAGTTCTTGTTGAAAATATGATGGGGAAGAAAATCAAGACGTTGCATTCAGATAATGGTGGAGAATACATAGATGGAGACTTCACAGATTTTTGTGCAAAGGAGGGCATCAGGAGGGAGTGGACTGCGCCATACAATCCCGAATATAATGGTGTGACAGAACAGAAAAACAGGACAATTGTAGGTGCAGCCAAGGCCATGTTATTCGACCTTGATTTGCCTACATATTTATGGGCTGAAGCCTGCAACACGACAATGTACATCTAGAACAGAACTCCTCATAGAGCATTGAGGAAGAAGACTCCTGAAGAGGCTTTTACAAGGAAGAAATCGGAGGTAGGGCACCTTTGGATATTTGGTAGCATGGCATACTGTCATATACCAAGCGAGAAGAGAAGCAAGCTTGATCAGACTGCAGAGAGGGGGTATCTTGTAGGATACAGTGAAGCCTCCAAGGCATATATGATCTATATTGCTAGCAACAGGAAGGTTGTAATAAGATGTGATGTCAAGTTCATGGAGGATAGAGCTTTTCCGAAATCGCGTGATATGTCGGCAGAGGATCAAACTACAAAATATCCTTTCGTGAAAGAGCAGCAGGGGAACCAAGAAGGTCAGACAGAAAGACAGACATTGGTACCTAGTACAAATACTAACATCTTCACAGAAGAAGATCAGGAGGAGACTCAGTCTGAGGAACAAACAGATCAAGAGGAAGAGTTGAGAGAGCAACCTTCCACTAGTGGTCGGATCAGCAGAGAGGCTTAGCAGATACTGAGGGACACAAAATACTTTATTGGGACTCCTAGGAATGGGAAGAGGCAGCGTAGACCTCCTGACAGGTACCGGGCTTTGGTTGCCCAAGTGGAGGAACCTTCCAGCTTCCAGGAAGCTGTTCAGCACCAGGTATGGGTAGATGCCATGATAGAGGAGTATGCTTCTATCATGACAAATGATGTCTGGGAAGTTGTGCCAAGACCTCAGAGCAAATAAGTTGTTGGATCACGATGGATCTACAAGATCAAATACACTACAAGGTTCATGGAAAAAGGGTATGCTCAGATGGAAGGCATGGACTATGAGGAGACCTTCGCACCAGTTGCCAGATATACCTCCATCCGAACTGTTGTATCCTTAGCAACGCAGATGGGATGGGAGATTCATCAAATGGATGTCAAGACATCGTTTTCTTGAATGGAGAAATTGAGGAAGAGGTATATATCGAACAACCAAAGGGTTTTGAGACTCATGAAATGAAGTCTCATGTATGCAGATTGAAGAAAGCCCTGTACGAGGTCAAGCAGGTTCCAAGAGCATGGTATGGTCGAATAGATAGCTATTTGCAAAAGTTGGGATTTGTCAAGAGTGACGCAGATCCCAATCTTTACTATTTCTTGGTAGAGGATGAGCCGTTGGTATTAGTACTATATGTAGATGATCTGTTTCTCACAGGAGTATCTAAACTCATCAAGGATTGCAAACAAAATTTAGAAGCAGAATTCGATATGAAGGATTTGGAGTTGATGCATTACATATTAGGATTTGAAATCTGTCAGAAGAATGGTGATACCTTCATGGGGCAGGAGAGGTATGCCTTGGAAATTTTGAAGAGGTTCAGAATGCAGGATTGCAAGCCTATGGCTACTCCCATGATCACAAATTGGAAAAAGATATATGCATTAGAAGACGCAGAAGTGGACCCCACCTTATATAGACAGCTCATCGGGTCATTGATGTTTCTGGTTAACACCAGACTAGACATTTGCTTCGCTATCAACACTCTTAGTCAGCTCATGGTGGAATGCAAAAGAGTGCACTGGGCAACAACAAGGCACGTGCTGAGGTATGTACGAGGAACAATTAGATTTGGTATATGGTATGGCCGAGGGGAGGATGTCAGACTCAGTGGATTCATAGAGGCAGATTGGGTAGGAACCTTAGTGGACAGGAAAAGTACCTCTGCGTACTGTTTTAGCGTTGGATCTAGAATGATGTCTTGGTGCAGTAGGAAACAAAAGTCAGTAGCATTGAGCACAACTAAGGCAGAGTACATGGCAGCTAGTACAACTACATGCGAAGCCATCTGGCTTCAGAAACTTCTTGTGAGTCTATTCAGGAACAATATGGAGCCTACTTGCGTTTACTGTGACAATCAGAGTTGTATCAAACTCTCTGAAAATCCAGTATTTCATGATCAGTCCAAACATATTGACATCAGGTGTCATTTTATCAGAGACTGTGTTCAGCATGGGGCTGTACAACTCCAGTACATTCCCACAAGAGAACAGACAACAGATATATTCACTAAGGCTCTGGGGAGGATTAAGTTCACTCAGTTCAGGGAACAGTTGGGTATGACTGAAAATTCATTTCGTTAGTCAATGGATCTTCAACATAGATGCAAGAGGGAGTTGCAGTACAGTGGCAGTTGGCAGCAGCATGCAGAGTCAGCAACAATACAGAAGCAACATTTTTTGTGCAGTGTGTAGAAATTTCTGGATCTTATACTTTATGCAGAAATTATTACTGTTAATCCGATTATGCTTCTCCTACTTAGACAAGTTATTAACTGAATAAATTCAAGTTAAAATCGAAGAAAAACACATAACAGATCTCTACCAATCCAGATCTAGAATAAGCACATGCACACATTGACAAAGTGACACAGTTATTTCTGGACAAATAGTCCCCGCAAAACCCAATGCGCGAAAATCGGTCTTTGGTTGCTGGAGGGTCTTATTATTAAGAATATTTCTGACAGATTTGGAAAATTCGACAAAGAATACACTAGATCTACAACTCACTAGCTGATTTAGGGCCAAAATAATCACTGATCCACACCCTCAAACGGGATTTATAGAACCTAGCCAAGATTAGGGCCTAGAAACCCCAACACTGCCCCTGAAATCCTCAGCGTCAGCCTCTGAAGCCCCTCAAACCCTCAGTGCTGCTCCGGAAGAGACTGTGTTACCCCAGACTGGGTGACGCAGTCACTACGCAGCTCCTAAAGGGTCTCTGCGTAACTCCAGAGGGTTTCCTGCTGAAAATCACGCTATCCTTGGAGGGACTGCGCTGTCATTGCTGCTGCTACTGCTGTTGCTGCCTTCTTCTGCGCTGTCCTTGCGCTGATCTCTGCCTCTTGTGTATTCTAGACCTCGGGATTAGATCATCCCCTTGGCCTAAATTCCCCTCTTTGCAGCTGAAACACTTCTGAGTATCCTTAGCAAACCCTGCCCTAGAATCTCAGCTTAGTTTCAGTGCTCTGCCTCTGCGTGTCTTTACAAATGACCCCAAGCCTTTCCTTTATACTTTTCTCACTGATAAATCAACGACCATGATCAGATCTTGAATCAATAGCTAATATTAAAAGAAAGCTTGATCCGTGTGACTTAAGACAATTTCATCACATGTTTAGTTAAATTCACTTTAATTATTTAAGTTCCCTAAGTTTTAACTTAGGAAATACATTAAAATAATTAATTAATTTAATATCTCCTAAACCAGATGAAATTTCCCAAATCAATTTCTGGGGCTTGTAGATCAAGTGTACTCTAGTCCCTCCACAAAATTTGGGAGCTAGAGCACAACTTATGCTACTCCAAATACACAAAATCTCAACACTCCCTCTTAGCATCAATGGTGTGTTCTAGCAATACATCACACTTATGCATTACATGATTTTGGGCACTGGTTCTGTGCTGCTGATGCTTAGCCTCTTGCCACTCAACTCTGCACTGCTACTGCCATTCTGTACTGCTGCCCATGGCTCTGCCACTGCCACTGCAACTTCTGTACCGCAGCTCCCTCTCAATATGCTGCATCTGTGCTACTCATAGTGCTTCCACTGCTGATCTGCTGCACTGCAACTTCAGTTGTTGAGAGAAACAACTGAATCTCCTGCCCAATCTTTGACAAACAAGTCTGATGGGCTGCATCCTCATCACTGAAGCTCCATAGGCTACAGACCTGTGTTGGCATCTAGAGAACGATGCACAACTACAACTCTGCCTGCGTAATCAGACTCCCTCTGCACTACTGAAGTCACATCAGCCCTTTGCGCTGAAATCTATCACGCTGCTGCTACACTGCGCTGTCCCTCTGAAGCCTTCTATGCTACTGCAGCTCTGCATTGTGTAAGCAGCACTGCTTTGCATTGCTGAAGTCACATCAGCCTCTGCGCTACTACTGCTTCTACTCTGCTGATGCTTTGCTCTGTGCTGTTCCTCCCAACCTTTAGATATGCCTTTGCCTCTGCCTCATCTGTGATCTATGCACCCACTGCTCCACTTGTCCCACTAATGTCTTAAGGCTACTGTAGCTTGCATGTGATCCAAGAGATGAGCTGCTCAAGGATCTCGCCTTACTTCCATGTAGCTCTTCTACATGTCCATGTCACCCCACCTCCGTGGTTCATGAGCACTCATGGCTGCATCATCTTCTGACCCATCATCTGCCATAACTGCTTTGGAAGAAGATGCTTCCTTGTCCTTTTTCTTTTGAGGACAATGGCTGGCAAAATGTCCCATTTCACCACACTGGAAGCACTTGATCTTTGAGAGATCCTTCTTCTCTTTGGCTGCTTTTTCGATGCCAAGGCTGCATCTTCCTCCTCTTCCTTCTTCAGTTTGCTCAATCCTGGGCTGTGCTGCCTCTTGGTGAATTTGCGGAGTTCTTGACGCAAAATTGACCACAAGCTGTCCCAATCTGGGAGGTCCACTCTGGCCACGATACTTTGGACAAAGGTTTCCCACTCATCCGTGACTGCATTAAGGGGGGTCCTGACTAGCACAACATCATCCACCATTGCACCCGTTGCAGTCAGCTGATCTTTGATTGACTGCGATACGAAGAGGAAGTGCTCCATGTCTTCTCCCTTGGTCATCATGAATGCCCTCATCTGAGTCTCCAACAACATTTTCCTTTGTACAGACTTTCTCTCATATAGGGAAGTCAAGGGCTTTCACATCTTGTTAGCTGTCTTCTTCTCAGCTACCTGTGGTACAATATGGTCCTTGATACCATCCATTATTAGCTGCTTGGCATGCCCAACAGCTTCCTTATGCTTCCAAAGGAGATTTGGATCTGTCGGTGTGGCCAGAGTTTGCTCTGCATGGTCTCTTAGGTTGTATGCCTCAAGGACAATCAGGATCCTTTCCTTCCAAACTGAATAGTTTGAGAGGCCATCCAGCCTATCCTGATCACGCAGTCCATGAGGAGTCATCTTCTCAGAATGTGTCAGAACTTCCTTTTCTCTTTGGTAGAAAAATGGATCTAAGGTCCTTGGTGAAACAGGCACCTTCTGCTCCCTCTGACAACTGATTTCCCTCCTTGGAAATCTACCAAATCAACTATGATTCAGCTTCTTCTTTGATGCTCTGATCAAACTGCAAGTTTCCTTTGGCAAGAAACTTTCTGAGAAGCTGCTCTCCTCCAGCGCTTTGTCACTTGTGCTAAGGCTAAAAATTTGAAAACATCAGAATTTTAACTCCACCAGCCTTTCTGAATTTCTGCAGTCTTTTCCGGATCTGACAGATTTAGATCTGAATCAAAATGGCTGGGTTCAGACCAAACCAATGCTGTTTCTGAGCAGCCTTTGCGCAGTAATTGCGTGGGCTTGCTAGGACACAGCGCTGGACAGCGTCACCCTTCCCTCTGCATAAATCTGCTCCTGAAAACTGCGCTATCCCTTCAGATCTGCGTTTCTGCTGCTTTTTGCAGCTAGAACCTTCAAACTCTCCCGCTGGTGACGCTCGTAGATCTCCATTTGCTCCGATACCATGTAGAAATTTCTGAATCTTATACTTTATTCATAAATTATTACTGTTAATCCGGTTATGCTCCTCCTACTTAAACAAGTTATTAACTGAATAAATTCAAGTTAAAATCGAAGCAAAACACATAACAGATCTCTACCAATCCAGATCTAGAATAAGCACATGCACACATTGACAAAGTGACACAGTTATTTCTGGACAAATAGTCCTCGGAAAACCCAATGCAGCAAAACCGGTCAATGGCTGCTAGAGGGTCTTATTATTAAGAATCTTTTTGAGAGGTCTGGAAAAACCAACAGAGAATACACTAGGTCTACAACTCACTGGGTAATCTAGGGCCAAAATAATGACTGATCCACATCCTCAAACGAGATTTACAGAACTTAGCCAAGATTAGGGCCTAGAAACCCAATGTTGCCCCTGAAAGCCTCTGCGTCAGCCTCTGAAGCCCCTGAAACCCTCAGTGCTGCTCCAGAAGGGACTGCGTTACCCTAGACTGGGTAATGCAGTCACTATGCTGCCCCCGAAGGGTCTATGCGTAACCCCAGAGGGTTTCCTGCTGAAAATCACGCTGTCTTTGGGACTACGCTGCCGTTTCTGCTGCCGTTGCTGCCTTCTTTTGCGCTGCCCTTGAGTTGATATCTGCCTCTTCTGTATTCTAAACCCCAGTATCAGATCATCCCCTTGGCCTAAATTACCCTCTCTGCAGCTGAAACACTTCTGAGTATCCTTAGCAAACCCTGCCCTAGAATCTCAGCTTAGCTTCAGTGCTCTGCCTCTGTGTGTCTTTACAGATGAACCCAAGCCTTTCCTTTATACTTTTCTTGTTGATAAATCAATGGCGATGATCAGATCTTGAATCAAAGGCTAAGATTAAAAGAAAGCTTGATCCGTGTGACTTAAGACAATTTCATCACATGTTTAATTAAATTCACTATAATTATTTAAGTTCCCTAAGTTTTAACTTAGAAAATATATTAAAATAATTAATTAATTTAATATCTCCTGAACCAGATGAAATTTCCCAAATCAATTTCTGGGTCTTGTAGATCAAGTGTACTCTAGTCCCTCCACAAAATTTGGGAGCTAGAGCACAACTGATGCTACCCTAAATACACAAAATCTCAACACAGTGTTGGTGAGCAGCATCAACAGCACAACAACAGATGTTACAGAAGTCTAAGCAACGCATAGAGTTGTATTGCTAGAGCACTTTCTTCGCTAAGAGGGAGTGTTGATTTATGGTAGCATCAGATGAGCTCTAGCCTTGTAACTTTGTATATAGGCTAAGACACATGTATTCCATAAAACCCAGAAATGGTTTTGGAAATTTCCACTTAGAGATGGTTTAATTAAAATAATTAATCATTTTTTTAATGTTTTCCTAAGTCTAAACTTAGGGAAACTGATTAATTAAAGGGTATTAATTAAACCAAGTGTGAATCTTCTAGATAAAGTCATGGATCACCTCCAAGTTAATCCTAGCTCTTGATTATGTTTTGATCTTGGCCGTTGAAGGGTCAACGAAGGATTATAAGAAGGAGGGTGAGGGGCTTATGGAAAACACATCAGATGGATAAAGAATCAAGAGATTGATTTCTTCAGTCGAAGGAAGAATCGAAGTGATTCTCGATTACAGAGAGGGGAAGGTGAAATCTCCAGGAGGGAGAATTTCTGAAGGAGTGTGGGAAGAGAAGTGAGAAGGGAGCCATAGCAGCAACACAGAGATAGCCAAGCAGCAGTTACGCTGGGCCAACGCAGAGTAGTAGAGTGAGTTTCGATTTCAGTTCGGGAGACAATTGAGGGTTCATTTAGTTGCCGGAGGACATTTCCTGAAGAGGAGAAAACTCTTGTCTCACACAGCAATGAACATCGAGGCAGCCATAACGAGAAACAACAACAGTGACGCATACACTCAGAGTGGGTGCAAGTCAGTGTCAAAACTTCGTGGTGAAGTGAGAACTGTCTCACTAAGCCAAAGCTCATCAGATTTCTTCATGTGATTGATTGATAAATACAATCACATGTTTGTACTCAGAATTTCTGCATAATAAAGAAACCCTCATATCTGTTGCACCGGTTTTCTCGAGTTGTGTTTTTCCGGGGACAATTGTCCCAAAATAACAGTGTCTATGTGTGAATACTTGTGCTATTTCTTTCATGTTGTTTATTTAGTAAAATGTTAAGTAATTGTGTGAGAATGCACTGGAAGAAATATAATCAGTAGCTACAATAGAATTTGACATTATAGAATTTTCACAAAGTCTCTATCTATGTATTCTCCACCATTGTTTGATCGTAGTGTCTTTATCCGCTTTCCTATCAGATTCTCAACCAGAGCCTTAAACTCTGAATCGATCAAAGACTTCATACTTGGTCGTTTAGAAAGTAGATCCAAGTCTTCTTGGATTGGTTATCAATAAAGGTGACGAAATATTCGACAACACTGAGAGCTCTAGTGGACATTGGTCTGCTGATGTTCGAGTGTATTAATCCCAACACACTCTTAGCCCTATTGCTGCCTCTGCGGTACGCTGCCTTGGCATATTTCCCCAATACGCACCCTCTGCAGACGTCATCTCGCTTGGTGCTTAGTTTTGAAACCCCTGTGACGGTCTTCTTGAGAATCTTCAAAGCCCCATGGTGTAAGTGCCCCATTCTCTTGTGCCATAGTTCATTCAAATGCTTCTCATCTTGCTGCCTATCAATGCCATTGGGGATTCGAGCTGTAACTTGTAGAGTTTATTGCTCCTGACTCTGATTTGTTCCTTCTTCTTCCAACTCGGGTGTTTGACGTATTCTCTTTTTCCATTGAAGTAAATGTCATAGCCTTTGTTTTGAATTTGAGACACAAAGAGTAAGTTCATTCCCAAACCAGGCACATGCAATACATTAGTGGCTCGAATTTTATTACTAGCTTCGGTTTGAAACACTATGGTTCCTCTTTACAGGAGTACATTTTGCCTTATTGCCCATGGTGATTTGAAAGTTCATCCGCTCTTCTCGGTAGCTGGAGGAACTCGTACCCCCGTCATGTGTGCAAAAGCTCCACTGTCAATATACTAGATCTCTGGAGAAGCAGAGCTTGACACAAGCAAATTCTTCTTCCAGTCTGGATGCCAGTACAGAGATGTCGTGATCCATCTGTTCTTTCATGCTTTCCCTTCTCTCTGGAGAGACGCGTGAACTTATTCGAGTTGCTATTGTAGCAACGTCTGGTCTTTGTTCCTTTGTAGGTTCTCCACTCCTGTTACTCATCTCAAACTCTGATACCATGTGAAAATTTCAATCTTGAAATACTGCTGCAGTGATAGATTTATTTCTCTTATTCTTCGAATAAGTTATTTACAAAATTCTTCCAGTAAATTTTGAAATAAACACTACTACAGTAATTACCCAAGTATATGTAGAGAATAGAACGGTAAAAAATACAAACATAAGAATCAACCACATAGACTGTTATTTTTGGACAATTGTCCCTGGAAAAACCCAATGTGGGAAAATTGTTGCAGCAGATGAGGGTTTATATATTAATCCTTGACTGTATAAGCGCCGATAGTGAGTGGTAGTGTGGGCCATGGCTTCTTTTTACCTTTAGTAAGAACCTTCGAGACGCCGGATGTCATCTAAAAACATGTTTCCTGAAGTACCATTCTGTCAGTGACGAATCAGGGCATTGCATGGGGAGCCTTTAATGAACCGAAGATTCGAATGAAGGTGCCTTCTACAAACAGAAACCAATGTGCCACCTTGGTTATCGTTTCCTTGGCTCGCCAGGACATGCATGGGGTATCCTTACCGAACAATTTCCCGTAGAGTGCAGGGATGAAACTGTGTGCGATCGACTCTATATCCTGCTTATATTTGGAGTCCTAGAATACCTGCAACTCCTAATGGATTGGGCGGGCGCGCTCCTGATCCCAGTTGTGAGCCCATCCCTCAAAATGGCACCTGGCACAAACTGCTTCCAATAGATAGGAGGCCATGTAAAATTCTGACAAGTATCCCTCCTCGGGTGCTAGTGCTGCATATATGTTTGTTTTGAGGGCTGCTATCAATAAACTGGCCCAACTGAAGCGAGTGCCATGTACGGTAACAAAGTACATAAGAGATACCGAAGAGCCGCTGAAAGTGGTGGCATCGGGATGACCATACATTCTACACAACATAGCTGCTACGAGCTTATAGACCTTCCTGAGGCCTGCTACTTGATACTCCTGGTCCTTCTTGACATTGAACTTCTCTGGTTCTTCCCACCATCCTCTCGGGGTGTCGGATATGGGAACTGCATGGGTAGTGGCCCATTCATCTGTGAATGTTTGCTCCCGGGCCGGAAGTGCGTAATAGAATTCCGCATCCTGGCCTTTTAAATTTGCAAATGCTTTCTCCTTGTGATCCCGAATCAGCCAAAACCTAGGGTCGACCCTTTGTAAGATCCATTCGATAATTTCTGCACATGGGAATATAGATGGGTGGGCCTCTGCGTAGTGAAGCTTTGACCTCTTAACTTGCACATATACCTGCCGGTCTGGGAGGTCCTTTGGAAACTCAGGTTGTGCGAACTCTTGGTATACTTGATACCAACTCATGCTTTCTTCTTTGCTGAATATACATGCGGTGTCTCCATAGATAGGGGGAGGAGACATAGGTATTTCACTTTTCGAGATCTCTATCTCCGGACTCTTGTTTTTTCTGCGAACTGACGGAGGCCCCAGGTCACTTGAGGCTGAAGAGATGGAGACGCATTCTAGTTCTACTTCGAGGTTCCCTGGCATGTTCATAAAACAATCCCAAGATAAGACATATGCCATGTTAATGAATGCTTAAACTGTTTTTAACTCTGCCCAACTGAGGTCAAGAAAGGGGGTGAACCTGTGACCTAGCAACCTATTCCCTGGGTTGCTGAGTCGCGCTAGTTTAAAACTTTAGAGGAAAGCGACCTTGCGACTTAGTGACTTGCGACTAGGTCGCTGAGTTGCACTGGTTTAAAAATTCACGAAGACGTGACCTTGCGACTTAGCGACTTGCGACCGGGTTGCCGAGTCGCAAGGTCGTGATACTTAGGTTTTTAAGCGATATGCGACTTGGTGACTTAGCGACCGGGGACCGAGGTCACAGGGTCGCAAGGTCTCGGGGTCGGAGGTCGCACTAGGGCTGGGTGGACGATTCTCCACGGCGACGCGGTCCTTTACTCATCTTTTACTTAAAGCAATAGAGGGAAACAAGGAGGAGAAGTGATATATTGAAGGAGAAACAATCATTTGAGGAAGAGACTGACAAAGGGGAGGCTGGTTGGCTTCAACTACAGGTTTTTGAATAAGATTGACAGGGCTTGGAGACTCAGAGGAGAATGTAAGTTCTAAGGGAGTCTCAATAGAGGATAGTTGGTGGTTTAAAAGGGCTAAAATAAGGGGGTAGGGGGCAACAAATAGAAAAGAAGGAAACAGCAGGAGGATTAGGCAACTTGCTCGAGAAAGTTGCGCTCCAGTTGGCTTGCCAGAAGCGTTTTTGCTCTCCGTCGCATAGGTGAAATGCGACCTATGCGACCCCTCTATATATAAAGAGATTGCGCATGCGGGCAATAAATGAGGTCGCTGGGTCGCAATAAAACCGCGTTGATGATATGTGCGACCTCGTGACACGCGACCTTGCGAGCTACGGGTCGCGGGGTCGCTAGGTCGCAACTGTTTAAATTTGAATGCGATATGCGACTTGGCGACTTGGCGACCTGATAGGTCGTAAGGTTGCATAGTCGCTTATTGGAGAAAATGACCAATTCTGCGACTTAACGACCTAAGGCTTTTGAAAGATCAAACTTCAGTCTTGACTCCAGATTTCAACGCATCAGGGGCGCAAAAATTTAAAAAAGGGGGAAATTTTGGAGGTTGTTGTAGCGGCTACAACAAATGGCGATTCACTGGTAGGGTCCAGAATCTCTGTCGACGCTTCATGTTAAAAGGGGGGGGGGTGGTTTTAGCATGCTGTTCCTTCCACCCTGTGGGTCCCATTACTTTCGTCTCCGAGCCTTGTGCATTTGCTCCTTCCGTCTGCCTGCCCTTGGGTGCTAGTTCACCGTTCTTTTTACTTTTGAATACTGGATGGGAACATTAAGAGTAACCTCAGGGATTTCTTGGATCCAGTATAGTTTATTTTGTCCTCGTTGTGTTGCTCCACTGCCAGCAAACCTGATGGTCCCGACGGAGTCACTGCCTAGGAGTCACGGACGTTGCTCCGCTGCCAGTGAGCCTGGTCAGTACCCCGATGGAGTGGTTGTATCGCCTCTCTACGCAGGAAGCCTTTCTCAATCCTTTACCCTTTATTCATGTGCTAAATGCACTTATTTAAATGTGCTCAAGGCACTTATTTTCTGTGCTCAAGGCACTTATTTAATGTGGCGTTAGTCGCCTGGGCGGATGAGGGATCCCGACTTATTTCACTTGCGAGAGAGGTTGCTCCTGGTCTATACGAGGACTTTTGGGGTTTTCTCGGATATCCTTTCATCACCTGAGGCTAGTTCCTTCCCTTTCCCGTCTAGTAATCGATTCAACCGAAACATTTCTTTCACACAGCAGTCCCTTGAGCCAGCATACTGGGCAAGCTACTGCGTTTTGGTTCGAGGGGCCTTAGTCATGTTCTCGCCACTGGGTGTCAGTCACAAGTAAGCTTGGGCCACCTTTGCATTCTGGGGGAGATCATTCACCAGCATAGATTCCGACTCAGTATGCCATCTGAGTAACTTCTATATCCCCTTTCAAAATTTGGATGCCAAAGAAAAGAAAAGGTTAATGGGAGCCTTTGTAAAACAAGCGATTTATTGAAAACAAGAATGGTAAAGAACGACATAAACAAGACAAACTATGGTATAGGGTGTGGTGACAGCCCCTAGGGGCTGTCAGGTGAAATAGTGCTTAAGGTCGTGTCCATTCACAGGGAGGACCTCAATCCTCCCCTCAAGAGTTTGTAACCTGTAAGTGTGAGAACCGACGTTCTCTCTGATCTGGAAAGGGCCTATCCATAATCCCTGGAACTTGGAGTGTTTTCCTTTATCTTCATGAGCTTTATCCCATTTGAGGACTTTTTCACCCACTTCGAAAACCTTGTTCCCGACTGACTTCTTGTCAAACCATCGTTTTATTCGACTCTAGTGGATGGCAAATTTTTCTCGAGTTTTTTGCCTTTCCTCCTCAAGTTTCAACAGTGTGTCTATTCGGGCTTGTAAAGCAGGTCAAGGAGTGCCATGAGTCTCCTGAGATAATCATATGGCCGGGAGAGACAAGTTGGGAGGAAGGATAGCCTCTTTTCCATATACGAGGAAGAATGGGGAGGTGCCTAGGGAAGGTTTGGGTGTGACTCGATCAGCCCAGAGGGCGTTGTGGAGTGCCTTATGCCAATTTCGTTGTTGGGATAGCAGAGTCTTTTTGATGATGCGGATTAGGTTCTTGTTGGTTGACTCTGCTAACCTGTTTCCTTGAGGTTAATAGTTGGCAGAGTGTTTAAGCACGATACCATTTTCTAGAGCAAAATCATATAATTTCAATGATGAGAAATATGTTGCATTATCAAAAACAAGGGAGGTTGGAATGCCAAACCTAATCATGATGCATTGAGTGATAAAGGCTATTACCTCTTGATCATTGACTTGATGCAACGGTACCGCTTCAACCCACCTTGTGAAGTAGTCCGTGGCGATGAGGATGTATCTATGTTGCTTGGAAGGGTGTGGCAGGATCTCCCCAATCATGTCCAGCCTCCATTGTTGAAACTGTTCTTCCATTGCGACAGACTGTAACAGGGCCGAAGGCCGTATATCTCTATTTCTGAACTTTTGGCACTGTTGGCATTTCCGGACACATGCGTGTGCATCTTTAAACAAAGTAGGCCAGTAGAAACCGACATGTATGATCTTGTGAGCAGTGGTGTCCCCTGCATAGTGTCCACCTGCGGGGCCATCGTGAAGTTTTGCCAATACTTTCTGTGCCTCATCCCATTCCAAACAGCGCAGCAAGACACCATTGTGATGTTTGCGGAACAACTTACCTTGCACCAGCTGGTAGGATACAACTTTCAACCTCAACGCACGCTTGTGCTTGGTAGTTAAAGAGGGGCACATGGTGCTGTGTTTCAGATATTGCTGGAGATCTACGTACCAAGAGGAGGTATCCCGCGGGGCTGTGCTGTCAGTTTGATACATATCGATTTTGTGTTCCCAATTTCTTCCTCACTGCCCCATGAGTCTACTGCCTCTGCGGCCATACGACACAATCCTTGGCGTTTTATAGTGTGTGCTGGCTTGAATTCCAGGTCATACTCTTGGAGGCATGTCATCCAGTTGCCTCGTCTCTCACCCAGCTCCTGCTATACGAATAGTGAGCGTACAACTGGGTGAGGTACGAAGACTGTGACATGATTCTTCAAGATATATGGCCTGAAGTGTTTAACCGCCTTGTATACTGCGTAAGCTTGTTTTTCAATATCCGGATAGTTTAGCTCGGCGCCTTGTAACCCAATACTCATAAATGATATAGGTCACTCATTATTGTTGTCGTCTTTCTGAGTGAGGACGACTGCCAAAGATGAATCTGAGGCAAAGGTATACAAGGTGAAGCCTTTGTTGAAATCCGGACTGTGCAGGGTGGGTGCTTGTGCGATGGCTTGTTTGATGTTATTGAATGCTTCTTTCTCAGGAGGATGACACTTAAAATTTGTGTTCTTCTTAATCATGCCTTGCAATGGTTTCACGATTTGGGCAAAATCTAATATAAACTTTCGGACGAAGTTGATTTTGCCGAGGAAGGATTCCATAGCTTTCTTACCACTTGGGGGTGGTATCTGAGCGATGACTTTCGCAAGTTCTGGGTCCACTACTATGCCGTCTCAAGTTATTATGTGCCCTAACAGGCTTCCCTCAGTGATGACGAAAATGCTTTTCTTCGGGTTCAGGGAGATCCCGTACTTCCGACACCTTTCAAAAATATGCTTGAGGTGGTGTAGGTGGTTAGATTTGCGTTTGGAAAAAACAGTAACGTTGTCAAGGTATACTACCACGCTTTTCCCGATGAGTCCCCTGAAGGCGATATCCATAGCTCTTTGGAAGGTGGCGTCGACATTAATCAGGCCAAAGGGCATGCGTCTGAAGGCGAAAGTTCCCCATTTAGTTCTGAATGTGGTTTTGAGCCTATCAGGCTCAGCCACTAGTACTTGATTGTACCCTGAAAACCCGTCCAATAGAGAGAACATTTCCGACCTTGATACAGTTTGAAGGATTTGCTCCATAGGAGGGACCGGATAGTTGTCCTTGTCGGAGGCTTTGTTTAAATTTCGGAAGTCTACGCATAGACGAATTTCGCCGGATTTCTTGCGAACAGGCACCAAGTTTGACACCCAGGTTGAATGTCTAACTTTGAAAATTATCCGCGCATCCAAGAGCTTCTTTAGTTCCTTTTGGATCATCGGTTCTAAGTTGGGGTGTACTTTTCTCAGTTTCTGTTGAAAAGGCCTCACGCCTTCCTTCATGGGTATGACGTGCTAGATGATCCGTGTGTCATAAGTTCAGAGCTCATCATATGTCCAGACAAACACATCTCGATACTTCTTGAATAACTCGGTGAATGCTTGCTCCTCCTGAGGGGTACACTCGTTACCTAGGTTGACGAGCTTGGGATCTTTGTCTGTCCTGAGGTTAATTTGTTGGTGTGCTAACGTGGAACTTTGCACTTTTGTGTTTGGAGGCCCTCGAAAGCAGTTCTGTAGGTTGAACAACTTTTCAAGTGACACGATCCCTTTGGGTATGGGATTTCCTTTTTGCTGTTGCAGTTCCTCCTGCAAAACTCGATCATGATCCTCTTCTTCTATGACTGCGTCTTTGAACACGTTCGTATTGAGCAGGAAATCCAGTACTTGTTGGTCATCATTGAAAACACGTAAATTAGTGACGTTGTATGGCACAGATGGCCTGTAAATAACTTCAATAGAAAATCCATCCCTAAGTGGGGTGAAGCTAGCAGCAGCGTTAGCGAGTGTGTCGGCTGTTGCATTATGCATTCTAAGTACAAATTTAATACCGAAAGCATCAAAAGTAGAAATTAAACACCATACCTCTTGCTGGTAACCTTTTAGATGTGGAGCCAAGCAATGGATGGTATTACGTACTTGCGAGTGATAATCTCAGAATCGCCAATTACATTTAAACAACGAACTTTTAGGTCTATGGCCTTTTTGAGTCCGAGTAGCAATGCCTCATACTCGGCTGTATTGTTCGTGCATTGGAACTCTAACCAACAAGAAATTAGAAATTTGTTCTTCTTGGGGTCTAGCAAGATGCAGCCAGTGCCAACCCCGTCTTGCGTTTTGGAACTGTCATAGTATAAGGTCCATGTTTCATCTTTTGATTTGGCGAGGCTATCCGAGCGCATTGAGGAACTACTTGGAGGAGCAGTCCCTAATAGGTCCTTTGTTGAGGGGGGGGGGGGGGTTTCAGTGGACAACAGCAGCTCAGATTAGACGTCTTGAGTAACCGGGGATTGAGGGTTTGATAGCATGCAAGGATGGATTCTAAGAAACACATGCCAAGCTCTTCTTGCGAGAAACTCACTGGTTCATTAGTTGCATCCAGGTCGGTCACAGTATGTTTCATGTATGGTTCACTCTCGACCCAGATTTGGTTATTCCTGCCTTTGTACGGGAGCCAAAGGTGAGACCAATCAGTGGCGAAGTATCCCTGGAGCTTACTGGACCAATCTCTGCTTAACAGAAGGCCATAGGCCTCGGGGATATCCACGATCACTATGTCGATGCACTGATGCACTCTGGAGTTGGAGGATAGGTGGATGATGACGTTGTTTAATTCGCCTACTGCGGGGACTTGAGATCTGTCGAGCTGGATGATCCTGGCGTCGATTTTCTCAGAGCGGATGTTTAACTTCTTGCACACGGATAAGGGCATAACATTCGTGGATGCACCAGAATCGACGAGGCAATTGTGGACATTGAAGTTAAAGATCTCGAAGGAGAGGAGGAACTGTGGCGTGGCTCCCCTGGAGTTGGCGTTCACAACATTCACGATGGATTGGGGATTAGCAGCAGTTTGGGCAGATGTGATGCTTACGGATTTGGTCGCCGATAGATTGGAAAAGGCTTTGAGAATGAGATCTCGTTGGTTAGCGATGCGATCGAGCTTGTAGAGAGAGATATTGGCCTGGGTCTTTTTCATATCCTCGATAATGTTATACCCGGACTTTATGTGTGAGGCAGGCTCGGTGGTGTTTTTAGGGGAAACTAATGAAGCTTTAGCCTTGGGGCCTTCTCGGGGAGTGGTTGGACTAAGTTTTTCAGGAGCTTTGTCTTGGTTTCCTGCGTTTGGTGGCAAAATTTTCCTTAAGAAAGCTTTTCTTTTCTCTTCGAAGGATTGGTCAGGCACCGAGCCTTTGCTCCTCAAGCCATAGTTTCGAGGGGGTTTAGATTTAGGGTCGTCAGCTAGGTTTATCCCAGTTATGGAAGGGGAAGACTCTCTGCGGATGACCTCGAAAGCGAGGATAATGGAGCCCATATCTTCATCTGGGGGGGAAATTTCTTCGTTGTCTGAAATAGCCTCCTCCTTCAGATCCCCGGGGGTTTGATCTTCTAGAAGTTGGTTCACCACGGCGGTCATGCTATTAATCCATTGGGGGCAAGTTTTCTCCAAGTGAGAGGCTTGATGAAAAGAACATAAGTTGTCCTTGCCGATTTCTTCAACGTTGAGACCAACACTTGAGCTGGACGGGTACCGATTCACAGCAGAGTTATTCTTTCTGAAGAAAAGTTTCTGCGTTTTAGCAGCTGGGGTAGAGTCATTGTTTTTCCTTTTCAGGTCGGAGACTTCGTTGGTCAGTAACTTGAGGGATTTTGTAATACTTTCGAAATCAAAAGGGTCCTTATCTTTGTCCCCGGATTTATGACTTGAGGATTGGGCCCTCTTCGTGGTTGTTTTTTGATCATCCCGCTCTTCATGGTCAATGGCACCTATGGATAGCATGTCCTTTTCGACAGTAAGGGTGGTGGTGTAATTTGCTGCCAGGGTAGGTCTGGCCTCGCGTTTCACAAACACGGCGATATCTCGTGGGAGGGCTCTGGTGTAGTAGTCAATGGTAATGGAATCGTCTAAGGCCATGTTTGGAGGAAATTTATTCAATATAGTGGCGAAATGTTGATTGAAGTCCTTGACCTTCTCCTTCTTCTGACATTTCAACGTGCTGAGCTTTGTGAGGAGCATCGAGGGGGTTTTATCTTCTGAGAATTTTTATAGGAAGGTACGACGGAAGTGTTCCCACGAAGTGATGGAAGCAACAGGGAGCGGCTGATACTATGTTGCAGCTTTATTTTCTAGAGTATGAGGAAAAAGTCGGCATGCTACGTCGTCATACTACACTCTCATCATCTGTAGAGATAGGTATAAATTGCTAATGTTGTCTTTGGCCAAAGTACCTTTCTCGGGGTCGAACTTAGGGAGATGCTTTTTAGGATGGCGGGGCATGTCATGGAGGGGACCTTGGATACCTAAGGGGGACTGAGCCATCCAAGCCAAAGGTTGTACACGTCTGGCCCGTTGGTGGCGTGGTATGTATACATGTCCCTTTCACTTTCGGATTCGCTACCCATGCCAGACCCGAAGGCCTCGCCCTCATGGTGAGACTGCATGTCTTGGTTCTCTCCACGGTTTCCCGTATTTCTGATGTTTCTCTAGTTGTAAAGAAAAGGAAACCTGTTCTGGTTTCGGTGGGGCTTGTGGTCAACATTTCGGCCTCGCCCATTGCCTCTGTCTCACCTGCCTTTGTTACCCCGGACTCTCCCGGCTCCTCCCCTGAGTGGGTCGTTGGTTTGAGTGTTATCATGCAAAGTTTGGTCGGGTTGGGGGCCGGTGTTAGGGTTGAGGTTCAGTGATTCCGTGACTGTCTCCTTCTACCTCCCTAGGGCTATCTGGGGGTGCTTCAGAATTTCGCTCAACTGTGTCTACGTACTCTTCGATCATAAGACCCACAAGCTGAGGAAGGGAGTTGACAAGGGTTCCTTGGTGCGTATGGTTAGCTACGGGAGTTCTAGGATTTGCCAAGGAACTAGTGACTGGGGCTTGCTATAAACCCTTGACAAGGTCGCAGGCGATAGGGCGCAGGGCCCTTAGTTGGGCTAAAGTAACCTCATAGAAAGGGGGTTCCTCCTCCCGAGAGTTTTCCAAAGGGGGAGGATCGGTATTTTCATGCATGGTCTCCCCTTGGGGAGTTTGTAACGGGATGTTGCTTGTGTGCTGGGAGCCTGCCATTCAGGCCTTCCTTCTAGCGCCAAATCTGTTGACAGGAAAAAATTGTCCGACCAATAGTAAGGGATCTCCCCGGTAAAAAGTCCCGATTAGACTTTGAACCGTTTGTGATAGGGATCTCGTCTGGTGTGTGGGTCCGGCTACCGCTGAATACTCCTTCTCTTGGACACAAATGAGCCCTGTAGAGTTATAGACATACAATTATCGAATGATACAAGGCAAAATATCGATGATTGTCAACGAGCATAAAACACTACAAATAGCAAGATAAATAGAAACACGCAGCCGAAGGGGATGCTGTTAGCAGCATATCATTTGGGTCGTGTTTGTAAAAGCTGTTCAAACCATAGAAGAAACAGTTCTGCCTGGCAAGAACAACCTATACTTACTTGGGCGTTTTCGTGAATAAGATAGATGTCAATAATGAAGTTACAAACATCTCCTAGGTAAACAACATACCATCATTAGCACATTCAGTGAGCTGAAATGCATGAAGAGTACAAGCAGAAAACGTAGATCAATTAATCATAAGGTATCAGACATATAAGAAAAAATATTCATAGTATTAACACATCGATTCTCATCAGATCCAGAAGTGGATTTAAGACAAATGCTTGTATTCATTCAAAAGGGGTTGTTCAATGCTTTACAACTCTCCTATCTCCTTTGGAGTCCAAAAAAAAAGATTCTTACAAGTCCTCGAAGGAAGTATACATATATGACAAGAATGACCATTGGGTGTCTTGAATTTTCGCCTTCCCACCTGTTGGCATGCTTTGCGACTTGAAGGAAAAAGCGACTTGCGACCTTGTACTTGGTTGCGACCTGCGACGTGTTCGTGGATGATGCGACATGCAACCCCTCCTGAAGGCTGTGACTTAACCTGATCATGGGAGCATGTGCGTGATTGTGAGGTCGGGAACATCTACTTGCTGCTCTTTAAGAAAATTCCGCCATGCTTCATAATCTGCAGCAACTGGGTAGATCAGAGGAGTATCTTCCCTTAATCTGTACAGACATTCTGAGGCGTTTGGGATCAGAGTTTCTCTCTTGATCGTGACTTGGTTAGATAAGGAAGCCAGCTTGGTGTAAATCCAAACTGGTGTTGTTGTGGAGGTAAATCCCCTCTGCAGACAGAGGCGATCCCTACTAGCCCAAACCGGGTCTAGCAACAATAGTTCACGCTATAGTGCAGGTTCCTAATTGCAAATAAACCAACTAGCGATGAAGGCTTACCTGGAATCCAACGCTGTTGCTTGTAGAAGAGGTAGCGCTCCCGTTCGTTAGCTTTGGCAGATCACGATCCCCACGATCTCTGTGATAGGACACTTGCACACGCGAGAAACAAAACAAACGCAAGCGTAAAATCCGGTTGATGCAACTATATGTCAGTCAGAAAGGACATAACTCATCATCATAAACACCAACAAGAGTGGAACCATAACCAATAGTCGTTTATTATTAATCAATCAAAGGAAGAATACAACCATAGTTCTGACGCTGAATTCTCCTTCGGAGGGTCGCCAGCAGAACACGTCTCGAAAGCCTGTCAAGGATGGGACAAACCTCTCTCTTCGGATCTTGACAATGGTCTCCTTGCTTGAATTTGGCCTTAAGGGAGTTATGGAGGCTCTTGCAGCATAAGGCTCTTGGGAATTTGGGAACTTGAAGACTAGCTTGCCATGGAGATGGGAAAGCTTTTATAGATGGAGGAAGGGGAGTTGGGATCCCTATAATCATGGGATTGGCCCTATCCTCAAGGAAGCTTCCATGAGAGGTGGCAAACCACTTCCTCTACATGGAAATCCGGAGCCAAACCTCCCAACTCAAGATAGATACCAGTTCATGAATTGGTTAGGATGAAACTTTCGCCATTTATTTTTAAAAAACACTCCTTAAATTGGCTGGCACGAGTGCGACTCTGGGACAGAGCGCCAATTGGCGCGACCTCTTTGAAGGATTTTCCCCATTGGCGCGGGTACTGAACTGTCTGCCCGCGCCAATGCAAAAAGGGCCATTTTTAGGGTTTTTCACAAGGAGATGTCTTCAGGGCAATGAAAGCTCTTGTTCAGAGGGATGTCATGAAATTGATTTCAAGCCATGTCACTGCTCACGGGTCACAGAATGAGCCCTCCAATGTGCGGGATGGGGATTGCAGGGACGGTGACAAATTACTGTGTAACAGATGCCCCCTAAAGCATGAGGCTCAAGCGAGAGAGAGGGGTGAAATGCTTTACGAGAACGTGTCCAACTGAAAACTCCACCGTCGGAAAACCTGCGTGAAGAAGTACAACTAATGTCTCAAATACATGATATATATGTGGTATGGGCGCAGCCATTCATAATAGAGTATACAATAATCCAGATCCAAGGCATGGGCGCAGCCATCCAATGAGGATCGATAAATAGACTCAGGTATGGTCGCAGCCATCTAGTAAGTGAGTCATGTAAACAATCATAATAATCCACAAAATCGCAGCCTGGATTACAACAGACACAATCCAGGGTCTTGCGCTCCATCTCGACCCGAACACAGTACAAGTCCAAGCATGTGAAGAAATGGGCTGAAGTCGAACATGCGAGAACATCGTCTGATTACCAGCCAATGATGAAAGCTGTTAACAGACGCGAGAGGTACCACCAATAATGACAATGGCCCTCAAGGTACTATAGGTACAATCTACGGCATGTGAATCAATGAGCTGGCATCGAACACCCGTAGAATCACTCGATCAGAGGCCAATGATGAAAACCTCACGTCGAATGCGAAGAACCTGCCATTGAGGCATGCAGGCTCCAAGGTACCAGAAGGGAGTCTCTAGATCAGCTTCCTAGATAATGAGTTGAAGTCGACAGGAAGTGACCTTGATCGAAGGTGGGCCATAATGTTTCCCACATCATCGACACGAGACAGAGGAACATAATGTTTTTGTGAATTAGGATCAGATGAGAATCAGAGGGAGGTTGATACTTGCAGAGGTCAACTTCTCTTGAACATATAAACGGCACGACAGTGAGTTTGGCAGTATTTGACATCAACAGATCACAGGTCATGGCGACGAGGCAAAAAGCAGATGAGAGGTCAAAAAGGATCACCCAAACCCACGGAGGCAAGTGAAAACGAGATGAGAAGTCCCCAGCCCGACACGAATGCAGACAAGTGCCATGTTCAAGAGCGACATACTGTCGACACGACAATGATGCTGGTTCCATTTTTTCCCCGCCATTTTGGCGAGTACCTCAATTATTTTTTATAACAAGCTTGAAGGGGATAGCATATGCTTGTAATATAATTCCATCCTAGTACGTTTAACGAGCCCTAGGAAGGAGAGACTCGAGTAGTGTCATTATGACTGAATTCGATGTCATCAGGGTTTAATGAGTCTGACAAAGGAAGAACTCGGCATATTTTCATGTTTAGAGAGTTTGAAAAGACAGCTAAAAAGTAAACTCTAATGGTCCCTTTTCATAAATAGTTCCTCAGATCCGAAAAGCTAAAAAACAATGTCCGAGAAAACCTCCTAGTCGCGATAGGCTAGGGTATTCCTTTTTCGTAAATAATCTATCCTAGCCCGAAAAAGGGGCAAACGTATACTGGGTAGATGTCGTTTCGCAGCCACTTTAACGAGATCGAAATGACAAGGGCCTCGGCAATCTTTTCATGTTTAGAGAGTCAGAAAAGAGCTCAAATATGACTCCAAAATGACTTTTTCGTGTTTTTACCGAGTCCGAAAAAGTATAAAATACAACTCGTTTCACCGTTTAAGTTGCGTAAAAAACCTGTTGCTGCACACAGAGGAAAGTGTAAAATCCATTTTCGACAAAATACATTAAAATATTAATAAAAAGGGACTTTTAAAACCTAATGATATTTCAAAAAGTTATAAATAAGTCTCAAATGGTAAAAACAAAATTACTTTTACTATTTACCTCATAGGAGAGCAACAGGGGTTTGTTTGTGTGCGAACTTCTGACGGCGATTGTGACAAATCCGGGCTACCATTTAGATTACCGTTCGTTCCAGGTAAGAGGCGCTTCCCTGTACTCCATTTTAATCCATTTTTTATAGTTTTCCATTGCTTATTAGACTTCTGTGGAGAATTTTTTGTAATTTTAGGGCTCCACCCATTGGCGCGGGTATCGGGCACGGACCCGTGCCAATGACCTTTTGCATACAAAGGGCCCGCGCCAACTAGCGTAACTATTAAGAAAACAGCCGCGCCAATGGCGCAGCGCGGTTTCCCGTTTCAAATTTCCAAACAGCTAGTGATTTACATGAAATTCAGGCATAACAGAGATCTAATCAAGGGTTTTTTGACCATGTTGATGCAGGCAACCAAGAAAAATGGCTATCGAATGGAAAGAGAGGGAGCATGGGGAAGAGGATGAACAAGCTATGGAGAATGAAACTTGTATGAACGCCCTCAAGAACTATGGGCTTAAAAAGTTCTTCCTGACACCTTGCTTACGAGCTCAACCGGAGCTCCTGCAATACTTGATCAGCATATGGGACGAGAACGAACAAGTGTTCAAGCTGTGGGACCAAGTATTAGAACTTGAGGTTTCTGATGTATATTTCATAAACCATTCATTGCTGCAGAGGTCCATGTCTGCTTTGACAGCAGTTGCACTATCTGGAGAGAAGATGGAGCAGGTGATGGCAAGAGTGTGCCAAGGGGCACGACTGGGATCAAGAAACGGCAAGGTATATATCCATACTATCCCTTATCTAGCACTCAGAGTGGTGCTATATACCATCACGCAGGCTGCGGGGTCGCAGGCACTGCACGAGGTGACCAAGGCCCAACTCCTCCTAGCTGCTGAGTGTATGAATCGAACACTATTTGATTGGGCTACTGCAGTGACAACAAATATGAAAGGACAACTCACAAAGTGTAAGCAGGCCAAACTAAAATAGTTTGGCTACGGTTCCATCTTGGTATCGTTCATCCTAGAACGACTACCTATATTTCAGGGCCAAGGGGCCATAGTAGTTGAGCCGGTACCACGAGAGCCGAGGATGTCTCGCTGGGCAGCACTGATGCCCAGATCAGGAGGAGGCCAACAGATGTCCTGGAGGCCGGAGTTTTTTGGATGGTTACGGCGTCAATTGATCGTGGTCGAGGATTGGCCATATGCAAGGACCGATTTCACTAGAGACCTAGACCTTCCACTCCCGGAGGGAGATGACTGGGACGAGGAGTTGGGTATGATCTTCTTTTTTATTTTTTATGTTTTATGATTTTTTTGGTAATATATGCCCGTCCTAACAACAGTTTTATGTGTATGCAGATGTCGGCCCCGAGAGACCTGCTGGTATGTCTCCTATTTCACGGAGAACTCAGCCCGCAGCTGACCCTCAGGCAGAGAGTGCTAAGGGAGGATAGTTGATCCAGAACGAGGGGATTGCCCGGGGGATTCCAGACTACGCCCGGCTGTTAGATGTTCCACTAGCATACCAGAGACATACGGTGGGAGTGCCTAGTTACCTCCACCGTCTTCTGAGACACTTAGTGCGTGCGGTGGCTTGTTATCATGATCACCACACAGATTAGACACCTAGGGCTTATTTCATGCATATTTTTTGAGAGACATGTCATCTTCGGATGTATTAAGACGAACATGTATATTTTTTGATTTTATGCGACACACACTATGTAAAAATTTCGATATATATATATATATACATTGAATCTTTCTGGATGGATCTTTCTTTTACATGTGATGTTGTTTTACAAATTGCGCAAATGTCTATCTAGCACCAAATTAGCTACTGCATCCGTTAATGTATTCATATGTCTGGGTATGTGTTGATATGTAATATATTCAAAATTCCTTTCCAGCAGACGAATACGCAGATACAGACGTAAAATGGATGGGTTTCTGACTGAATAATGACCATTAAGTTGTGATACTACAAGTTGTGAGTCTAGATACACAAGTAATTCACAGATACCAAGGTTTACAGCCTCAGTTAATAATTCTAACACAACACTATATTCCGCGATGTTATTTGTAGCACGTCCCAGACACACACCTTGCAGGTTGACCAACTCACCAGCAGGATCGTAGATTACCCAGGCTGCCGAAGACAGATTCCTGGTACTGCGGGAGGCACCATCCGCGAAACCAACAAACGGATTGATGGACATCTGCACAATCAGAAAGACCCGATCAGCATAAAGATGTTTACATCGCACACCACACCACACATGCACACAAATAAAAATACATACCTATGTACACACACCACACCAAAAATCACTTCAAGCGTAGTATTTTTTGAGGTACAGCCCATTTCTGGGCTGCGCCAACGGAACTCCTTCATAATCAATGAGCTCATAAGCCCCATTTTTCAAAATGCGTTTTACTATGTAGGGCCCATGCCACATAGGTTGGAACTTACCGGCCCCAAGCTTGTCATGCGCTTGATCGTATAAGAGGACGAGGTCCCCTTCGACAAAGGAACGTGGAGAAACTGATTGATCAAAGTGAGCTTTGACCCGCTTCTTTTGTGCTTCAATGACTAAAGTAGCCAAACGGCGGGTTTCATCTAACCGTTCCAGATACAAAAGACGCTCTTCCTCAGGGGAAGTGTCAGGCAAAAGTTCCACAGCTAACTTCAAAGAAGGAATTTCGCATTCAACCAGAAGAGTTGCTTCCAGATCGTACACCAATTGGAAAGGTGTGAATCCAGTTGCATTCTTTGCTGACGTCCAGTAGGCCCAAAGAGCTGAAAACAGTTGGAGATGCCAATTGGATTTATGGATACCAACTGTCTGTTGAAGCATTGTGACCAAAACCTTGTTCACAGCCTCAACCTGGCCATTTTCCTGTGGGTAATATGGCGTTGAGCTATCGTGGCGTAAGCCCAATCTTGATGTCAGCTCGGCCATCATGTAATCTCGAAAGTGAGTACCATGATCGGTAACAATGGCCTGAGGGACCCCGAAACGTGCAATAATATGGTTGAAGATAAATTGGGTAGTTGTCTTACCGTCGGTAGCTAGCGTAGGCATCGCTTTGGCCCACTTCGTAAAGTAGTCTACGGCGACAATTATATATGCATGCCCCCCGGCCGAATGAGGGTTACATGTCATAAAATCTACGCCCCATTTCACAAAAGGGCCGACGGTAATAACAGGATGCAAAGGGAGAGGCGGCGCGCGCATCTTGCGCTAAAATACCTGGCACGCGTGACATTTACAGACTACGACGATACAGTCTTTGAATATTGACGGCCAGAAGTAACCTGCTCGCAGAATTTTCTGGGCAGTGGCATATCCGGACATATGACCGCCACAGGCGCCACTGTGGTAGTCATTTAGAACCCTTTCAGCCTCTTCCAGGGTGAGGCACCGGCGGAGCACCGAATCTACTCCAACGCGGTATAAAGTATCTCCTACTATACGGTAGGGTTGAGACTGATGTCGAATCCGATGTCGGGCATCTTTAGTCAACTCAAACCGAAACGTCGAGGTCTGAAGATACACAATAATATCGTCGTACCATGGTTCGCGAGTGCTGATAAGGAAAAGAGTTTCGTCCGGGATATGATCCTCGGAATGAGTTGGGGTGGAGTCCGTCGGGAGCGAGCAAATAAGATCCACAAAAACCAGTGATTTGGTCGACTTAGCAGTGGTGAACTCTAAGTCGAACTCCTGAAGGATAACGATCCATTTGGAGTATTTTCCCCCCAATAATTTTCGAGAAAGAATATATGTCATGGGGTTGCAATCCGAAACCATGGTTGTTGTGCGCAACATGATGTAGTGGTGAAAGCGCTGCACAGCGTATACTGCAGCTAACGCCAGCTTCTCGACGTAAGCATAACGTGTTTCTGTGTCGAGAAGGTTCTGTGACAGATAATAAATGACATGTTCATTTCCATCATCGTCATCCTGCACCAGAACCATAGCTCTGGTGCTAAACGCGGCGGCGAGATACAAAGTGAAATCACGGTGATAGTTAGGAGGATGAAACAAAGGAGCATTAACGAGTAACGTCTTAAGCTTCTCAAAGGATTGTTGAGCAATTTCGTCCCAGTGGAAGGGAACGTTCTGCTTTAAGAGACGCGTGAATCCTTTGGCCACCTCTGCGTAGTTCGGGATAAAGCGTTGAAGGAAGTTAGCTTTTCCCTGCAGACTCTGCAATTGATATAACGAGGAGGGTGATGGGAGATTGATGATAGCCTCGACCTTTAAAGGGTCAAGGCGAATTCCGTCTTTGGAGACTATGAATCCCAAAAGACGGCCAGAATCCACGCAAAAGACGCATTTATGAGGATTAAGCCTAATATTGTAGCGCCTACAGCGAAGGAAAATCTGGCGGAGGTGTTCAGGGTGGTCCTCTCGCCTAGCTGAGTGAGCTGGAAAGTCGTCCAGATAAGGCTGAACGATATGGCGTATGTCGTGGAAAGCGTAAGACATCGCACGCTGGAAAGTGGCTCCAACGTTCTTCAAGCCGAACGGGAGCTTTTTATAAGCGAAAGTACCCCACGGACAGATGAATGCAGTCTTGTGTTGATCTGCAGGTAGAATGTTTATCTGATTATACCCAGAGAAGCCGTCCATCAAGGAATAAATCTCACTCCCAACACATTCGTCAATGATTTGGTCTATGAAAGGAGTGGGATAGTTGTCGTTAGGACAAGCGCGATTAATATCGCGATAATCAACACAGAATCTGATAGTTCCCTGCATCTTATCTACAGGGACAATGTTGGAGACCCATTCTGTGAGGGGAATCGGGTAAATAAAGCCCGCGTTCAGAAGTTTTTCAACTTCTGCTTTGATGGCAGCGGCTTTGCGAGGGTGCACCGGGCGTAGGCGTTGGCGCACGGGTTTCGCACCAGGATAGGTAGGAATCTCGTGCACTACTATGTTGGGATCAATCCCGGGCATTTCCTCATAGGACCAAGCGAACATGTCTCTGAATTCTCGAAAAATATCGGTATAGACTCGTATCTCATCAGGAGAAAAATTCACTCGCATGTGTATATTCTCAACTATCCCCGGTTTAACGGAGATGTTGATTGGAATGGTTTGAGTGATGTTGCTCAGGTTTCCCTCTGAAAGCACCTCATGTGTCAATATGGGCGTCTGGAGAGGTGGAGTGGGAACCTGAGATGCAAAATGCTCTAGACAATCTGACATTGCCCCCAAGCTAGGCATGAATGAGGAACGATGATGTCCATCGCTCCAAGGTAGCTCCTCAAGAGACATTGTTTCTACAATGGATTCATCAGAAGGAAAAATCTCTTTAAGAGGATCAGGCGAGTCGGCCTCACCGAGCCAGGGGGATTGAGAATAGATGTCTAAAGCCATGCTCAAAGGAGCATGCTGAGGAGGGGGAGGATCAGATGCGGCGACGATTTCATAGTAGTTAATCTATACTGGAGTTAAGGGCATCGATTCTCCAAACTCAGTCACCTGCTCAGGCGTAGGTATGAGCCATGGGTCATCAGACCTAGAGATCATGTTAACTTGAGCGGTGTGCAGTGGTGGTGCGGGAAAAATACCCATGAGGACGGGGTCTTTGAAGAGACCGGGACCTACACTGTCAGGGGGATTTGGGATCTGATCCATGTACGGAATGTTGTTCTCGGAGGTGGAGGTGAAGAAAGACAACTGATCCATAGTAACGATTTTTCCCTCGTGAGGGAACTTAATAAGTCGAAAGAGGGTGGACGGCACGCATAACATGGCATGAGTCCAGCTACGACCGAGAAGTATATTGTAGTTAAGCTTGGCGTCAACCACTTCTACTTCTACGTTGACTGTCTTCCCCTGTAAAGTAATCGCTAGACTCTCGAGAACACCCAGGGGTTTGGATTCCCGACCATCGAATGCCTCTAGGGCATTGGGAGATGATGAAAGGGTCGGAGAGCCAATGGCCTTCCAGCAAGCGAATGACATGACACAGGTAGAAGCACCTTCATCCAAAACGACCCTATGAATGTTAAGACCGTTGATCCCGACTTGAATAACAAGAGCGACATGATGTGGAAGTCAGGGGGTGAAATTTTCTAAGTCAAAGGTGAGAAGACTAGAATCGGCGGGATCGATTCCACCGATTGCAGACAATAGAGCTTTCCGTTGCGAAGGACAACTTTGAAGAACTTCCAATGCAGACATGGTAGAAGGCGCTTGTGCCAGATCCTCAACAATACTATAATGCTGAGCGGCACGGGCATTCGGATTGTAGGAAGACTTTCGTAAAACACCTTTAGAAGGTGGCCTCACAATAGGTTCAGCAGTAGGCTTCTCAATTTCCAACGAACCAGAGGCAGGTGGGGGATGTGGACCATCCGCAACTGCCTTCCTTGGTGCCTGACGTGATTTGTTGTAATCCTTCGAACGCATAGAAATAGAGATGGGTGCAGCACCATTCATCATAAAGACCTGGGACACAAATGATGCAGATGGTGAAGGCTGTTCAACCATCTGGGTTTGCTGGGATGGGAACGGTTCTTTAAGAACTGCCGGAGTCCCTTTGCAGCCTTTTAGAAGTTGACTAGATTTTCATGGACAATATTTTGTATAGTGATCTCCTTCAAAAATGAGGCAGGGGTACTTCGGTTTGCATTGGGAACTGTCCTCGGTACGAGGTTTGGACTCTGGCTTTGGGGCGTCGGATTTAGATTTTACTTTGCCCTTCTTTTTCCCTTTGGAGGCTTTCTCCATAGGATTGGCCTGAACGGCATTAACCTCCGCAGTTTTTCCAGAATTGGGATGGGCGAGAGGAGCAGAATTATGGGATGAGTTGGACTTCTGCTTCCCATTCGAAGATTTCTTTGAATTCTGAGACACGGAACCAATAACACTATCCACCGATGGGGTAGGTGGAGCTTTAGAGGTTCCAGACTGTGGAGCATCAGGAAAAATATCATATAGTGTGCCGGATTATGAATATACCAAATCTAGATATTGAGCACGCGCTATGGCTTGTTCTTCAGTAACACATGCTCCCATAGCAATATCTTGGGCGATTTTGTTAACAAAGGAGGTGGTGAACCAATGAGTTAGTATCTGATCAGGCATATGGAACTTGATTAGTCTACGATGACGTCGCCACTCATGAATGTGATTAGAAATATGGGTGGCTTTGTCCTGCTTCAAAGAAGTCAGGAGGTGCGTCCCGGCTTCATAGCGAACCGGTAACTGAAAGTGAGTCAGAAAAGCCATGGCTAACGTATTGAAATCTTGAAATATGCCACGCGGTAATTTAATATACCACTTAGCTGCAGCACCAGTCAAAGTGCGTTGGAAGAGGCATAGACGAACTGAATCATCCACCCAAGAGTTGGATGAACACCAAAGATGGTAAGTCATCACATGAGCTTGGGGATCCTCTCCAGCTTTACCCTCAAACTTGGGGCAATCACCGGGCACTTTGGTAGGAACCGGAGGCCAATAAGGATTGTGCAAAATTGGATCATTGGTTAATTTCAAAACATTTGGTAACTCCAAGGTAACCAGAAATGGCAATGGCGGATTGGACGACATACCTGGCCCTGGATAAGGACCAGTACCTGTACTCCACGCTGGTTGGGAATATCCTTGCCCCCAAGGGTTCTGTCCAGCAGGATTCTGACCGTAGGGGGTATAGGTGGTATAAACAGCCTAATTCGGTTGCTGGTAACCAGCATACGGGGGTTGATAACCAGAGTATGGACCCTGATTATGAGTCAGCCCTGTGTAAGCAGCATTTGGATTTGGCTGCTGAGTATAGGTGTAGCGGGGTTGTTGAGGACGATAGTTAGAACCTTGGGGCTGGCTATAATTCGGTCGGTATTGACCATGAGAATAGTAGCCGCCTTGAGGTTGAGTGGGCTGCTGATAGGTGGGACCGTGTTGAGCCTGATAATTAGGGTGCAGTGGTTGATTTGGCTGCGGCATCGAATAAGTCGGCTGTTGGGTAGGGTTGATAGGATGTGCAAGCTGGCCTGGTTGAGCAGGCTGACCTGGTTGAGCGGGCTGCCCTGGGTTAACAGGTTGACCCGGGTGAAGAGGTTTTGCCGGTTGCGCAGGTTGACCTGGCTGTTGAGAAGCACCAGGTTGTACCGAATGAACCAGTTGGCCTGGGGGTGGAACAATAGGTTGTGCCGGATAGACCGGTTGGCCCGGTGGAGGAATGGAGCTAGGTGGTGGCTGGTAACCGGTTTGACCTACAGCAAGACCATAAGATGGTCCAGGCTGGTGAGAAACATTGGGATTAACAGGATACTAAGGTTGCATGGGTTGGGAAGGTTGGACATGCCCCCCAGGACCATATACCGGCCCTGGTTGGTACCCCGGCTGAGGCTGCACAGGTTGAACGGAAGGGTTGTAATACTGTCCTTGCAGACCGTACGATGGCCCTTGTTGGCCTGCAGGATAGCCTTGTAAAGGCTACCCCTGCAGGTCATAAGGATAGCCAGGCTGGCCCGAAGGTTGGCCTTGAAAAGGTTTCCCTTGCGGGTTATAAGGATGTCCAGCCTGGTTATAGGGTAAACCTTGAGCATGAAGGTGAGCCTGAAGAGTGGGTAAATGTAAAATGTCCCCGTGCTCATCATACTGATATGGAAAAGCATACACGGGCGTACCATCTAGTGCATAATGCGAGAAATATGGGCGGTTGGGGTCTTGAGAGGTTTTTCCAACCTCAGGGTTCGGTTGTTGTAGGGACAACTGATACTCCTCCAGAGAAATGTTCTCCGGCATAAGAGTTGCTATGTAGACGTCTTCAGGAGGTGGCACAACCCTCGCGGAGTGTGCCGCGTCAGCGGGTGCAGATGCGGCCACACAAATAGTGGGCATGGAGGGTATAGAAGTAACCTGAGGGGATGATGTAACGGAAATCCGTGGAGACATCCCCAACGAAGGAACAACCGGCCTCATAGAAGGAGTTGATACCCCCATAGAGGCAGCGGCGGCAATGATCTGACCCAAGGATCTATACCCGGCTGGTAATGAGGGATCGGGTGATGACATAACATCTGGTTCAGGGTTGTCTCCTGGAAATAATCTCCGAGGAAATAACTGGTAATCCTCACCGGACGTGGGGATTTCCTCACTGGATTCACTCATGTTTGAACCTGCCGCTAGATCTCATAATAGATGGCGAGGACTAGGAGGAAAAACATCAGCTATAAAAGGCGAACCCGATGTAAGAGAAAGGAAATCTTCCCCTACTCTTAATTCAAACCAAGGGTCGGAAAAGGGCCAATTGAACTCAACTGGTCCCCCAAAGGGTTGCTCAGCAAGAACCGGTCCCCCGTCAGGAAAATCGAAAACAATGGGCTGCTGAGGTTCAATAGAGGGTTGGGAAGCCTCTGATGAATCGTCCGTATACGGACTACCAGTAGACGAAACAGAAGGTTCTGCCACTGTGGTAGCAACGACAAGAGAAAAATACCAAACACACACACGGGATGAATAAGAGTCAAGACACACAATCAAATGGCCAACAAGCAGAATCTAATAGGGCGTGTGATCGCAGGTGTTTTGTTTTACCACATTGAAACCTTATAAACTTTACCGTTTCATTTTTTAAGAGTTGAGAAACAGCTGAAAGGTGACTTTATCTCTTTCAGTTTTGAAGCAAGCATGAAAGGACAAGCGCTTGGTGATCCTTTCAAATTTAAAGAGTCAGAAAAGATCAAATGACTACTCAGGAATACTAGGCAAAGGGTGTACCAAATAACCGTGAACTGCAATATACACCTTGGTTTCAAAATGAAAGAGAAATCAACCAAGGACTTTCCGTACATGAAGGCAATCTCCCCGAATGTTGTGTCCGGTCTATCACGGGTATAGGGCGGCAAAATCTGCTTCCTATGGATAAAGGATTGAAACCTAGTGGGGTCTCCCTTTATATACGTGACGGTACGGGAAGCACAAGTCCATACTAGCGCTGTCTAAAGCCAAGAGGCGAACGACAACTACTAGGTTTTAAGACGCCGGAACACGTCTCTAGCCTAGACCACTAAATGTGTTTCGTTAGATTTCAATGCTGCCTTAGTGTAAATTGAGCAAATTTTAAAGTTTAGCTTCAATTACGTTTCAGTTTTCAGGCCCTAGCGAATGTAATGTCTCAAAATCTCCTAAATGCACTCTATATGCCACAGTATATCATTTCATTCGATGAAAGCTATTTATGAGAGAGTTGAGAGATTTTCACACAATAACGAAATGAACAGAAAACAACCAATGATATCTCTAATGCAGCTAATGAAAACTAAAAAGCTTTTCGTTCAAAGTTACCAATCACTAATAACACCGAAAAGATCTAATTCACATTAACTAATGAAGAGCAAAAGAGATTTTTTTTTTATATTTTCAATATTTCAGAGCAAAATGTGCTAAAAAATGAAAACTAATGCAAGAGCAATTTGAGAAATGATGACAAGAGAGCAAAAACAATCAAATTTCACTCAATGCAAACGTACAATCAGACCTCAAATCAACGAAAAGTCCCTCAAAACGAAAAGAATCCCAAAGACTCCAAATGAGCCATGTAATCTAGGCCCAAAACGAGACAAGGCGGAATTCGAATGAAGAAGGAAACAATCACTCAAACAACGCAATGAGACAATAGAAAACCACCAAACGAATGCAAAGAAGCGATCACAAGGTTGACTGAACCGATATAAACCGAAAAACTCCCAAGGGAGGCTCGACACAAAATAGCACCTAGATGACCTAGGGCTAGAATGCAAAATCGATGGAAATGGGCAAACAACCAAGGGATGTAGGTAACAGTCAGTCAATCAAGGCTCCAAAACACTCAAACAGTGGAAAAATCAAAACCAAACACACAGATCAGGCTCAAGAAGCTCAGAACTGAGCAAACCCTAGTACCTCACAGGATTGGTGCGACTGTGAGGCTGAAACTAGCGCCAGAGACGAATTGGCACGGGTGATACACAAGCAACCTGCGCCAATGGGCGTGACTGTCAAGCTAAAAAGCGCGCCAGTCGAGTTTCCCAGTCAAAAATAAAAAGAGCAATCCAACAAGCAGACCAGTGATGACCAAGCTATCAAAAACCCAAATTCACAGAAAGAACCAATCCAAAAGAGCTGATCAAGCAAGGAGGATCGAGAATCGACCGAAAAGACAAGACAATGCTCCAAGTGTTCAGTTCACAAACCAAACCGGAGATTGACTGAAGCAGCTTTGATCTACTTCGCAATTGCAGAGCAAAAGCGTTTCGAAGGCTATCTGGCCAACTTCAGGCTCCGTCTATAGCTTATAAAACGAACAACAACAAGCTAACGATCCCTAGCGGAGTCCCCAATTTGTTGTGGAGGTAAATCCCCTCTGCAGACAGAGGCGATCCCTACTAGCCCAGACCGGGTCTAGCAACAATCGTTCACGCTATAGTGCAGGTTCCTAATTGCAAATAAACCAACTAGCGATGTAGGCTTACCTGGAATCCAACGTTGTTGCTTGTAGAAGAGGTAGCGCTCCCGTTCCTTAGCTTTGGCAGATCACGATCCCCACGATCTCCGTGATAGGACACCTGCACGCGCGAGAAACAAAACAAACGCAAGCGTAAAATCCAGTAGATGCAACTATATGTCAGTCAGAAAGGACATAACTCATCATCATAAACAATAACAAGAGTGGAACCATAACCAATAGTCGCTTATTATTAATCAATCAAAGGAAGAATACAACCATAGTTCTGACGCTGAATTATCCTTCGGTGGGTCGCCAGTAGAACACGTCTCGAAAATCTTGTCAAAGATGGGACAAACCTCTCTCTTCGGATCTTGACAATATTCTCCTTGCTTGAATTTGGCCTTAAGGGAATTATGGAGGCTCTTGTAGCATAAGGCTCTTGGGGATTTGGGGAATTGAAGACCACCTTGCAATGGAGATGGGAAAGCTTTTATAGATGGAGGAAGGGGAGTTGGGATCCCTATAATCATGGGATTGGCCCTATCCTCAAGGAAGCTTCCATGAGAGGTGGCAAACCACTTCCTCTACATGGAAATCCGGAGCCAAACCTCCCAACTCAAGATAGATACCAGTTCATGAATTGGTTAGGATGAAACTTCTGCCATTTATTTTTTAAAAACACTCCTTAAATTGGTTGGCGTGAGTGCGACTCTGGGACAGAGCGCCAATTGGCGCGACCTCTTTGAAGGATTTTCACCATTGGTGCGGGCACTGAACTGTCTGCCCGCGCCAATGAAAAAAGGGCCATTCTTAGGGTTTTTCACAAGGAGATGTCTTCAGGGCAATGAAAGCTCTTGTTCAGAGGGATGTCATGAAAGTGGTTTCAAGCCATGTTACTGCTCACAGGTCACGAAATGAGCCCTCCAATGTGCGGGACGGGGATTGCAGGGACGGTGACAAATTACTGTGTAACAGGCGTCACGATGAATTTAACCAAATTCTCCTGCGATGCCGGAAGATCAGGTGTAGTGGCGGCTTGTCTAATAGGTTGTAGAAATGCCTGAATGTCTTGATTTACCTGTTCCCATGTCTTTTTTTCGCCCAGTGTACCTAGAGAAGGAATGTGGTGTAGTTCAGCCATTGAGTCAATGCCGCTGATCAAATGCTTATAGGCGGTCATCACCTTCTCTAGGTCTTTGAATAACCTCTCCTTGGATTGCACCTTCATGCGAATTTGGACCTTGTCGTTCTGAGTGCAAATCCAATCTTTTATGGGCAAAGTATCTGGAGCTTGCGGATCCCTGTTTTTCCATTCTAGCATCCTATCCAAGGCTGTGGAGGCTTCTTTCAGTCGCTCGTTCCTTTTCTTGGTCTCTACTTGAGCTCTCAGTAGAGGTGCAATTGTTTGCTTTATGGTAAAAATTTCCTCGTATACTTGCCTCGCGGTGGCTTCCAGTGTCACCAACTCTGTTTGAACGATGAGTGGTACTTCATTTATAAGGGTATTCCTGTCCTGAAGATGTTGGAATTCTTCCCTTAGTGCCCTTTTTTCTTGCTCCGATCTAGCTGCCCTTTGTTGGGAGTCTTGTAATCTATTTTGTAGGGATAGAATTTCCCTACTCATCCGGCTCACGTTTTCTTCCGTGGCTGAAGCGAAAGCAGTTTCGACTGATGTTATCATTACTGGATTGGCCCTGGTGTCTAGGACTATATCCTTTTCTGTTGTGGCTGTGAAGGGTGCGGCAGGGTTCCATGCTAAGCATCTCCTCTTTTCCTGCCTGATTTTGAACGTGAACTGGTCATAAATGAGTCTCGTCAGATTGAACACTTCTACCGCCTGCTCTTCGGAGGTACCCAGTTCCGAGAGCGCAAAACTTGTATTGCTTGCAGGAACTTCGATGGCCGGCAGCTCCGTCTGTACCCCTGTCACCGGAGGAGGTGTCTTACTGCCCTCGGTGTCTTTGGAAGAATTTTCTTTCGACCTTCGATCTTCTTCCTCTCTTCTCTTTTGCTCTGCTTCTTCCAGTAGCCGCTCTGCCTCAGCGTTATTGGAGTGTAAAAACTCTGGTAAACTTGAATAAGTATATATTATTATTGATAAAAGATGAGATATGATTACAATGGGGAATCACCAAGGCTTTAAATATAGCCTTATGGTGTCCTTTGGCGAAGAGGCATGATCTTTGATCATGCCCTTTCACTTAATAAAACCTAAGATAACTATATCTAACTAATAATTAATAAAATATACATAACATTGCCCCTTTCTTAAAGATGCTTTGTCCTCAAAGCATACATAACGATGGACAATGTTGACGAACGCCTGGGTTTCTTGAGCGGTGGGCTCTTGCTTCCCACATTTTAAAAAGATCGTGAAGCATCTTCTCGAGCTCCATATGTTGGTGATGTGGATAGCAACAAGATTTGATATTGACAGGGTCGGGTCCTTTCTTGACTTCTATTGGATGTTCATGTTCCTTATTAGGAGGTATTTTTATTGGGAGGTCTTGGAAGACTTTTTCGTGTTTCCTAACTATTCCTTGTTCTTCTGGTGATTTTTCGTGATTTCTCTTTAGATTTAGAGGTAAGTTACCAACAATTATCGTTCGATGCAACTTCTCCTCATCATCAAATGCTTTCTTCTTAACAACCATATCTGCGTGAACATCAAAGGCCTCAACAGCTTCTGGCACTGTCTCAGTGGCTTCAAATGTGTTTATCTCTTCACATTTTTCTTTCAATTCTGGGGATGAAACATTTTGTTGTTTATAAGAAACTGTATTTTCATGGATTCTTTCATTTTCAACGACTATGTCTGTTGTTGCATCTGTGATAACAGTGATGTTAAATTCTTTATGTGGCTCCTTCACCAACATTGTTTCTTTTTCTGCCATTGGATTTTCATTTATATAAAAGTTTTCAATAACTTCTGTTGTTGCATTACTGGCTTTATAAGTGGATTGAGTTGCATTTTCTTCTCTTGGTTTCTCAGCTCTATAACTTGCATGGTTGATTTCAGAGTCTCTACTTCTAGGTGGTTCAACACTATAGCCTTCATGTGAGCTGATTTCCAATTCAACCTCATTTAATTGCTCTTTTTCAAACATGTTATATTCGTGATGATGATCTGAATTAGCTGAATTTTTTAGTTGATTATGTTCAACATTTGGGAATATTGGAAGTTGTGTCTGACTTAACTTATCTATCTTATCATTTAGCTTATTGAAGAGTTCTGTCATCTTGTTCATTGCTTTGCTATGCTTTTCTGTGACCTCGTAATGATTTAGCCACATTTGTCTTTCTATTCAATTTGTCGTATCATGAACCTTTTTGATGTCATTGGAGTGTCTTGCAACTGTACCTTCAAGATCGACTAATCTTTTTCCAAAGTCATATGAATTATTATTGATCTGTTTCTCAAGATCCACCAATTTCTTCTGGAATTCGGCCATCGACATCGATGAAGACATTGACATGTATGAGGTGGGGAATATTTTTCTGCCAGTTTTTCCCTCTCTTTTTTTTTTGAAATTAATTAATTAATTAATATTTAATTAATTAATTAAATTTTTTTTTTTTTTGAAATAATAATAATAATTTCTATTATATATATATATATATATATATATATATTTTTAAATAATAATAATAATAATAATTATTATTATTATTTTATTATTTGAATTATATATATATATATATATATATATATATATATATATAATTATGGGGAAAAAGATTGTTAACCTTGAAAAGTCACGTTGTTTTTAAAAGTCACTTTGTTTTGAAAGGGCATGTTGTTTTGAAAAGGGAAAATGGGTTTTAATACCATGGGCAATTACCATGGGCCCAAAAACCACGAGCTTGTAAACCACGAGCAATTACTCTTCCTTTTTAATTTTACTTTGTCTTCACATGTACGTATTTCTTTATATATATATATATATATATCTCTTTTTACTTTTTCTTTTTCTTTTTCTTTTGGAACTATTTTCTTTTAAATATATATATATATATATATATATATATATATTTTTTTTTTTTTTTTTAAAATTAATTAATTAATTAATTAATTAAATTAATTTTTTTTTTGAAATAATAATAATAATTTCTATTATTATTATTATTATTATTATTATATATTTTTAAATAATAATAATTATTATTATTATAATTATTATTATTTTATTATTTGAATTATATATATATATATATATATATGGGGAAAAAGATTGTTAACCTTGAAAAGTCACGTTGTTTTTAAAAGTCACTTTGTTTTGAAAAGGCACGTTGTTTTGAAAAAGGAAAATGGGTTTTAATACCATGGGCAATTACCATGGGCCCAAAAACCACGAGCTTGTAATCCACGAGCAATTACTCTTCCTTTTTAATTTTACTTTGTCTTCACATGTACGTATTTCTTTATATATATATATATATCTCTTTTTACTTTTCCTTTTTCTTTTTCTTTTGGAACTATTTTATTTTATATATATATATATATATATATATATATATATATATATTTTTTTTTTTTTTTCTTTTAATTTATTTCCCCCTTTGTGTTAACTTTCCTTCTCTCTTTATTTTATTAATATATATATATATATATATTATATTTATATTTCTTCCTTCTTTTTTTTAAAAAACAAATGTTGTTGCCCACAAGCACTTGGTTTTTAAAAAAATCTGCAATTCTGGAATTTCTTGTAATTCCTTAATTCTGGGTGATCACATAGATCCCGAAGAGCGATGGCTCTAATACCAATGGAGTGTAAAAACTCTGGTAAACTTGAATAAGTATATATTATTATTGATAAAAGATGAGATATGATTACAATGGGGAATCACCAAGGCTTTAAATATAGCCTTATGGTGTCCCTTGGCGAAGAGGCATGATCTTTGATCATGCCCTTTCACTTAATAAAACCTAAGATAACTATATCTAACTAATAGTTAATAAAATATACATAACACTTATCCCGTTCTTCCTTTTGTCTGCGCTTAGCTTCTGCTTTATCTAGTTCCATTTTAAGCTGACGCTCAACGTCTGCTCTTGTTTCCTCTTCTTCCTTCCTTTTACGTTCAGCTTCCACCTTATCTAATTCTTTCTTGAGTTGATGCTTAGCTTCTGCTTTTGCTTCCTCTTCTTCCTTTCTTTTGCGGGCGTCTTCCGCCTGTTTCTTCCTCTATTCTGCCTTTACGTGTTTTTTACGTTTATCCTCCTCCTCTTTTGCTCTCTTTTCAGCGTCTTGTTGAGGTTTTGCTTCCATTTCTTTCTGTTGGGCAGAAGAGTTATGGCCTGTGTTAGTTCAGGGCTTCTTGGCGTGGGAAGACGAGGCTCCCCCTGATTTGTGGATTCTCTCTTCCAAAGTTTGATCATCTTGGTCATCCTGATTGGTCAATTCCTCCGGGGCGATCTCCCTGTCCTTATTGTACCAGTTTCTTACCCCATCTTCAGCTGGGCATTTAGTATGTTGGTAGCTCCATTTAAATTTGGCCCGTTTGCAATGGGCAGGGACTATCCTCTCAAGATCGTACGTCCGGTGATCCAAAGGCGGCAGAAAGAATCCTCTGATTTGCTCAGCTTCCGCCTCTACTTCTCTGAAATCCTTGACTGTATAAGCGCCGATAGTTAGCGGCAGTGTGGGCCATGGCTTCTTTTTACCTTTAGTAAGAACCTTCGAGAAGCCGGATGTCATCTGAAAACATGTTTGATGAAGTAGCATTTTGTCAGTGACGAATTAGGGCATTGCATGGGGAGCCTTGAATGAACCGAAGACTCAGATGAAGGTGCCTTCTACAAACAGAAACCAATGTGCCACCTTGGTTATCGTTTCCATGGCTTACCAGGACATGCATGGGGTATCCTTACTGAACAGTTTCTCGTAGAGTGCAGGGATGAAACTGTGTGCGATCGGCTCTATATCTTGCTTATATTTGGAGTCCCAAAATATCTGCAACTCCTTGTGGATTGGGCGAGCACCTTCCTGATCCCAGTTGTGAGCCCATCCCTCAAAATGGCACCTGACACAAACTGCATCCAATAGATAGGAGGCCATGTAAAATTCTGACGAGTATCCCTCCTCGGGTGCTAGTGCTGCAGATATGTTTGTTTTGAGGGCTGCTATCAATACACTGGCCCAATTGAAGCGGGTGCCATGTACGGTAACAAAGTACATAAGAGATACCGAAGAGTCGCTGAAAGTGGTGGCATCGGGATGACCATACATTCTACACAGCATAGCTGCTACGAGCTTATAGACCTTCCTGAGGCCTGCTACTTGATACTCCTGGTCTTTCTTGACATTGAACCTCTCTGGTTCTTCCCACCATCCTCTCGGGGTGTCGGATATGGGAACTGCATGGGTAGTGGCCCATTCCTCTGTGAATGTTTGCTCTCGGGCCGGAAGTGCGTAATAGAATTCCGCATCCTGGCCTTTTAAATTTGCAAATGCTTTCCCCTCGCGATCTCGAATCACCCAAAACCTGGGGTCGACCCTTTGTAAGATCCATTTGATAATTTCAGCGCATGGGAATATAAATGGGTGGGCCCCTGCATAGTGAAGCTTTGACCTCTTAACTTGCACATATACTTGTCGGTCTGGGAGGTCCTCTGGAAACTCAGGTTGTGTGAACTCTTGGTATACTTGATACCAACTCATGCTTTCTCCTTTGCTGAATATACATGCGGTGTCTCCATAGATAGGGGAAGGAGACATAGGTATTTCACCTTCCGAGATTTCTATCTCCAGAATCTTGTTTTTTTTGCGAACTAATGGAGGCCCCATGTCACTTAAGGCTGAAGAGATGGAGACGCACTCTAGTTCTGCTTCGAGGTTTCCTGGCATGTTCATAAAACAATCCCAGGATAAGACAGATGCCATGTTAATGAATGCTTAAACTGCTTCTAACTCTGCGCGACTAAGGTCAAGAAAGGGGGTGAACCTGCGACCTAGCAACCTATTCCCTGGGTCGTTGAGTGGTGCTGATTTAAAACTTCAGAGGAAAGCGACCTTGCGACTAGGTCGCGAGGTTGCTGAGTCGCACTGGTTTAAAAATTCATGAAGATGCGACCTAGCGACTTAGCGACTTGCGACCGTGTTGCCGGGTCGCTTAGTCGCAAGGTCGCGATACTTCGGTTTCTAAGTGATATGTGCGACCCCGCGACCTTGCGGCCTAGGGGTCGCGGTGTTGCAAATGTTTAAATTTGAATGCGATATGCGACTTCGCGACTTGGCGACCTGATAGGTCGCAAGGTCGCGAGGTCGCTTATTGGAGAAAATGACCAATTCTGTGACCTAGCGACCTAAAGCTTTTGAAAGATCAAACTTCAGTCTTGACTCTAGATTTCAACTTATTAGGGGCTAAAAAATTTAAAAAAGGGGGAAATTTTGGAGGTTGTTGTAGTGGCTACAACAGGTCTCCCTTAAAATAATTAATTATTTTAATAAAACATGAACCGAGTGAAATTTCCACAAATGGTTACCGGGTTCTTTTGATACTGGTGTCCAAGCCTTCGCACCAAATTTGAGACTTAGATCACTTTCTGATGCTACAAAAATCAACACACTAGTTATTTAGTAGGTTCTTATGATTAGGGTTTCGTAGATAGCTACAAATAATGATGGAGCCCTTTTCATGGGCATGTGTTGCAATATTTGTATTGGTTCTTATCTCATTGAAAGGTCATCCTACCTTAAGAGGCAAGTGAACAAGAGATGATTCCTTCCATAAAATGATCATTGTACGATGTTGTTCTACCTTAATGGTATTTTGATAAATAAAGTATTGAGCATTTTGAATATCTTGTTTGTGATTCAAGTTTAAGGGTTAAGGATCATACCATTTAGTAAGTGAGTTGGGGCCATCTATGTGATCTTTAGGTCTTGGAATGTTGGGTAGGCATGCAGTGTGGGCATTAGGAAAACATGTGTGATTTCCGTGCTAAGGTTAGCTCAAGGGTAGAGTTGTCATGCCATATTTGGACCAAATTTATTATAGTTAAAATTTGAATTAAACTGGTCAACCCCAAAATCATGAAGAGGACCAAAACTAGGAAAAAAACTAGTTGACTAAAAGTATTCAAAGTTTTCTCATGTATATAGCATGTAAGGGTGCAAATAGCAAAATTGCATCAAGTGCAATATTACAAAAGTTTTTGAAACATGGGACAAGGTTATGTTAAGGGTATATATATATATATAAATTGCACGAAACGGGAAAACGGAAATGAGTTTCTGAAATGGGTACGGGAAAAAACGAGACCTCCCCAAATTTTGGAAATGGGGAAACACGATATATATATATATATTCGAATTTAGGACATTTAAGAAATGTTATGTGAAATCATAAAACATAAATGATAAATTATAATTTATTACATTCAAAGCATAAACTATAATTCTCTAAATTTACATCACATTTACTCATGAATGATAACAAACACGTAATGAAAATAGCAATATCGGAATATCCAAAACAAACCTTTATTATATATCAAAATCTCAAAATCAACCTTTATTATATATATGAGGTTGAAAGTGAAACAACTTGCTCAATTCGTGTGATGAGAGAATGAGGCAAGAGTTTTTTTATCAATTGAGAGAGCCATCTAGAAGCATCTAAAAGACACTTTCCACAATGAAAAATATATTAAAATACACAAAAACCAAAAAAAAAGAAAAAAAAGCTAAAGCGACGGATTCGCACCTGCAGGACCTAGAAACGCATTTCCGTCCGTACTGGGCACGTTTCTCCCAACGTGAAACGACCCAGAACGGATGGAAACTTGTTTCCAGGCCGTATGATATGGGGAAACTGTAGAAATTTATGAATCTTAATTCTTATGCAGAAATTATTTCTATTAATCCGGTTAAGCTTCTCCTACTTATACAAGTTATCAACTGAATAAATTCAAGTTAACATCAAAGAAAAACACATAACAGAGCTCTACAAATTCAGATCTAGAATAAGCACATGCACACATAGACAGAGTGACACAATTATTTTTGGACAAATTGTCCTCGGAAAAACCCAATGTGGGAAAACTGGTCTTTGGCTGCTGGAGGGCTCTATTACTAAGAATATTTCTGAATACATAACTCTGGGTTCTAGATCTGGAAAACCCTACAGAGAAAACTCTAGATCTACAACATTTGGCTGATCTAAGACCAACAATACTAACCGATCCACACCGTCAAACGGGATTTACAGAACTCAGCCAAATCTAGGCCTAGAAACCCCAGATCTGTCCCTGAAAGACACTGCGTCAGCGTTTGAAGGCCTCAAAATGCTCAGCGCTGTCACTGGAAGGGACTGCGTTACCCCAGACTGGGTGACGCAGTCACTACGCTACCCTTAAGGGTCTCTGCATAACCCCTGAAGGGTTTCTTGAAAATCACGCTGTCCTTGCTACTGCTACTGTTGCGGCGACTGTCTATTGCTGTGGCTGTTTGCTGCTGTTGCTACCTTCCTTTGCGCTGTCTCTCCCGATCTCTTCTCTGCTTCTTGTGTATTCTAGACCCCGGGATCAGATCATCCCCTTGGTCTAAATTCGCCTCTCTACAACTAAAACACTTGAGAATTTTTAGCAACCCTGCCCTAGAATCTCAGCTTAGGTTCAGTGCTCTGCCTTTATGTGTCTTACAAATGACCACAAGCCTTTCCTTTATACTTTTCTCGTTGACAAATCAATGGCCAAGATTAAATCTTTAATCAATGGCTAAGATTAAAAGAAATCTTGATCCGTGTGACTTAAGACAATTTCATCACATGTTTAATTAAATTCACTTTAATTATTTTATTTTCCCAAGTTTTAACTTAGGAAATACATTAAAATAATTAATTAATTTAATATCTCATAAACTAGATGAAATTTCCCAAATCCATTTCTGGGTCTTGTAGATCAGGTGAACTCTAGTCCTTCCTCAAAATTTGGGACCTAGAGCACCACTAATGCTACCCCAAATACACAAAATTTCAACACTCCCTCTTAGCATCAAGGGTGTGCTCTAGCAATACATCACACTTATGCATTACATGATTTTGGGCACTGGTTCTTTGCTGCTGAAGCTTGGCCTCTTGCCACTCAACTCTGCACTGCTGCTGCCATTTTGTATTGCTGCCCATGACTCTGCCACTGCCACTGCAACCACTGTACTGCAACTCCCTCTCAATTTGCTGCATCTGTGCTGCTCATAGCACTGCCACTGCTGATCTGCTGCACTGCAACTTCAGTTGTTGAGAGAAACAACTGTATCTCCGGCCTAATCTTTGACAAACAAGTTTTATGGGCTGCATCCTCATCACCGAAGCTCCATAGGCTACAGATCTGTGCTGGCATCTAAAGAACGATGCACAGCTACAGCTCTGCTTGCGTAATCAGACTCCCTCTGCAGTAACTGAAGTCACATCAGCTCCTTGTGCTAAAATCTATCACGCTGCTGCTGTATTGCACTATCCCTTTGAAGCTCTCTGCGCTGCTGCAGCTCTGCACTGCGTAAGCAGTACTGCACTGTGCTGCTGAAGTCACATCAGCCTCTGTGCTTCTACTGCTTCTACGCTGCTGCTGCTATGCTCTGCGCTGCTCCTCCCAGCCTCCAGATCTTCCTCTGCTTATGCTTCATCTGTGATCTATGCACCCACTGCTCCACTTGTCTCGCTACTGTCTTAAGGCTGTCGTAGCTCTCTTATGATCGAAGAGATGAGTTGCTCAAGGATCTTGCCTTACTTCAATGTAGCGCCTCTACATGTCCATGTCACCCCACCTCCGTGGTTCATGAGCACTCATAGCTACATCATCTCCTGACCCATCATCTGCCACCGCTGCTTTGGAAGAAGATGCTTCCTTGTCCTTCTTCTTTTCTAGACAATCGCTGGCAAAATGTCCCATTTCGCCACATTGGAAGCACTTGATCTTAGAAAGATCCTTCTTCTTCTTCGGCTGATTCTTCGATGCCAAGGCTGCATCTTCCTCCTCTTCGTTCTTAACCTTGCTCAACGCAGGGCTGTGCTGCTTCTTGGTGAACCTTCGTAGTTCTTCTTGCCGAAAGATCAACCACAATCTGTCCCAATCTGGGAGGTCTGCTCTGCCCAAGATACTTTGGACAAAGGTTTCCCACTCATTTGTGACTGCATTGAGGGTAGTCCTGACTATCAATGCATCATCTACGGCTGCACCCGTTGCTGTCAGCTGATCCCTGATTGACTGCAGTCTGAAGAGAAAATGCTCGATGTCTCCTCCCTTGGTCACCACGAATGACCTCATTTGGGCCTCCAACAACGTCTTTCTTTGGACTGATCTTCCCTCATATAGGGAAGTCAAGGCCTTCCACATCTCATTAGCTGTCCTCTTCTCAGCTATGTGTGGCACAATATGATCCTTGATACTGTCCATTATCAACTGCTTGGCATTCCTAGCAGCTTCCCTATGCTTCCGTACGAGATCTGCATCTGTCGGTGTGGCCAGACTCTGCTCTGCATGGTCTCTTAGATCATATACTTCAAGGACAATCAGGATCCTAGCTTTCCACACCGAAAACTTTGAGAGGCCCTCTAGCCTATCCTGATCACGCAGTCCATGAGGAGCCATCTTCTCAGAATGTGTCGGAGCTCCTCTTCTCTACGCTAGAGATCTTGGATCTAGGGTCCTTTATGAACTGGGCACCCTCTGCTCCCTCTGACACTTGATTTCCCTCCTTGGAAATCTACCAAATCAACTATGATTCAACTTCTTTGATCTTTTGACCAAACTGCAAGTTTCCTTTGGAAAGAAACTCTCTAAGAAGCTGATCTCTTTCCAAACTTTGTCACTTGTGCTAAGGTTAAAAATCTGAAAACTTCAGAAGTTTAACCCCACCAGCGCTTCTGAATTTTCTGCAACTTTTCTGCAGACTTTTCTGGATCTGAATCACACTAGCTGGCTTCAGACCCAACCAATGCTGTTTCTGAGCTGCCTCTGCGCAGTAATTACGTGGGCTTGCTAGGACACAGCGCTGGACAACGTCACCCTTCTCTCTGCGTGAATCTCCTCCTGAAAACTACGCTGCCCCTTCAGATCTGCTTTTCTGCTGCCTGTCCAGCTGCTTTTTGCAGCTAGATCCTTTAGATGCTTCCGCTGGTGACCCTTCTAGATCTACAATTGCTCTGATACCATGTAAGAAATTTATGAATCTTAATTCTTATGCATAAATTATTTTTTTTAATCCGATTAAGCTTCTCCTACTTATACAAGTTATCAATTGAATAAATTCAAGTTAAAATCAAAGCAAAACACATAATAGATCTCTACCAATTCAGATCTAGAATAAGCACATGCACACATAGACAAAGTGACACAATTATTTATGGACAAACTGTCCCCGAAAAACCCAATGTGGGAAAACCGGTCTCTGGCTGCTGGAGGCCTCTATTATTGAGAATATTTCTGAATACACAACTTTGGGTTCCAAATCTGGAAAACCCTACAGAGAAAACTCTAGATTTGCAACACCTGGCTGATCTAAGACCAACAATACTGATTGATCCACACCTTCAAATGGGATTTACAGAACTAAGCCAGATCTAGGCCTAGAAACCCTAGATCTGCCCCTGAAAGACACTGCGTTAGCCTCTGAAGGCCTCCAAATGCTCATCGCTGTCACTAGAAGGTACTGCGTTACCCCAGACAGGGTGACACAGTCACTACGCTGCCCCTAAGGGTCTCTGCGTAACCCCTGAAGGGTTTCTTGAAAATCATGCTGTCCTTGCTGCTGTTGTTGTTGCTGCTGCCATCTGCTGCTACTGCTGCTGCCGTCTGCTTCTACTGTTGCTGCCATCTGCTGCTGCTGCCTTCCTTTGCGTCGTCTTTCCGTATCTCTTCTCTGCTTCTTGTGTATTGTAGACCACAGGATCAGATCATCCCCTTGGTCTAAATTCCCCTCTCTGCAACTGAAACACTTGAGAATTCTTAGCAACCCCGCCCTAGAATCTCAGCTTAGCTTCAGTGCTCTGCCTTTGTGTGTCTTACAAATGACCCCAAGCCTTTCCTTTATACTTTTCTCGTTGACAAAGCAATGGCTAAGATTAAATCTTTAATCAATGGCTAAGATTAAAAGAAAGCTTGATCCGTGAGACTTAAGACAATTTCATCACATGTTTAATTAAATTCACTTTAATTATTTTATTTTCCTAAGATATAACTTAGGAAATACATTAAAATAATTAATTAATTTAAATCTCCTAAACCAGATGAAATTTCCCAAATCCATTTCTGGGTCTTGTAGATCAGGTGAACTCTAGTCCTTCCTCAAAATTTGGGACATAGAGCACAACTGATGCTACCCCAAATACCTAAAATTTCAACAGAAACATGTTTCCAGGCAGTACGGTATGGTGAAACACGTTTCCGTTTCGTTTCTAGGCTGAAATGAACCCTAGACCCACATTTCCTGCAACACACGCACACACACACACACACACACACACACACACACAGACATATATAGGTGAAAATAGAAAAAAGTAAAATTTAAAATTGAAAACTAATGTAAAATTGTAAGTTGACAATGATTTAGATTGATTTTTAGATTCAAATCATTCGTGTCAATCAATCTATTCATTAATTGACATTCAAAATTGAACAATGCATCCAACATTAGAAAATTGATAAGCTTCGTCATTAATCATTCTCATAATTCATTGATAGAAAAAAAGAAAACTGGTAGTGATTCTACTTTTTAAACCAAGTACATACGAAAATTGTCTGATGGAATTTCTAAAAAATTTAAAAATAACATAGGTAAGTACCAGTAGTCAAGTCTCCATGTTCTTTGTTGTTTCATCATCATCATCATCAAGTAGACTTAGGTCCTCTGTCAACACGCTCTCTAGATAATTATTGATCTCAAGCATAGGGTCATCTTCTGGTTTTGTAGCTAGAGGTTGGCTCCATTTTTTGGAAATTTCTTGAAATGTGCTCTAACTTTTGTACATGGGCCTTTTTAATGAGCGAGACAAAGCATGCATCTGACTTCTGTTGTCCCCATTTTCACCGCTGGGCCCGTTTATCCTCTCACAATATTTCCATTATATACATGTTTTTGAGGCTGTCCTATTGTTGTATCCTTCTTTACTTCATTTTATCCTAGTTTTAGCTTTGGCATTTTCTAGGAGTTGTGTTTGCACTCCCACAATGTATTCGTACTGGGTGTATCTTTCAGTGCCATCGACCTACTTTTGTGGTCATTCATTGGACATTAATAAAACTATCTTATCTTATCCAAACATGGTGTGGAAATGACAAACAAAAGAATCTACAAGTTGAAACATGATGAAATCGAAATAGGTGAACTTGGCAAGTAAATATTGCCAAAAACAATGAAGGATTTTGAGTGCTAAATCATTGGACACCAATTTCCTATAAGAAAAACAATGGATAATGCCCTAAATCCTCTCTTCTTCAAGGCTAGACTCTTCAAGGTTTAGATAACCAAATTGAAAATAAAAAATTGAGCATAAAATTAAGGTTGTTGTGGTATAAAATTGGCTATTGCTTATCATTTTAGTGATTCCTGCTAGGCCCACTCGAAATGCAGCCTTATTGAAGTTTTTTGATTATTATATTTATTTATTAATGTTGAAATCAACATTGGTGTACCCAAAATTGAGGTATGTCTCCAAATTCCCCTTGGGTATGGCAACGTGTGTGAAGGTGTTGCAAGGTACAATGGGGTATAGTTGGTGGTAAGTCCATGTACATTTTTGGTAAGTGGTTATGACACCTTGTACATGTATGAGCAATCCAACATATGGATATGGTTACCAGTGCGACACATCGAGGTTGTAAATGGCCTCTACATTCCAAAAAGCATCATACTACAATTTACAATCAAATCATACTACATAATCATTAGAATTTAGGTCCTCATCCTCTGCATTATTTGGGTAGGTTTGCTTAGTATCATTAGTCGATGCCTTGAAAGTTCAACATAATGTTTCAAACTTGTGGTAGTCAAAGTGACTCCAAGTCCATCTTGGATAAGTCATCTTTTGCAAACACTGATTTCTAAATCTCCACAACCCATTTTAAGGAGGGATCGATTTTCTCTAAGACTATAGTTTTTGAATCATGAGTTTTGTATAACAACCGTTTGTGCCTCAATCGAAGGTTGTATTAAAGAAAACCAAATCATTCAATCGTTTTTGTTCTATACATTTTCTCTTCTTGGTGTGTATATGCTCAAAGATAGTGTGATTATGTTCATGCCTAGAGGCAATTGATGCTTGGCTGAAGATTCAAGTTGCAAACCTTTGCAATTTAGGTCATTGGCCACCAAACTGCATCCCCCAATAGGCTATGATAACAGTCAAAGACAAAAAAAATTCATGGAATGAGTTTGTAACTTTGACCAGAATTTTGCAATGTCTAGAATAATGGATAATATAACTTGAAAACTTTGAAATTTCTTAGCCAATAGGTTCTTGATTATGCTTTGCGTAGCAATAGTCATGCCAAAGGTATCAATACTATCGCTGAAATGTAGGAGCTTATTATGTATCCGCTCCAGTTTTTTATTCTCTCCTTGTGCTCTACACACTTGCACAATTCTTCTTTTACCCACACATTTGCTTCAAAGTCTTTTGTATAGTGGCACTTTGGGCTCATGTAATAGTGCAATATTCCCTTTTTTGGTGTCACCTACGACAGGGGTAGGTTGGACTTTCAGAGTTAGGAGCAGACAGGTCACAGGTACAGATTGGTGCTATCAGCGGGCTCAGGGGCTTTTTGGAGGAGTTTTGAGGAGTTTCCATGGTGTCCGGTGGCATTCGCTTACTATATTCCATCATCCGAGAAGTTTGGCTTTCGTTTCGGTGCATTCCGACAACTTTCGGAAATTTGAGGTATTTGTGGGCTTAACTCAATTGATTACGCTCAAGGTGGCATTCTAGGAGGAATACATGATGGAACACCTTAGTGTAATAGCTCATTGGAACCGGGATGCGGATACCTACATGATGGGATGGTTGGGCATGAGTTTCAGTGACCAGGGGAGACATGGTAGCCGATTTACTCTTTTCTGCATTAAAAAGGAATATTTTAATAAGAGGGAAAAATGCACCATGAATAAAATAATAATAAAATGATGCTCTAGAAGGCTCCAAGAGATCTATAAAAGAAAGGGAGGAGGCCATTGAGGGATACCTTTGGATCATATCATTTTCTTATATGAGAGATTTGAGACGTGGTTCTCTACTTTAGCCATAGCCCCGAGACGGAAACCCTTGGGTGATTTGTGAGTGTTGGACGAAAATGCAACTCTCTTGAGGAGACTTCATTCAAAAGTTTTCGTAGAGCTTCAAGGATTGGTGTGAGGATCATTCAGATCTTCAACTTGTGCTTCATTATCTTCAGTGGGTTCTGTGACAGCTGTTGCCAGAGGGAGAGTGCAACAGTCCAGTTTTGAGGCCAGCGCAGTGTAGTAGCTCATCTTGGTGCCTAGTTCTCCATCTCAGCGCTTTTTTGGGTCAGATGTATTTGTAACCTCAGTGATTATCTATAGTAAAAATACTGAGATTCTTCCTATTTGATGTGTTGATAGATTGCAGTGCTTATGTGTTCTATTTTACATGGCAATCTTCTGTTTATTAATTCAGAAATTTTATGGTAATATGTTGGGTTAGTGTGATTTCTGCAAATTTAGCAAAATATCCCATTTGGGGATATTACAAATAGCATACTATAGGTTGATGGGGTTGCAGGTTTCATCTCTCATCCATGTTTTTCCAGTTGGAAGATGCTTTGGTTTTTCATCCGTGTCTGCTTCCTTCATTGCCTCTTTGGCCTGATCCCCATGCTTAGAAACAAAGTTCATGGTGGGTTTATCAACACATACCATTTGCAACACTTCAACAAGAGGGTTGCTAAATTTGACCATCTGATTTTCCTTTTGGCAAAATTTATTTTCATAAACTTTATTTGCGATTTGTTTCCCTCGACTCTTGTGGCGCCAGTCAAATATATTCCAATTATCACAAGAAAACATTTTTGCAAGTTGTTCTTCTGGTCAATGAGAGGTTGCGATGTAAGAAGGTTTGTTGCAAAAATTGTAATGGTTGGCCTTACAAACTCCATGCACCTAGTGTTTTTCCTCATAAGGTTCAAGACCCATGTGTGGTTGTGCATATAGTTGTTTATGCTTTTTTCTTGATCCACGACCCTCTTCACCCCCTCAAGTTTGCCTATGTCCTTAAGCATAAGGTTCAAATGGTGTGCTACTCATGGTTCCAGAAAATGGTGGGGTGTTTGCCATTCAACAACTTACCTGTGATAACATAGTTAGAGGCATTGTTAGTGATGATTTGGAAAAAGGTTCTTCAACCTAACCTCCATAACTACTACTTCCAAAAGATGAAATAGTGAAATAATAACTATGCATCCTTGCCCTGATTGTATATATCCAGTGATCTAAGGAACATGGTTCTTGTGGGCAAGAAATTAGCAAATTAATAAACGTGCAGGATCATCTGTTAGTGGATCTGTTGGACATGATGGAGCAAACTTTTTTACTCCATGAGTAGTAATTTCTGTGAGTGGTTCACCTGTTTGTGAAATTATCTCTAAAAGTGTCTCCTTGATATCATGAAAACTTGGGCCTTTGAAGCCCAAACCACATGAGACTATAGCTTCTATCATAGGTTGATAATAAAGGGAGTTTGTAGCATTTAAAGCTAAGTTTGAGTCGTACCACCATCAAGCAACTTCCTTTTCCTGATTCTTCCATTTGCTATCAATGGTTTGCTGAGAACCGAGGGTGGTGCAAGGTACAAAGAATGGGTCAACCCTTTGGCTCTTAGGCTTGGGTGTGCCATGATCAACCTCTTGTCTGGGAGTGAACATTGGGGTTCTAAAGGGTTCTGTAGCAGGATTAGAGGAGTATTCAAAACTGGGGTTTTCACTATCATGTACACTTCCATTTCTCCCTGTTTGTTTTTTTTTTTCCTTTATTTTTGCCTGGTTTTTTCTAAATTTTAAGGTTGTTTTCCTAGAAGCTAGATGACCTTCACAAGGCACTTTGCGAGCTTTTATGAAGATGACATTATTTACTATGTCTTGGACAAGTTTATCAGTTTGTGAATGACACTAGATGTTTGATAGCAGATAGGATGATTCATCTCCTCCTATCTCTAGCTTAAGTGGATATGGATTGCAGTCTCACTTTACAACTGTATCATTATTCTAGGCATTCATAAACTATTTATTTAATTGTTAGATTAGGCTTGTTAATGGATTTCTCTTCATCTTTTAGAGAAGCTTTTTTGGGGGTTTCTCTTCGGATACAAAGTGCATTTATATTGTAGGGAGTGAGATGGTCGATGCATTTAGTTTCTTATAATGGCTTGACTTAAGTGAAGTTAGTGTAGTTTTATAATTTGTGTAGTTTGTTTATGCTTTTGGTGTTTGGTTGAATGAATTATTGATAATCTCATTCACCTTAGTAGTAATATAAGTAATAGAATCGATATTGTTGTGTTTCTTATTTAGCCATGTGGTTTAGGTTTGATGCACTTTGTTCTCTTTTGAATTTCATTGCTTATGGGACTGATTTTAATAATATCATAAAGTATAAAAAAATAGCTGACAGTATTGACTTTGATAATATCATAAAGCATACAGAAAGGTAGGATTGTTTAATTTCTGTTAGTCCTTTGTAATGTGATTGAGAACTTTTCCTTAAAAGAGTGCATTTCGTAGGATTCGCTCTATTTTATGATAATGTTTGTTTTTTTTTCCTTCATTTTATGGCTTTTCCTTTGAACCCCTGTTGATTATATGTCCTTCCTATCTCTTCAATAGAATCAGATGAGTAGTCTTTAGTGTTCTTGGTTCCCTATCATGTTGAACAAGACCTTGAGTTTCATTATGTCACTTTTGTGTAGAGTAGGTAAGTAGGAGGCGAGATAAGTCTAGGATTTGGAAATTGGATGTTGGTAGAATCTGAGATATTTGTATTAACAGGTTTGTTGAGCTACTATGGCAACTTTCTGCGCATGCCCTACGAGAATTTCATAAACGAACTTTTCCAGCTGATGTAGTGGGTAAGCCATTACCAGCATCTTTGACAGAGGTAGCCACTCAAAGTTCACATGCACCGGCATTGCTTGCTGTAACAAAGGTAGCACTTCCCTTGCTATATAATGTGGTTGGTTTTTTATACTTTATTAAAGTACCTGGTGCATTTGAATATTGAACTTTTAACACCATGAATTATATGATTCATTAAATTTTTTTAGAATTATGCTTGAAAAGTGAACACTGTATAGATTGATATGATTTCAAGGAAGATGCTCACAACTTAAAATGAAGGAAAACACTTAGGATATATTGCTACCTGCTATCGCTTGAAATGTGCTTTTGAGGTGTTAAATTATCCTAAAACCAGCTATCTAAGTAAACATATCAGATCTAGTTACTTGCTGGAATTATTAGCTCTTGCATGCGGTGGAAACGAGAAAAACAATCGCACTGTGCAGAATTTTTTTTGTTTTTTGTTTTTGTTCTTTTCTGTTCCTCTAGATTAGGTCATCATCCAAAATATCTTTAGAACTTACAAGAACTCCCTTACAAGGAAAATGGCTCTGAGAAATTAACAAATGAACAACAAAACTGGGAAAATTTCAGTCCGCACAAAAATCGAGGCTGATCTGCACCAAACGTGCGGCCTGCTCTGCAATCCATATGGTTGTGAGGCAGATCCCAACCTATACTTCTTGTTGGTTGGATCCCAACCTTTAGTTCCTCCTCCTGGGGCACCTTTGTAACTGTTGGTAGGTCCTGAGATTTCCTAGATGCCAAGTTCCCCTCATACTTGACATCGCCACTCACCACTATCTTCCGCTGATTTGTTAGGAAGACTTTATAAGCCTTTAGTGTTATTAATGATGAACTGATTTGTTGGGCAGAAATCTGTTTGTGATTCATGTGATTCAGATTGTGTAATTTTGCTTCTGCTTAATATTTTTGTTAGGAACTTAGCTGTGTATTTTTTTTTCAGTAATTAATTGCTTGGAACTAAACATTGGGTGTTGGGTTCGTGTAAAATCTGACATGGTATCAGAGCTAAAACTTTGAATCGATCTTGGAATAGCAGGTGCTGAGTTTGTACTGGATCGCTGGAGCCAGGTTTGGCTGTGATCGTACGAATCAATTTTTTTTTTTTTTTTAAAGCGCTGAAGTAAATTGGTTGGCCGAGAGGAGTTTTTTTCCACAGGTTGAAAGTTGTGTTTAAGGAAAAAAAGAAAAAAAAGAAAAAAGGCAGGGGCTGTGCGTGGCCGATAGGACTGATGGCCCACCCAATGACACTTAAATGCCAATCTAGTGTAGGGAGTCAAGGAAACAAAGATGATGGTAGTCAAGCTGCTAGTCACCAAACCGGCTAGCTGACCAGCTGACTGACCGACAGGAAAACAACGGTCGTGGAGAAGATGTCGCCGATGGGTGCAGGGGACAACGACATCTGTTGGAAACACTGAGAGGGGGTGAATCAATATTGCTTATCAATTAGTATATTTTTAACTTCACACAGCATTAATTGTTATTAGCATCAGATAGCCGTAATCATTTTTAAACACCATTCAACAATGCAGAACAATAAAGACAGTAGACACACTGATTTTTAGGCGGAAACCCCTACTGGACAAAAACCACTGAACACTTAAAATTTGTCTTTAAAATATTTACATCAAGTTTTCAGCTACAATTGAAGGAGGATCCAACCCCCTGATTTATAGGCTTCAACATGTAGGATGCTTCTACGCCCTATTTACCAGTTGCAACTTGAAGGATGCTCCAAAGCCCTAGTTTTCAGGCTCCAACCCGAAGGACACTCCAACACCTTGTTGATGGATGCTTCAACGCCATGTACAGGCTTCAATTTGCCCTAGCACCACCCTGCCACCTTGAAGTGTTTGTTACCCACCACTGATTGGGTGATATCCCTAGGAGATTTTTTTTTCCATGATGGACCTCAGCCGACAGCCAACAACCCCTTGCAGCCCTAAACTAGCTCGTTGTGTTGTTTCTCCACCACCCGATCTAGCCATGTGGTCCCTCACCCATTCGTATTGATCATATGTTTGAAGGTGGGCCTCTCGAACCTAAAGGTATGTCTTGTCATTTGGTAACTGAGTATTGGGTTTACTTATCATGGACACTTATGGGCATGGATTGATGAAGGGATTCAGCGGAAAGAGTGGGCTTTGTTTGTGCTTTTGTCCCCTTGACCCTTGACCTCTTTTGGATGTTACCCCTGGATTTTAGTCCTGTGGGATCTCCTTTACTGACCATTTGGTTTTAGGGTGGTATTACTTGGGAAACCCCGACTTTGGTTGCATGGTACCGCTCCCTTATCCACATATACTACTCCCCTTCCATTCACTATCTCTCCCACCTGGGTCCACATTGCCTCTCTGGGTCCACATTGGGTTAGCTTACCCATTCCCTTGCCCCCACCTTGGGTCAGGCTTGGAACGATGCCTCTGAGGTTGAAGCAACTAAAAAGAAAAGTAAAAGCATAAATGATCACATTCAATAGGAAAATGTACCACAAGATGCTGTAATATTCCCAATTAGCCTTGCTAATTGGAATATTTCAATTTTGTTTAATTTTGCCGCTTTAGCTAGAAATAATAAATAAAGTGAGAAATAAGAGGGGTCACCTCACTTTAGTCACCTCACTTTATAAAATAAAGTGTTCTTTTCCTTGATTGACGTTATAACTTAGAGAGGGGGCCTTGGGGGTCCACATGGGTATGAGGGGAGGCCTCACGCTGACCCAAGGTTAACTGCGCAGGCCAAGGAGAGTGAAGGACGCAGTCAAGGTTTTGGAGGGAGTTTAGCACTATAAAAGGTGGGGTTCTCGCCTCATTTTGGCATGCATGATTTGATATTGATATTGAGAGCTAGACTTCTGTCTGCTTCAGCACGCCGGTTGTTTAGTCGGTCTGCAGCACTGTTTAGTGCAACCGAGTGTCTCCGGTCGGAGATCTCACCCTTAGCCTCGGGGGACTTCGAGTGCCTGCCCTGGTAAGGTTATTTCTGGTTTCACCCTTGGCTTCGGGGGACTTCGAGTGCACATAGTGTTCTGGTTTACAACGAGTAACATCCTTTATTTCGACGGTTTAAGGTGGAGATTTGGAAGGAAAAGCCCTTCTTGTGGGCGCGCGAATCTAGAAAGAGCGGGCAGAACGCTGTTTCGGGGGGAGGAAGGACGCGATTCGGATACGAGAGGACGTTCCCGGGGAAAGGACGCAGATCGGACTAGAGAGGACATTCCGGGGAAGAGAGGGCCTTGGTCTGAAGACACATTGGTAGATCCAGCCTTGGAGATTGCAGATCTGAGGAGACATTTGCAGATCTAGTTCAGTAGGGTGCAGATCTGGAGAGATAGCATTAGATCCAGCCGGGGAGATTGCAGATCTGAGGAGATATTGGTAGTTTCAGCCTAGATCTGAAGAGATAACACCAGATCCAACCTTGGAGGTTGCAGATCTGTGGAGATAGTGGCAAATCCATCATAGATTTGAAGAAGTAACAGTAGATCTGATCTAGGAGGACGCAGATCTGGAGGGATAGGATGCAGATCTGGATTGGAGGCTCCAGATCCAGTAGATCTGAGCATATAGGACGCTGATCCATCAGGGAGGACGCTGAGCTGATGAACAGGAGCATGTGAGTGGGGCTTGACAGCGTTTTCCAGCATTTCTAGTCCTGAGGAGCTGATCCATCCATCTGGGGGTTTGTGACCAGCACTCCATCTGTTTCTGCGCTGTCACTAGCAGAGACAACGTTTTTATTGGTGAGGGTTTGGTGGACTGATATCAGCCATTTTCCAGTCTTCAGCTCATAGTTCCATTGCATTCCAGGACGGCTCTTCATGCAGCGACCTTCGACCCGGCTCTGGACATGGTCCTTGTTGCGAATTTCATTTGTTACGAGAGGGTCATTGTTTGCCTAGGGCAAGGATAGGGGCACTCATCCTGATTATCTCGTACTCCTCTCTATGTATTCTCAGATTAATAAAATGGCTTAGTTTTCTGGCATTCTATGTGTACTTGTTCCATGATCTGGTTCCAGCATTGTATTTTCTATATCTGTCTGGCATATTTCTGTGTATTACTGGTTATTTCCCTTTGGGGATATTACAGTGGTATCAGAGCATAATTCTGGCTCAGCCTGTGGTCTATGACATTGGGAAAGAGATCATACAGAGGTTTGCTAAATTTTGGAGAGCAATAGCAGTGCAATACCAGAAACGCAGTTGGAAAAAGGGCCAAAATAAAAAGGGTCAAATTTTGAAGTTTGGAATTAGGAGAAACGTTTTCTGGGTTTTTCTGGGTTTTGGACAAGGATCACCTTCCCAAATTCCTGGAATTTTCTGAGTAGTTTCCAATGGGTAAATCGGAGGTCGAAGTTAAGCAGCAGTATGGTTTTGCAGCAGCCGTGCAGTTTCTGAGGAGCCTGTAGGCACCTAGCAGAAAATGCCAATGGCTGGTGGTGACGATTCGAGGAGATGGGGGATAGCAGTACAGCGAGAGATAGATCTGGCTCGGATGGTTGGCATTTTTGCAGAGTATCAGGCTTTCGGACCGACGTTCATGAAGGCTCTCTCATTCAGAGATTATGTTCAAGTCCAGTATGGCATTAGATTCCGTGATCATCACCAGGGGCACAGGCACCACCGTGATGACCACCGCGCAGCTAGCAGATTTCATTTGCCCACGTTTGATGGCTCATCAAACAGTTCGGCAAAATCCTGGGTGGAGATGCTGAACATCTATTTCCAGCTTAACCAGATGACGCAGTCAGAGGCCATTAAGGTGGCAACATTGCATCTGGATGGTGAGGCCCGGGATTGGTGGTTCCATGGGATGGTGACACTAGGGCATTCTACAGTGACGACATATGCCGAGTTTACTCGGAGGGTGGTAGAGCGCTTTGACAGGAGGGATCCGGAGCAGCATTTTGGCGAGCTGACCAAGCTCAAATAGACTGGGAGTGCAGAGACATACATTTCAGACTTCTTGAGGATTTCGGTGATGGTACCTGATTTATCTGCAGCTCGGATGGGTTGCATGTTTGTGGAGGGGCTGTCAGAGCCACTTCGTGGCCTAGTCCGGTCGAACAGGCCGGCTACCCTTCAGGATGCCATCGGCAGGACTCGGGACTTACAGGATGTCTTACCCAGGACTCGGACACCTTATCCCCAGAGACAGGCCTTCCAGCCTAAGGGTAAGGACACGAGGGCTCCGCCTCCCAAGGCGAATCCTGGACGAGGGCAGTTTGATGATGAGGCCAGGAGAGAGCTGAGGAGGAAGCGGTTGTGCTTCACTTGCCGGGAGCCATGGGCACCAGGACACAGGTGTGCGGCGGGGAAGGCACACTTCATTGAGGTCTTCTCCGAGAGCAGTGGAGAAGAGGATGAGGGAACACCGGATTGCAGGGAGTTCGAGGATACACCTAGTGAGACACAGGACTCACCATCATTAGAGACCTCCTTGACCGTGCCGGTTGATATCGTAGTGGAGGAGGTAGAGCCTACCCCGGTAGAGCCACCCACTGAGGTGATGACTGGAGCCATGTCCGAGTCTTCAGGTGGTAGCAGCACACAACAGATGGGTGAGGTATCAGGAGATATATCCATTATCGATGAGGCACTAGGGGATACAGAGGTATCGGATGATGGTCGCAAACAGCGGTATCATCGGCTTCGGACGGACCTTCGAGCTTTGAGGGAGAAGGCCGCGTCAGTACGGGAGACCATTTTGTTGCAGGACCAGGAGCTGGAGGGTATGAGAGTGACTTGTGCCAAATCGGCGGCCAAGTTGGTCCGCATTGGGGAACAGCTGGATTCCCTGATGGTACAACCAGAGGGCACGAGGGAGCGTCAGATCATTCCCCTTCAGGCATGCATGGATGGGACTAGCAGTATTGTTGGGTCATCTCTTCCCATTAGAGAGAGAGAGGCAAAGCCACCTAGTCAGGTCTCATATATTGACTTGGATAATGGTATGAGACAATTAGAGTTGCACAGGGTACAGCAGCCACGTGTTGAGGTTGGATGGCAAGAGATTTTGAGTTGGTACTCGATGGAGCAGACTATGGATGAAGAGGAGGTCTCAAGGAGAGATCTCACTGGAGATGCACTTCGACACACCATGGGGTGCAATGACTTTCTTCCCTTCTCACAAGAGCAAATAGAAGATGGTGGACATCTTAGGATGGATAACATCTCTCATGCTTGTGTTGGACATCCCTTGAGCCATACACATCATGATGGGAGGTTTTTGCCTACCACCTATTTGATTCTTGATAGGGTCTCATTGATCCTTGAGAAGTTTATATTTCAAAATCCCATGAAGTGCAAAATCAGCAGTCTGATTTGGGAGGATGGTAACCCTCATTGGAGGAGTACCAGGATGTGGCATCCACAAGAGATTGAGTGGATGGGGTTGATGAGCGAGGAGCTAGGAGGCTACTTGCAGATCTATGATACCGGGCAGCAGGAGGCTTGGCTGCGCTGGTTACTCTTGAAAGAGTTTGGCCATCACTTGGCAAACACTCTTCCTAAGAGTAGGAGGTTGGGGAAGAGAAGGATGGATACTTGCATCATTGAGCAGCATAGAGTATGGATGCATGGTGTTGATGTGTTACTCATATCATTCATTGTGTCTTCGTCACATGGGTTGCATGATGGAGGTATGGGGAGGCAACACAATTTCTTGTTGCTTTGCTGGGGAGAGCAAGGGCAGATTTGCCCCCACACTTTGCATGATGTTGCAGGAGGAGGAGATGGCACTATCTCCATGGTCTTGGATGGGGAAGCACTTCCATCTTGGGAGGTATTCCATATTTATTGCAGCATTATTATAGGAGTCTTTGACAAGGAGCATGTCAAAGAACAGAGTCTTGTACTGACAGGAACTCATTTGCATGAGCTCACAGTGTTGTCACCTTGGAGCAGAACATTATGGATGAAGTGTGCACATCAAAGATATGGTGGATCTATAACCCATAGGTCCCAGGATCACGTCATATTTGTTGCACAAAGAGGAGGGAATGATGATAGAGACATCTATGGCATGTTCTTCTTGACTTGGGTTTCCAAGCATGAGGAGGATTACCTTCTTGCACCACATGAGACCTTCAGCATTTCCTTCATTTTGCTCTTGATCATGTCTTCATTCGCTGATATAGATCAGATCTGTATGGGAGGCTTGATTATGAGGGGGACACATGAGCTGAATGTGCCTTTGAGTATCTTCTGCACTACATGTTCTAATAGGAGCATGGGAGGAGGCATGGCCACCACTACTACATATGTGTTCTCTTTTGAGGTGGGCCATGAGATTGATATTCATCCATTGTACAGCTATGGGCAAGTGTTTGGCCTTATGTTGTTGTCATATTCAGCCATTTACTATCCATTAGTAGATGTGATGAATCTTGCACATTGCTTGCCATGTAATTTTCTGAAGTTGCAGTGGATGAGACTACGTTGTATCCTTGTGAGAGATTGTTTGCATTATGTATCCTCAGGTAGAACCTTCAGCAAACATCTCATTAGGGTGATCCATGATGACCATGTCATATTCTTCATGGATGGTTTGTTTTGGGCCAGCTTGTTCTTCATTGATAGAGGAACCTTATATGGTGGATTGTTTTTCACTTTGCCATTGGAGGGCAATGATTTTGCAGCCCAGGATCAGCATAGACTCTACACTTGTCATGAGTGGAGAGAAGGACAGCATGGGGTAAGCTATGATGCTTGCCAAGTTCATATTTTCAGCCCACCTTCATTACCAGAGCTTGAGGTGGAAGGAGGTTTTCAGGAGTTGCCCTGTTGGGAGGTGGCTCATTTTGTCTGGATGATTGCTTGGAGATGGAGGATCCACAGGAGGGAGATATTCCTCATTATATTTTCGACTCCATGCCTTGATTGGAGAGAGGTGACGAGTTGGTTCACGGTTGATGGGCCAGCTTACACAGTCATAGATGCAGAGCAGCAGCGGTCATGGTCTTCAGTCATAGCCAGAGGCAGTGAGCAGTCCGAGCCATGGGACTTGGGCTATTATTGGCCATGGTGGCGATGGGACCCGGGCGGATTGTTGGTTGGCTGGTATCATGAGCAATCAGTTTGGGATCCTGGCATTGAGATATCCCTTCGTATCAGGGTGATGCAGGAGATAGAGAGGTTTCAGTGGGACCCAGGCACATTTTGCAGTATCGGTGAGGAACATCGGCTAGAGAGTAGGCTTGTTCAAGCACTACTTGAGAACAAGCAAATTTTTCCGGATGAGGATGCCACTTGGGAGAGCGAGCAGAATTTACAGCATCCATCACTTCAGTTGCTTGAGGACAAGCAACGTTTTGCCGAGGGAGACTGTAATATTCCCAATTAGCTTTGCTAATTGGAATATTTCATTTTTGTTTAATTTTGCCGCTTTAGCTAGAAATAATAAATAAAGTGAGAAATAAGAGGGGTTACCTCACTTTAGTCACCTCACTTTATAAATAAAGTGTTTTTCCTAGTTGATTAACGTTATAACTTAGAGAGGGGGCCTTGGGGGTCCACATGAGTATGATGGGGAGGCATCAGGCTGACCCAAGGTTAACTGCGCAGGCCAAGGAGAGTGAAGGACGCAGTCAAGGTTTTGGAGGGAGTTTAGCACTATAAAAGGTGGGGCTCTCACCTCATTTTGGCATGCATGATTTGATATTGATATTGAGAGCTAGACTTCTGTCTGCTTTAGCACGCCGGTTGTTTAGTCGGTCTGCAGCACTGTTTAGTGCAACCGAGTGTCTCCAGTCGGAGATCTCACCCTTAGCCTCGGGGGACTTCAAGTGCCTGCCCTGGTAAGGTTATTTCTGGTTTCACCCTTAGCTTCGGGGGACTTCGAGTGCCTGCCCTAGTAAGGTTATTTTCTGAGTAACATCCTTCAGTTTCAGCAGTTTCAGGTGGAGATTTGGAGAGGAAGAAGCCCTTCTTGTGGCTGCGCAGATCTAGAAGGCAGAACGCTGTTTCAGGGGGAGGAAGGACGCAGTTCAGATCTGAGAGGGAGGACGCTGTTCCAAGGGAAGAAAGGACGCAGATCAGACTTAGAGAGAGGACGCTGTCCCAGGGAAGAGAAGGACGCAGATCTGAAGACACATTGGCAGATCCAGTCTTGGAGATTGCAGATCTGAGGAGATATTTGCAGATCTAGTTCTGTAGGGTGCAGATCTGGAGAGATAGCATTAGATCCAGCTTGAGAGGTTGCAGATCTGAGGAGATATTGGCAGATCCAGCCTAGATCTAAAGAGATAACATCAGATCCAGCCTTGGAGGTTGCAGATCTGAGGAGATATTGTCAGATCCAGCATAGATCTGAAGAGATAACAGTAGATCTGATCTAGGGGGACGCAGATCTGAAGGGATAGGACGCAGATCTGGATTGGAGGCTTCAGATCCAGTAGATCTGAGCATATAGGACGCAGATCCATCAGGGAGGACACTGATTTGATGAGCAGGGTCATGTGAGCGGGGCTTGACAGCGTTTTCCAGCATTCCTAGCCTTGAGGAGTTGATCAAGTCATCTGGAGGTTTTGTGACCAGCACTCCATCTGTTTCTGCGCTGTCACTAGCAGAGACAGCGTTTTTATTGGTGAGGGTTTGGAGGACTGATATCAGCCATCTTCTAGTCTTCAGTTCACAGTTCCATTGCATTCCAGCAACAGCTCTTCATAGCAGCTCTTCAGCCAGCTAGGACGCTGTCCTTATCTGCAGCCATCATTTGTTCTGAGAGGGTCTCCACTTGCCTAGGGCAAGGATAGGTGCACTCATTCTGATTATCTTGTACTCCTCTCTATGTACTTTCAGATTAATAAAATGGCTTAGTTTTCTGGCATTCTATGTGTACTTGTCCCATGATCTGGTTCCAGCATTGTATTTTCTATATCTGTCTGGCATATTTCCGTGTATTACTGGTTATTTCCCTTTGGGGATATTACAGATGCAAAAGATGGTTTGGACAAACATAATTAGCACGTGGCCTCCATGTGGTGGTAGATCAAGACCTTGTTGCTGTTGCTGAAGTCTTGGACATGGGGACCATGGCACTGGATGGGGGTGGCATCTCAACACTATCATCATCATCCAAGATAAGAGCATCCTCCAACTGCTCTAAATACAACATATTCTCCAAATTATCCTCTTCTATATTTTTGCCCCAAACCATCAAATCTTAATTTCTCTTTTCTTTCTCACAGTAATGCGACAACAATCGCAAGTTGTAATGAACATAAACCAAGCTCTTTGCCCGATTTTCATTCAACCTGTTTCTTTTGACACCATGGATGAATCTATAGGTGTTCCAATACCTCTCCGTGAAAAAAGTGTTCACCACTTATGAGAGGACCTGTATTGGCAGACATTGTAGTTGGGGTGTAGCATCGCCATCATGTTCTACCTCTTAAGAGAAGACAAATTCCCTTGATCTTTCACTGCATGGTTAGTCCAAAGGAACTAGTGCAAAGGATGTAGTTGCTCAATTGCCTTTGTATGATGTCACATTCCTCCTCATAACGGATTGATTTCTCTATACTTTCATCTAAGTAGCTTGAACCTTTGGATCTTGATGTGGTTTTTCCACCTTTCTCTTCCTCTCTTCTCCAAGCTCAAGAAAATGAGTTGAAAGAATGAGGAAAAGAGAGGGGCAAGAGGCTTTTTAACATCATCCTCACGCTCCCCTCTTCCTTAAACCCACCCTATGTCTCACCCAAACCCACAAGTTAAAGATAAAATAGAAAAACAATTCAATTCCATGGAACCATGCGTGGTTTTCTAGAATTTCGTGGGAAGACTTATGGAATTATTTCTTGGACCACAGTTCCACAATGGTCGGTAGCAAGGTTACTTGGGAGCGGGAGCAGGGAGCGACATTTCCAAAGCTCTCATTTCAGGAGCAAATATTTATATAATATATATTTTTATATATTTTGATACATATATATCAACAGAAGCATGTAAAATTTTGAATTAGATATAAAAAACATAAAAAACATGGATTGAACCATATAACATCAATCATCTAAAAGTTATAATCTTCATCAACCACGTCCACAAGTTAGTAACATAGAACATATCAAGTCTCATGATTCATTAATCTTAAAGATTCAAGCTTTCAAAATTCAAAATATAACATTTATCATCATTGATCACTAAAGTTGTAACTCGTACTTGTAACCATTACCATTACAAAGTAACCAAATGATAACAAAGAATATCTAACATGAAATGAAATGTTTCAACTTTCAACTTTCACGATGCATCATATTCATAATTCATCACCAATGAGTTATAAATGCCAACTTCAAACTTCAAACTTTTGTCATATATTGTTTACAAAAAATACCATAATAAATATGAAAGAGTCAATAGTTATAAAAAGTACTAGAAACTAAAGAAGACAAGTAAATCTATTATCTACTGCTTGACCCTCTTTCCACAAGAAATTTATAATTTCTTGTCTTGTGCTTTATTGGGAGTCTCCTCTTGCATAGTCGAACAACCTTGGTGCTTTTGATTAAATACAAGTTCCTTAACCTAGTGCCTTAGGTGCTCTTGATTATTGGGAGTCTCCCCCACATATAGGGCTTGGTGCTGTTGATTAAATACAAGTTCCATACCCTAATACATGACAAAATCCAATGGAAACATTGCAATCCCTCCAACCCTGAAATCCTGAAAAAATGATAAGGCTGTTGGATTTTGAGCAAGATCTAAAATTCTACTTTCTCCATTTGAAATCCAATGAGGTCGAAACCACTCTCAAACATCTCGAGTCATTTCATGGTAATGTTAAAAATTTAAGCAAAAGGATAAAAATGAATTAACATCACTTTTACTTTAAGAATTTAACATTACCATGAACTGCAATCAACACTAGGGCCATAGGCTTGAACATTAGATTGCCCCACTCAAACTTTTTTGTTTTAGCTCCTTCTATCACTGCTGAATTGGCAGGGAGCAATTTTTTTTTTTTTAGGGAGCGTGTTGAGATTTTGGGTAGCATCGAATGTGCTCTATCTCCGAAAATTTGTGTAGGGGCTAGGACACATGAGATCTCCAAAACCCATAAATCATTTGGAGAAATTCCACCCGATGTTAAATTTATTCAAATAATTAATTATTTTAATGGAGAAGCTAAGTCTAACTTAGGGAAATAAAATAATTAAAGGGAATTAATTTAACCATGTGGGTGAGAATGTTCTAAGTAACATGGATCAAGTCTTTTCTAATCTTAGCCGTTGATTAGAGATTAGATCACGACCATTGATTTCTCAACGAGAAAAGTATTAAAGGAAGGCTTGGGGTCAATTGGAGAAGACACATAGAGCAGTAGCACTTGAGCTAAGTCGAAATTCTGGGACGCGGTTTGCTGAGAATTTTCGAGTGAGCTTGTAGTGCTTGTGAGGGGCAGATCGACAAGGGATTATTCTGATTTGAGGTCGAGAATACAAAGACAGAGAGGCAAATCCGTACTAGACAACGCTAAGACTAGCAAGGGGGACGCAGGCCAGCGAGACTCACGCAAAGGCAGCGTAGAGGCTAATGGAGGGCCTTCAGGGTGACACAGAGGTAATGTTGAGCCCAAAAGGGTGACACATGGGCACCTTGTGCTGTGCAGCGGCTATGGTGGGCAGGAGAAGCTAACGTAGAGGTTGGAGGAGCAGGGTTTGGGTTCCAGTGGGCCAGAAAGGGCTTGTATTTAGTATTTTCAGAGGAGTGCTTCCTCGACTGAATCAACCATATTTTCTGCCTTAGAGTGATAGGTACTTCTGTTGTGAATTCTTTGTTTGGCAAACCATTCTTGGTGCCCTTGATTGTATTCAAATATTCTGCTTAATAAACAAACCCTTTAAAAGATGTTGCATCTGTTTTCTCGCATTGGGTTTTTCTAGGGACATTGTCCAAAAAATATCGTCTCCTTTGTCATGTGTGCGTTATGCTTCAGTAAATGATTTGTATGTATATGTAGGCTGCATTTGTGTTTGCTTTGATATTTTATTGAATATTTCAAAAAATAACTTGTTAATTAAATCGAACAAGTAGGAGAAGTAAATCAAGATACTGCAGTAGGGTTTCTATATTCATAAATTTTCACATGGTATTAGAGCCAAGTTGCAGATCAAGTTGAAGCCATCAGCATAGGGCTGCATATTTTTTTTGTTGCAGGAGGGTAGCTGAAGCTGCACAGATTCAGAAAGAGGCTGTGCAGCACCAGAGGGACAATGCAGAGCCCCTGCAAGGGTGACGCAAAGCCAGTCTGCTCATGCAGAGATTGACGCAGGCCCATAAGGTTGACACAAAGCCTGTCAAGTTCACGTTGAGCTAACTCAAAGGCTGACGCTGACGCAGGCCCAGGAGGGTGACACGGTCCAAGAGGGAGTGACGCTGTGCTGGTTGCCATGGATGGAAGTGCAGTTTTCTGATCTTCGAAGTTGCTGGTGGGGTATTGTTTCTGTCGGTGCAAAACATTGCCTAGTAGGGTTGACAAAGTAAGGGAAACAATTCCTCAATAGATTTTCTAGCCAAGAAATCTGAGATTCGATCAAGTGGAGTGATTGTAGAGGGCTGATTCGACAGAATTGGTGAAGGATTTCTGGGAGGGAAATCATTTATCAGAGGGAGCATATTCTCTAGAGGGCTTCTATTGCCAAGAAACATAGATCCGGTCTTTTGCTGAGTGTAGCAGCAGTAGAAGGGAGAAAAGCAATTCCTTCGATAGTTTGAGCAGAGATGGCCTCGTATGAACTGAGAGATCAAGATAGGTTAGACGGTGTGTCTAACTTTTCCATCTGGAAAGCCAAAATCTTGACATTCCTTGATGAATATGGCATCAGAGACCATGCTGAGAACGCCCTGGTTGTGCCGACCTATGCTGATGCTCTAAAGAAGTTTAATGAAAATCAGGCGTGGGCTAAATGCTTGATCATGGATGGAGTGAAAGATCAGGTGGTTCCGCATATTGCTGAGAAAAAGATGACAAAGGAGGTGTGGATGACATTAACCATGTTGTATCAAGGTAGCTCCATCCAGAGGAAGATGCTTCTGGAGAATCAGATGCGGATGTTCTAGATGCACAAGGGAATGGAGATTGATCCTTTCCTCTTTATATTGTAGACTATCTGAGACTAGTTGATTGACATGGGGGCAACTCCTGATGATGGACTCATGGTGAGCACTGCCCTGAATGCAGTCACCGATGAGTGGGAGACCTTTGTCTAAAGCATTTTGGACAGAGCACAAGTTCCAAATTGGGGGGAGATGTGGGCAATCCTTCAATAGGAAGGGATTAGGAGAATAACCAAGAGGGAATTCGGCAACAAAGAAGTCAATATTAAGAAAGAGGAGGAGGAAGATGCAACCCTAGCATCTAAGGGATAGAGGCAACAAGGGAATAAGAAGGAGGACCTATCCAAGGTCCGATGCTTTAGATGTGGCAAATTGGGACACTTCGCCAATACTTTTCCTAAAAAGAAGGGCAAAGAAGATTTGGATTCCAAGGCAACAACAACGAAAGGGGATGACGACAACGATGATGATGTGGCCATTAGTGCTCATGTACCTCGAGAGAAGAGGAGGGGCGACATAGATCTGTAGTTCTCTTGAACTGCAGATGGCGACAAGATCCTTGAGATGCCCAAACTCTTGGATCACATATGAGCTACAGGAGCCGTTAAAGACAATAACAGGATGACTGGAGTCATTGGATGCAAAGGATCATGGAAAGGCACAAGGAAGTGCTTGAACGTTGAAGATTGGAGTAGCGCAGTGAAGTGGCAGTAGCAACGTGGAAGCAACAATGCAGAGGCTGATGGGACTTCAACAACGTAGAGGGGCAGTGGTTACGCAGTGCAGAGCAACAACATCGCAGAGGCTCTAGAGAGACAACACAAAGCAACAACAAAGGGTGCTTCAATGATGAGATGTAGCCAGACTGACTTGTCTGTTAGTTGTTGGTTGATGTCCTTTAGTTGCTTACTTCTCAACAAATGAGTTGCAATGCATCAGTTAGCAGTGGCAGTGCTATAGGTAGCATGATGCAACAATTTGAGAGGGAGCTGCAGTACAGATGAGGCAGTGACTGTGGCGGAGTCATGGGCAGTAGTACAAAAAGCAACAACACAGTGGATGGAGGGCAGCAGGCCAAGCATTAGTAGTGTGGGGACCGATGCCAACAGAGATTAGAGTAACGCTTCTGGAGTGAAGTGTTGCTAGAGCACTTTCCTCGCTAAGAGGGAGTGTTAAGATTTTGGGTAGCATCGAATTTGCTCTAGCTCTGAAGCATTGTGGAGGGGCTAGGACACATGAGATCTCCAAGACCCAGAAATCGTTTGGAGAAATTCCACCTGGTGTGAAAGTTATTCAAATAATTAATTATTTTAATGGAGACCCTAAGTCTAACTTAGGGAAATAAAATAATTAAAGGGAGTTAATTTAAACATGTGGGCGAGAATGTGTTAAGTAACATGGATCAATTCTTTTGTAATCTCAGCCGTTGATTAGAGATTAGATCACGACGGTTGATTTCTTGACGATAAAAGTATTAAAGGAAGGCTTGGGGTCAGTTGGAGAAGTCGCACAGAGCGATAGCACTTGAGCTAAGTCGAAATTCTGGGGTGCGGTTTGCTGAGAATTTTTGAGTGAGCTTGCAATGCTTGAGAGGGGTAGATCAGCGAGGGAGTATTTTGATCCGAGGCCAAGAATACAAAGGCAGAGAGGCAGATCCATCATTCATACCAGACAACGCAAAGACCAGCAGGAGGGACGCAACCCAACCAGGCTCACGCAAAGGTAGCACAGAGGCTGACGCAAGGCCTTCAGGGTGACGCAGAGGCAACACTGAGCCCAGAAGGGTGACGCAGGGGTAGACTGTGCTGCGCAGTGGCTACGTTGGGTAGGAGAAGCTGACGCAGAGGCTGGAGGAGTAGCGCTGGGGTTCGAGTGGGTCAAAAAGGGCTCATATTCAGTATTTTCAAAGTGCTTCCTTGGTTGAATCAACCATATTTGCTATCTCCGAGTGATAGGTACTTCTGTTGTGAATTCTTTGTTGTTGCACCGATTTACCCGCATTGGTTTTTCCGGGGACATTGTCCAAAAAATGTTGTCTTTTGTCATGTGTGCGTTATGCTTCAGTAAATGATCTGTATGTATGTGTTGGTTGCAGTTGTGTTTGCTTTGATATTTTACTGAATATTCATAAAATAACTTGTTAATTAAATCAAACAAGTAGGAGAAGTAAATCAAGATACTGCAGTAGGGTTTCTATATTCAGAATTTTTCACAAAGCATGCTCCCGGGGTCGCTCTTGATGTGCTCCAGCCCGAAGTCCGCTTTGGAAGTGGATTCGACATGGTGGGGTGCTCCCCCGCAACCTTGGTAAGGAGCGTGTGAAAATGATAGAATCGTGGTTCCAAATTTGCAGATCGAGGATTGGTGGACTCTTTGGCATCAAACTCGTACAAACTGCAGTTTAGAGCTCCTGACTATCGGGGGAAGGTGGTGGTTCCTGTAACACTAGGTGCTACTCCACATCGCCATTGTTTGGCAATATGGGTTGGTGAACACTTCCTCCATAGAGTGGTGTTGGAGCATCTATAGTTTCGTCCATAGTATCAAAAGAAACAAGTTAGAGTAAATCGGCAGAGAGCTTGGTTTATGTTCATAACAACTTACAATTGTTGTCCCAATACTGCGAGGAGGCTAAGACAAAGAAAAACTTGATGGTTTGGGACAAAAATACATAGGAGGATAATTTGGATGATGGAGTTTTCTTTTCAGAGCAATTGGAGGATGCTCCTATCCAGGATGATGTTGATGGTGTTGAGATGCTACCACCATCCAGTGCCATGATTCCCATGTCCAAGACATCAGTAGCAACAATAGGGGCTTCATATTCAGTTCTACAACCACCATCTACTTCACTACCACCATGTGGGGGTCCACACAGTGGTCATGGTGGTGTGAGGATAGAATAGTAGATAGGTTCACTACTTTATTTGTAATAGTGTATTGATGAGAGAGTACTCAGTAGACTTTAGTGCTTCAAATTTGGAATTTGCAGTCTTCCTACTTCAGTGTAGATGGCTTGTTTTATAAACATTACTATTTTGGTCATGTTTACAGTTGATAGAGAAGCTATTTACCAGAATCTAGATGGTTGATGATCAATTAATTAATCATTAATGTAATATGGATGCCATTTATAACTTGATTTATATACAAATATGCATGTTTTCATATATTCTGCAGCTAATTTGGCTTTCTGGATGTTTTTTTAAATATAAATGCAGTATAATATATATATAATACATGCTTCTGCGATGCTATGCTTCCGAGGATTTTTGGAAAATAATGCTTCTGACACTTCAGTTCTAAAAAATTCTCTCGCCTCATGCAACATTGGTTTGAAACATTTAGAGGTAGAGCTGGATTGGTGCATAATTCCTTCCTCACTAAGAGTGAGTGTTGAGAAATATAACTTAGATCGGAACTTCCACACTGGCTCAGTGTGAACATGCTAGAAGTAGTTTCAAGTTATTTCAGAAAGTAATTTTATTTTGTAATTCACTTTAGTAAAAAGTGAAATGTTTCATATTTAGATGTTGAGTCTAATAAAGTGTATTCATGCACATCTGACTTAGACTATCAATTAATCTCAACTGTAGATCTCACTGGAAGATTAGGGTTTCAACGAAAAGAATAAAGACAGGTCAAGCTAGAAGTTTCAACATAGTTGAGCAGGTTCAGCAATCAGGAGAGAGAGATCCGGGATTCAGGAAAGAGGTGGATCTGTACAGCAGGCAAAAGCTATACAGGGCAGATCCATATGGATCTGTACAGCTGCAAGGATCCGAACAATCCATACGGTTGTATGGAATGTGCCGTACAGCTGTATGGAATAGGCCGTATGCTGTAAAACTGGTTTTGCTGCTTTTAGTTTTCCAGCAGGTTGCACTTTCTCAGCGGGCTGTACAACTTAGTTCAGGGTGATTTGTTGAGTGTGCAACTGCTGGTTTTTATCAGTCTGTAGATGCTTCCTTGTAAGCTTTGATCAATGGAATGAAAAGTTGAATTTGAAGTAGAAAGCCTTGTGTATGTGTTTTATATTTCTGCTATGTAATTTCCAGACAATGTGTGATTGATGTTATGGCCTGAAATTTAATTTCCGCATTACTTAAATTTAGCAAGATTATAAGGACAACAGTCATCTAGGGTTGGATATTTCTACAAAATTTAGGGTTAAATATCTATGAAGTTCAACTAGTTTAGTTGTGTAAATCATTCTTCTCATGTTTAGCTATATGGGTCTATTTATGGGAAATATTTCTCCCTTTCATTACCGTGTAAATCATTCTTCTCATGTTTAGCTATATGGGTCTATTTATAGTCAATATTTCTCCCTTTCATTACCGAAACACTTACAGATATGCATTTGACATTTGCCTATTGTACATAACAACCACATAAGGTCATCAAGTTATCATTAATCGAGGATTCTGTTAGACTATACATCTTGGAACCTTGCATGTAAAGGGGTGACTATGTATAGATTAAACAACAGATAGAGTGGACTTCGGGAGGGAATTTTGCATTAGATAAAGGGAGAAAGACTTTAAGGTCATACTTTGGTGCTTTAGCAAGTATTTGAAATTCAATAAGGTACTAAGATAAATGATTTTATTCTTATTTTTTTTGAAACCTTTTTCTTTCTTTTGATTTGAATGAGGACGAAGTAGTGAAAGGTCTACACTCTATTTGGAAGTGGAAGAGGGGGATCAACAAAGCCCCATCCAAAAGTACTAGTCAACATGGAAAATAGAGTTGGACAATATATTTGAAGAATCACGTTCAAATTGTCTCAATGTACCGTTGTCTCGTAAGGAAGAAACAACTGGTAAACAATGGATCCGTGTAATATCCCAAATTGGGATTAAGCAGTAATACAAAGCAAAATAGACTAAAAGCTATAACAAACAGGAAAACACCATTAAACACAAAAACTGGAAGCCAATAAACAATGCTGAGCCATTTTATTATTTGCTAGGAAAGAGTACAAATGAGGTGCTGAAAGGATTGCCCCTGGGCCTACTTAAAGCAGGCTGAAAGACCAGCACAACCCAAACAAAACTTCTGCAAAAATTGGAACTGTGTGGCTTAGTCACTGCGTTGCCTAGCCCATAACTGCTATTGCTGGCTGTCTTCAGACTGATGGTTAAGCTGCTTCCTGTGCTTAGAAAATTCCGGGAATTGGATACCGGACTCTCCTCAACAAACCCACAAGAACCCGCGAAGGGTTTGCTGAAAACTCGACCCCAGAAATTGACCCCTTGGGGCTTGGTACACTGCTCTGTTGGGGAAATCGAACTCCTGGCTGGAACTGCTGGTAAATGTCTCCAAAATGCTGACAAAATCCCTGGTAGGAGGTGGCTAGCCTCCCCTCCAAATCCTCCTGCTGAACTGCTCTGCTCTCCCACACTTCTGGCACTTCCTCAAGATTGGACTGCGCAATCACTGGGTAGTCTACATTGCCTCTGCGCTGACTTGAAGGGACTACGCACCCCTTGCAGATGCTGCTATGGAATTCCCTCACAAAATTGTTGAACTCCTCTCCTAAGTGGGCACTTGAAGTCCTCCAAGGTAGAGATTGAGATCTCTGCTTGAAGATCTCGTGTGCTAAACCATAGTGTAGACTTGGTTCTCCGACTCAAGCGTTCTCAATCAAAATGACAAAGAGAAATCAGATTTATGAATGACCAAATGAGTCTTCCCCTCTTCCGTTTGTCAATTGAGGCTCAATGCATTCCTTGGGCCCCACCTAGGCCTACGCTGCCTCTCCATGAGAAAATCGATTGCTGCCTTCCTCCAACCAATTCCATGCTGTCCTCTTCTTGCCTCCTCTGCGTTGCCACTTAAGGTCACATCGACCCCACCACTAGAGCCACAATTTTTAGTTAAGGACTATTGGAAAAGGCTTTATTTGGCTTAGTTATTATTTGTGGGTCCCCTACCCACTTTATTTCTGCCCAACATTAGGAAATGCCAAAATTAACCAAAAATTAATATTTCAATTAGCTGACGGCTAATTTGGAATATTACAATTCGAGCATCTCTATGTGCTCCCCAAATTACAATAAGTGGAAGGCTAAAGATATGTTGACCACTGGAGTGGCACCTGATGATTATGTGAAGACTCCATGCCCAAGGATGAACAAGAGGACATGTGTGCCATCAGATATCATGAGTTCAATAGAGTTTTCAAAGTCTACTTCTTCTTATCATTTTCTTCTTCAGTCTTCAGATTCCGCAGCCCTTCGGGGATATTGTATAAATGTCACTAGCATGATGAATAAAGCCATGTAACAGGCCTAGGATGTTGGGACTCGATCAGCAAGCAAGTACACCTTGGAGTGTTTTTTTTACTTGGTTAATTATTCCTTCTTTTTAGCGGCGAATAATTTTCTAGGTTTTTTCACTCATTGCATTACCCCAAAGCCGGGGTGACTGCTTGAAGGTTGAGCCACTAACACATCTTAGTGTCTAGAGTCAATGTATATTACCATGCTAGGTCATCTCTGAAATTTCGCGGAATTTGACTAGGTGATTTACACTCCCAATGTACCTTGATTGGGCACAGACGAAATTCATCCTCAGAGACCCAACATTATCCTAGGACCCACTTTGGGGGTCAAAAAACAACTTATACTCCCTCAAAATCCAATTTTTCTAATATCAGTGGCAAAAATGAAGAAGAATTCAAAAAAATTGAATAATTGGAAAAAAAAAATCAAAGTCAAAATAAGTCAAATTTTGACATGGCAATTATGTGGTGATGTGGCAAGCTTGTGGGGCCCACCACATAAGGTACAACAAGCTCAAGTCAAAATTTCCAAGTGAGCAAGTCAAAGGCAATCCACGTTGATTTCATAATACAACGTATGGAAAAAAGTTCAAACTATGATTTAATTTCAATCAAATATTATAAAGTCTAAGGTAGAATGTAAATGAGGGAGAAGGGGACCCACCTCACTTCCATTGTGTACGCATGGCTAGCCAAAAGCAAATAAGCGCATGTTTTAAAAGAGATCCACGTAATGGCCCAAGTCAATGGCAAATATGGAGATATGATATCTAAGGAAATCAACACATGGTTTAGATTTTTCATAACAGATTTGATTGAGAAAAACGTGGAGATTTCTATCCACCAACACCACTCTTCTTCCATACTTGTACGCAGTTGCCAGTTATCAGGATCTACGTAGATGCTACAACGGTTCACACGTAGCTTCTATAATAGTCACTACAACAAGCACACATAGCAGATTTTTGGTGGCAGTTATGTTAAGGATATTTCCAGATTTGATGGGGATTTTTCCCATACGTTCTCCACTTCATCTCACACCTGTCCACAACAGAGAATACACACAAGAAGATAGAAATCAACGCTAGCTAGGGAAGGAGCAGTTTGCAACCAATACATCATCAATTTGAAGTCATATGCAAGCCTAATTTCTGAATTCAACACAAGTAATGAAGATACGATATTTTGGGACCGTGACATGGTAATTTGGGGCTGCACATTTCGTGGGATATTGCTTCCACTCACTTCCACTCTTCTCACACATGTTTCTCAAGAGCATACGTACAAGAGATTTGAGGATATTTGATGAATAGTCAAGGTGTAACTCGCTGCCACTTTCAGCACTTAACATTAGTTTTTATTAGTCATATCAGCCACTTGAAAATTTGTTTTTTCTTTGAGATCTTCTCCAGTTTTTGTATAAATTGAGCCTTGGGCTCTCACTGTAATCATGGTTTTTGAAACTTGTGCTTATTGTTACTATGTCGAAATTGTTATTGAGCTAAATAAAGGAAAGTCTTTGAGGTTACTAGCTTCTCTTGTGGTGCATTCTTTGGTTGATGAGGTATACTTGTTTCATTTGATGTTGTTATTCATTTATTTCACATTGCAATCTAGTTGGTTTTTTTTGCATTTTCCTGAAGGCACTATTGTCTAGGGAGGGGAGATTTGTAGCTATCTCAGATCTCCTTTGGGCTTTGTATATTTTGTGCTCTTGTTGTAACTTGTTATTTTCGGTTAAATGACAAGCTCAACGTGGCCTGTATATGCCAAGTTTCTTTTGCACTAACAATTGGTTTGTAGAGATTTGTGTGTTCAAAAGACATGTTTCCAAGTCAATTGGAGTGTGAAGACTTATTCTGTTGGAATAAGTCACCTCCAAGGATATCAAAGATCCGACAAGTTGTTCAAGCCAACAATCTCATAAGACATCAAGAGATTTATTTAAAAGGGGGTTTCATGAGCCCTTTGCTTCTTTTCCATCTATAAAAAAATCATATATTTTCTTGTCTCATTTGTGCACATATTGATTTTATCTAGCATTTGAGGCTAAGTTGTTGGATTTAAATCCTAACTCTCACTCACTAAATCAACTCTTTCAAGCTGATCTTAGTGAGGGAATTTATAATATGAAGTGTATTTTATAATTGCATTGAGTTTCTAACTTTTTCCTTTTGATGCATGTGATTTCCTCTCACATATTTCAGCACTATTTCTTTTGCAAGCTAACTCTTTTGCTTGCTTGCCTATAGGTTTTCTTGGAGGCAATTCAAGTTTGAAGAAATGGACCTAAAGCATAAGCTAAGGAACACTTTTCCATTTGGAACCTCAAGTCCAAGTTGCTCCTTATCACTTCACCTCTTCTTCTAAAGCCTCATTCTTTTGAGGAATTGTAACCACCATTCACCTCAAGGCTTTAGGCGTTTACTTTGTAACATCTCACAAGTAAATCTTTAAAATCTTACACTTGTAACTTTGGGAAAGGGTAAGTTTAAAGCGCATATTGTACGCTCTTCCCAAGCCCCTCATTTCTATAAGAGGGCCTCACTTTCAATAATAAAGAGATGACTTTTCTTGAGGGAGCTTGGGAAGTTTTTCCCATGGTATCTCACCTACTCATTTAGAGGGAGGAAATCTTCTTGAGTGGTTAACTTTATTTTATCTAGTTTTTAAATTTGCTCAACTAATTTACTTGCATTCATCATTTCGTTTGCTAATCTAATATAGTTGCATGTGAATTACTCATATTTTCGTTTCATTAATTTCTTAGATCGCATAGTCCTTTAATTTCCTAATTTGCAATCTCATTTGCCATCACTTGTGTTTTGTGATCTATTCCTCATTTGGTTAAGTTTCACAATATACTACAAGTAAAGAAGCATAGCACTTTCAATTTATGGCAACTTGAGTTATTGTTCTAACTATGAAGCATATTTAATTGAAGCATCTCCATCTTTTACATAGCACTTGCAAGCTTACTTTCATATCATTTAGGCATTTCACTTTGCATACTAAATTAGACTTGCATCTCTAAAAATTAACCTCCAATTTAAGTTGTTTGTATAGACATCAGGGACCCTCCACCCTTATTGACTCTTCACTGAGACCCGGATTTCGGGCGAGGGTGAGCTCTGGGGACAAGAGTTAAATTGAAAATTGTTTTAGAATTCTACTAATAAAATAAACCAAGAGCACCTTCACATCACAACTTGCAATTTTGCTATCTCATGCACTTGTTACTTTGGTGGTTATTTAGCTAATGAATATTTAATGTCATTATCCTTTGTTACTTGAGCACTATATTACAAGTACTTTTTTTCATTTATTGCAAATGATGCTTATATGTTTATCTTGGCCTAACACTTCCTTTGCGGGATTATTGTCATTGTATCTTGGATCTTCATTTTTGAGCAAACACTTGTCATTTACTTTAAAGCACTGGTTTATATTTTGAACACATCATTGAATATTGCTCATATACTTATATGTTTGTTTACATCTTGGAATTGAGCATCTTTGATAAGTAATTCCTTCTAATCAATTCTCCTAGAAACCTCACATCTTTAACATAGTTTTTCTTTAGGGATCACCCCCCATAGCTCTTTAGGAATCACCCCCCATAGGTAACCTAGGAGATAGCTTAAACAGAGAGAGCCGGAAATAGGTGACAGCCCCTTTTCTGAGTTCCTTGCCACCAACCACACCTGGTGCGGTTGAAGGCTTCTCTCACTAGCTAGTAGGTAGGTGTAGGCGGCAAGCGATAACAAGATACAAAAACAAATTATGGATATTGTTTTTCTATGTTGTTTTGTGTGTTTAATTTGAATAACGTTACACTTGTGGGTTTGGATGAGAAAGGAAAAAAACAAGTAAGAACTCAATATTGTTCCTCATTATCCCCGTTATTTATAAAAGGATGATCAATGCTTAAGTTACTGTAATCTCATTAAGTTTTTTGTTCTGTGCTGTATGGGTAAAGACGTGACCTTTTCCTCTAAATACAATCCAGTTTTTGCTGTTAACAAAATCATACGGTTACAAGTATTTCAACTTTAACTTGAGAGCTTTCAGGAGGTTCTACATGTGTACTATGATTGATTGCTAGCCTTGATGTTGTTTATGTTTTAGCATTTTATGTTCATTCAGATGGGCATGAATGTAATCAGTGGATCTCCTAGTTGGACGTAAGGTGTCATCATGTCCTAAAAATTTTATTGCTTTTTTGATATATGCCATGTGAAAAATTGTATTAATATATTTTAATTCTACTTAATTTGTTTTAAATTTTTAGTTCCTTATATATATATATATATATATATATATATATATATATATATATCAGAAACTGAACTACTAAGTTTCATGTGACTTTGCTTACAATGTAAGTTGATTGCCGCATTGAATGCCTGCAAATTATGGGAGGTAGAATGATTATGATCTTTCATCCATTTACAGATGCAAAGCTGTTTTAGGGATCCTACATGCTTTTTCATTTTTCAGGCTAGGATAGCACTTGAAAGGAGGCGCTTTTTAGAGGGTGCAGCTTCAGCTGTACGTAGACAGGCATTATGGTCAAGCTTAGCTCATGACATGACCTCCGAATTTCGCAGTCTTTGTGCTGAAGAGGTATGGAATATTTCATTTGACAAAAATGCTGCAGCATATCATAAGATTTACTGAATAAACTATTTATGTGGGATGCTTCAATTACTTCTGCCATTTCCAAATACTGTGCTGATTTCTAAAATGTTAGTGACTTTTTCTTGGCGTTCAGGCTTACTTGCAGCAAGAGCTGGAAAAGGTTCAGGATTTGAAGAACTTCAAGGCTAAATTAGATGATGATATTAAAGAGAGATCTGGTGCAGCAGATCAGAAAACACTTTCTTTTTCTAGAGCATCACGGCTTTGGGACTCTTTACTGAATCATACAAGTATGTTAAGTTTTTGACACAAAATTCTTTGAATGTATTTTGTTTCCATAGAACTTTATATTCTTATCCAAAAGTGTCTCAGCATTGTGGTGAAGTAAAACTGATAAGCCCGTCTGCTGCCTAAAAATGCTTGACAATTTCTGTGGAGAATTTATCTGCCATTCAACCTATCTTTTTGTTTTGGTTGAGAAGTCGGCTTATTCCAGTAAGAGTTCATTGGTTTTTGAAAGTATCTAAGATTTCCCTTAGCTATGTTCTACCAGAATCATTTAGTACTTCCCTTTGGCTATTGTAAAATAGGTTCAGATGTTGCAGTTTATCTTCCTAATAAAAAATGATCTCCATTCTCCTCCAGCCATTCAAATTTCAAATGCATGTTGGTGCTATGTATGATGTTACTGTTAAGAGAGTACATGTATTGCATGGCTAACATTACCCATGTAAGAGAAACAAATCTCAATGCTCAAATGACATGCCTACGGTATTGTTACCACTTTTATGTTGATTTTTCATTGTGTCTTCTATACTGATAATTACTTCTAATGATCGAGTTCCTAGATAAATGTCTTTCTGATTAATCACATCATTAGGATTTGGTCGATGTTTTGAACCATCTAATGTGGTTCATCCTCAGGACAAGATGAAGAAGGAAACTGATCTCATTGAATAAATAGTAAGGATGCGTCATTGCCTGGTGTTAAAAACTAGCTGTTATTTGACTTACTAAGTTATAATATTAAAATATTTTTAGGTTTTTAAGAAATATTATTAAAAATAACTTAAAAATTAGAATTTTATAATTTAATAAAAATGATTGAATTATATTTAATATAATAAGGAAAAAAATAGAGGGTAAATAATAATAATAATAATAATAATAATTTAGAGTTATTAATAAAATAATCTAGAATAATTTAGATATGAATAATTTTCTTAAATGATTAAAAATCAAATAATATATATATATATATATCAATATTTTAGATATATAAAAATAAAAAGTTAATAAAAGGGGAAAATTAAATAAAAACAAAAACACAGAGAAAAAGAGAACTAAAGGACAAAGATAAGAAAGGAAATACTTATTAAAAACATAGGGACGAGAATAAAAAGAAGAAAGACATACAAACAAAAGGCGAAAGGAATCCAACACAAGGGGGAAATCACCTTGAGAGGGCCGGAGTCCAAGTCTTACTTAATTTTCACCCATCATCTCTGTTGAGATTTTTAGGATGCCTCTTAATTTCAATAGCCTCCCTCAACTTCCTATGATGGAAATGATCCACCTTAGCAATGACTTTGGAGTCTTCAATGCATACATGGTGACACGATTTCTCAGCATGTTCCGTAAGAGCGGAAGTGCGAGATCGATTGTGCCTAAAGTTTGCAGCATGTTCAGGGATTCTCTATCTAATAGATCGACCCATTTCCCTAATCTATGGAGAACCACAGGAACAAGGAACCATATAAACCCCTTTCAAATTCTTAGGGTCTATAGGATCCTTAACAGATCCGAAAGAATTCTTGATAGTACAGAGAGGTTTGAACGATGATGAGACATCATTTCCCCTAAGGACATGGGCAATCTTGTTTGTGGTCCCTTGGATAAACAGAAGGTTAACCTTGTTGATAGGATCCATCCGAGAAGACTTGCCTCCTAAGCCTTGAAAGACTTTTTTAAAGGTCTCCTAAGCCTTGAAAGCCTTTTTTAAAGGCCTTAAGACCTTGAGATCTACTATACCTATTCTTCTAAAAAACGTCAAGGAGATGGGATTTCTCAAATTCCAAGTAGCTATCATCATAAATCCTAAGAGCACGGGTAGCCAGAGTGCAGAGAACACCAAATTTTTGAGCCGGAAATTTCACATTTTTATCCATTATTCCATCATTAATCAATTACATAGAAGACATCAACAATATAACATTTATGACAGTAGGATCATGAAGAGACAACCAAATAGAGAACACAAGAGTTTACCCTGGGAAAATCCACATGGGGGAAAAACCCAACAACATTTTTCTTGGAGAACTTCTCTAGTTCAACAAGAGACACACCTAGATCATTTAGTCATTAAGAATGCATGGTCAAACTTGGTCCACTGCCTCCTAGTCAAGTGATAGCACTGCCTAATAACTTTGATCTAGTTAGGCCTACATGTAATGACCCACCACAAATTATGGGCATAATAGGAGTATTAGCATGCATCGTATGCATTGCATTAATATACTTACTAATTGATTATAAAGGATGTCTAAATAAATAATAAATGAATTAATTATTAAAAATACTAGATTAAATACCTAAACCATTAAGAAGGTAGATCTTGCCCTAAATATAACCTTCTAAAAATAAATAATAAATATCTCTTTATTATTATTGTTTTTTTAATAGAATTAATACGTATAATTTTGCTACTTAATTTTGTTCTTATTAATAACATAAATAAAATATAACATATAATATATATACAAAATAAAAAGGGAATTGTATATATAATATACAAACTAAAAAGAAATTATAATGTATATATATAATGTTAACTAAAAGGAACTATAATATATGTGTGATACAAAGAAGGGAATACAATTAAATAATTTAAATTAGGTATATAAATCATAGGAATAATAAGGAAAGACCTTGTCGTAAAAATGATGGCAACAACCTCCAACCATGAACCTACCATTGCAGAAGGCGGTCACCGCCTGAGAATTTCAGAATAGTTTAATGATAGGGAGGTGGAGAGATTGTTGGAGGGGGAAGGAACCTCGTGAATATAACGGGATCGACGAAGGACATTCATAGGGGGAAGAGGAACTTAGGGATCAAACCGAAATTTAGCCCAAAAAATCAAAGTCAGCACTGGTCAAAGTTGGTCAAAATCGCAGTTGCTTTAGATTTCGCCCCCCTGAAATTTCGTCCTTCTTTTCTAGCCCACACGTGTGACTCCTTGCAATTTGTATGAACCGATGAGGAGAGGAGAGATGAGAAGTTGTTAGTTGATGTGTGTCCAAATGAGTTGGAGGTCACTTGTATTTATAGGTGTTGGAGGACGGCTAATTAGTCTCTCTAGGCTGACTTGAAAATTTGTGCAATTGTGGGCTTCACTTCAAAAATCTACTTTCCCTTGTCCAAATCAAGTGCTTCAAAAGTCAAAATTGGTCCTCTTGAAAAGAGGAATCTAGTCCCATGATTGGAATTTGTCACTGAGCTACAAAAAATTAACAAATACTTGGAATATGAAGACACCCATTGAAGAAATAAAATAATTGATGTGGTTTGGTTACTACTGAGGATCCTATATATATACTTAGTGTTGAGAAATGAGGGCGTTTAATTTAATTTCTCTTTCATGATGATCACTTGTGAACTTGTTATGCTTCTTTACTTCGATCTTATCTTCGTTAACTTATTATGTTTTTCACCAAGTCAATTATCAAAATACAAGAGACACAAAGTTTAGGCTCTTCAAGCCAAGGCCAAAACCTCTCCCTCTTGGAGAGGAAAACCCGATAAACATTTTGTTAGTGTCTGTCAGTTCTTTCAGTCACCAATGATCAAATTATGCTCTTTCATATGGTTGATAGGGTCCTAGGGCAAATTTTTATAGTTTCAAAAGGTTTTCAAAAACAATTTTGATCACTGGTTAGTCTACCTAGGTCAGTACTGCTCCTTTAATATTGATGGTCAATAAACATCATCTTGGTCAAGTCATTGTCGTTTGAAAGAGTGTCTTGTTCGTTATGGTCATCATTCTGCTTATCTTGCCATGTAGTGTCATCATTAGGTCAGATTGTCAAAATCATGAAAATAGGTCATTCATCATCAAATTCACCATTAAAAGGAGTAGTGATAGGGAAAAATGTTCAATAATAATTTCTAAAGTTCATTTGGATCTCTATTATGATGTAAATATATGCTATAAGGTTTAAAAGCTATAGTACACAAGCAATCAAATCAAATTGTGAAAAGACAAGGTGGGGTCACATCATCACCAAAGAAGAAAATCGACTTCCAACTATTTAAAAGACTAAGCAAGCATGTCATTTTCTCATTTTACTTTCATGAGACATCATATTGTCACCAAGGAGCTTGCTACCCTCTGAAAACCAACTTCTTGCCTTAGAAAGCTAAGTTTCCTTGCCGCGCTGTGCATCTCACTGGCTGCGCTGCACTTTTCTCAAGACTACTGCGTTTTTCTTCAGGAAGGGAAATCTCTCATCTCTCATGCTTAAAGGCTTAGAAATCCCCTCTCCTAGGGTTTGTTGTGTTTTTGATCAAGTGAGTCTCTTTGGTTCATTTTGCTGAGGAAAACCCTCAAATTCATGCTCACTCACCCTCTCTCACCTTTCATATACCATCATTGACACTTCCCCTCATTCCTTTCCCTCATTTTCACCATTTCCCTACAAACCTTAGCCTACACTACACATTCCTAGGTTAGGGCTGTGTTTTTCCCTTTCACACCTCTTCCTCTCACTCATTTCCTAAAATTCCACCTCCCTACACTCCCTAACGTCTATTTCTACTGTGAAAATTATGTTACTTATGCAGAAATCTATTGTTACTTATGCAGAAATCTATTGTTAGATTTGGTTATGCTCCTCCTACTCAATTAAGTTATTAAGCTAAAAATTCAGATTAGTATCGAAGCAAAACACATAACAGACTTTCACCAATTCAGATCTAGAAAAATTACATGCACACATAGACAAAAGGACACAATGATTTTCTGGACAATAGTCCCTGGAAAACTCAATGCGGGAAAACCAGTCTCTGGCTACTGGAGGGTTTTATTTTTAAGAGTATTTTTGAATACAACAAATCTGGGTTCTAGATCTGGAAAATCTAACAAAGAAAATGTAGAGCTGCAACTCACGGCCATTTTGAAGCCAAAATATTGATTAATCCACACCCGCAAACGGAATTTACAGGAATTAGCCAGATCTTGGCCCTAGAAACCCCAGCGCTGCCCTTGAAGCCCCTACATCCCTTTGCGTTGGCCTGGAAAGGGCCGCGTAACCCCAGACTGGGTGATGCAGTCCCTATGTTGCCCCTGAGCGTCTCTGCGTAACCCTTGAGGGTCTCCAGCTGCCTAACGCTGCCTTGGGAGTGGCTACGCAACACCTTCATAGCTAATGCTGCCTCTGCGCCACGCAGCTGCTGCTCCTGCTTCTCTGCGCTGCCTCTGGTAGCTGCTCTATGTGTCTTGCTGATTCTAGACCTTAGAATCAAACCATCTCCTTTGTCTAAACTCCCCTCTATGCATCTGAAACACTTCTGAGAATTCTTAGCAAACCCTAGAATCTCAGCTTAGCTTCAATGCTTTGCCTCTGTGTGTCTTTACGAATGACCCCAAGCCTTTCCTTTATACTTTTCTCGTTGGGAAACCAACGACCATGGTCAGATCTTTAATCAATGGCTAAGATTAAAAAAAAGCTTGATCCTTGTGACTTAAGACAATTTCATCACATGTTTAATTTAATTAACTTCAATTATTTAATTTTCCTAAGTTTAGACTTAGGAAATACATTAAAATAATTATTTAATTAAATATCTCCCAAACCAGATGAAATTTCCCAAATCCCTTTTTGGGTCATGTAGATCATGTGTACTCTAGTCCCTCCACAAATTTTGGGAGCTAGAGCACATCCGATGCTACCCCCCCTACACAAAATCTCAACATCTACCCCCCTAAATTTTCCTAAGAATTTAGAGACCCTCAAACCCCTTCATCCCCCTCCATTCCTAAAACTGCCCAAAATCCCCTGTTTTCCTACACTAAAACCCTAATTTCCCTTCCTAGTGAGCTAAGGTTTCCCATGGATTCAGAGACTACATAGCAACGAAGGCATAAGGGAGGTCAGATCATTAGGTATGAACCCACTACAATGCAAGATATCATGGCTTCACCATTTCGTATGAAATCATTCCAAGATGCAGGTTGCCTTGCTTTTTGTCAAAAGATTGAAGAATTTGGTTTCACTGATAGGCTTACAAGCACCTTTGCCACTAGTTTGAGGAGGGATAAGGTGACCATTGCAGGGGTTGTGTTTACTCTTTCAGCAGTGGCCATTGCCATAGCCACTGGGATCCCAAACAATGGAGAGCTTTGGTTCAAAAGAAGAGAACTAGATGTTGAAAATTACAAGATATTTTTGAAACCTCCATACAAAGCTGCTCCAAAGCACATTTTTCCGTTTAGACACTTGCTTGATAAGTATGCCCCTCTCATGAAGATGATCATGAAATATTTCACATGTGAGGGTAGGTTATCGAGGTTATATCAGTAGCATGTTAGACTATTGATGCATTTCACTGGTGTAAAAGCTATCAACCTACCTCACTACCTCTACAAAAGCCTGGTCAAAATGGCAGAGGAGGTACATAGCAAAGGAGAAGATCATCATGCAAGCTTGTTCCATCATGGCTTGGTGAAAATTATTGCATGTCATCAGCTCACACAGATCAACTTGTCTTGGGATGGATTCATGCATTCAGCTTCACTTTTTCCTACTCCAACTCAATCAAGCAGTCATTCTACGCCATTGACTTCACCAAGGCAACAAGAAGTGGGTTCCACAAGCAAACCTTTCATAAGAACACCTAGGTTGGGGTGACTAAGACATACACTAGAGGAAAGAGGCTGATGTTTACTCCTAACAGTGTGGAAAGGGCTCAGCCTACAACAGTTGAAGAGACATCAACACATCCACATGAAGCATTATTCCAAAAAGAAGAACAGGTACATCTTGACACCCACATGGCAGACATAAAGATGCATGAGGAGGTCAAATCATCAGAGAAGATCATCAAAGAGAAAGAAGTTGAGATTAGAGAGCTGAAGGACAAATTATCAAAGGCAAACTTCTTGATCACCTTTCTTCAGCAGGAAAACAAGCAGCTCCAAGTCAAACAACTGTTGCTTAGCAAGCCGAAAGCAGATTTTTAGAAGGATGGTGGCAAAGGTAAGTCAATGGTTGATGTTGATGAGCTTGAAGATTAGGAAGAGCAAGTCAAACCAAGGAGCCCAAGAACAAGAGGTCTCAAGAGGCAGCAGGAGCAACTAACTGAATCATCTCCACCATTAGATCAAGAGGACTATGATGACCTAATTGCAACAAAAATTGAGCAAGATAAGGAGTTTTGGCTTGACAAGGTCAATTTCTACTTAGAGAAGCTTCTTGAGAAGGCTAACAGGAACAATAATCTTCAAAGGCACATGGCCATGCACTATTACACAAGGAACAAGATCTCTCAAATCAGAATCAAGCAATTGAAGAAAAAATTGAGGCAAACCCTAATGAAGTACAAGGAGAAGGACAAACTTGATTTGTTGGCTGAGGCATCCCTCATTGCCTAACATATCATCTCTTGACTTCATGTGGCAAGTTGGGACCTTTTTTGAGAAAATTTTGCAAAATTTTGAAATTTTGGTGTTTTTGGCTTAAAACAGGAAATTGCACACAACCAAAAGCATAGCGCCTTGGCGCTGTGCTTTTCCCTCAGAGGTCCAAATGACCTAACTCAACATCTATATATAAATAATCACCTGCACATCTTAGCTATCCACTTTTTGTGCCATGTCAACAAACAGGTTGGGAGAAAAGTGCAAAAATAGGCTAAAAAACCACTTTTTGCCACCTTTTTGACCCAAGCGTTGTGCTTTTGGAGTGACCTTGGGAGAATGCATTTTTCTTAGCCTTGGAGTGGCCATTTTGCTTGCTTAAGGAGTCTATGGACAACTAGACATCCTAAGATTTCCAATGGTATGCTCATATCAACATTTGGAGCTCAGGAAGGCAGTGAAAAGTGCCCTGCAAGATGGTGCTGCGCTTTCCCTGTTGGCGTTGCGCTTTTCCATGTTGGCCGATTTTTCGAATTTCTTCAATCAAATTTGTTTTTTCATGATGTAGTTCTTCTTGTTTTGAGTTGAACTGATGTAGATGAACGTAATTAGGCTTGCAAATGTCATTTTGATGTAATTTTGAGGATCATTAATGATGGGTAGGTCAGTCAAAGGCTAAAAGGAGAGTTTGTTTTAACCTCCCTAGTCTTAGGTTTTGTTGGAGAAATTTGTGCAAATTGATCCTATCTTGAGGGATTCAACCCCTGAGAGAGGGGAAGATGGTTTTGGTCTATTTGTATCTAGTTTTCATTCTGAATCAAGGTTGGACATCAGTGAGTAGAAGGCTTGGAGTCTTGTGTACAGTTGACATTTGTAGAAATACAAGTTTAGTTGCATCTATTATATAGGGATTCATGTGGTATAATTTTGTGGCAATGTTTTTCTATTGTAATTCACTTTTATGAATGATTGATTCATCTTCTTTCCATACCTATGCATTTTAGTGATCTTCCTAGAAGATGTTAAACATAATTCTTTAACCTTATGCTCTGTTTTGGTAGGAATTTCATGTTTATGTTGTTCATCTTCTGATAAATGAACTCATGCTTGTCATGCTCATTTCGATCCTTTTCTTTTCCACCCTACACTACAATTGACAACCTTAAGGTGCCATTGAACATACCTGCCATGCCCTTGCAACTGCAATCTTTTATAGCTGACCTAGTTTCCTTGACCTCTCCTCCTGATCCAGTAAAAACCCTAAATTTTAAAAACCCTAGAGCTCAGACCTAGCCTAATATCTTTACCTTTCTTCAGTCATCTTTTGGCTTCAAGATCACAAAGAGAGCTCTCTCTGATTTGGTAGGGCTAGCTACCAAATCCCAAGTGGTTTGAGGTTACCTCCATTGGTTTTTATTCTCAGCCTTGGAACATTGTGGAGGATAAAACATTCTTCTCATAGATTATCAATTAACGAGTACCATAACCATGACCTAGACCCTTGACACCAATATGCCTCGAAGACCCTTGTCACTGCTCTTCTTTGGCTTCACTATGTTGATCTTCCTTCCTGCACTATACTGCACCAACACTAGGGAGACTCGATCCCTAGTCTAGCAACCCTAACTGATGTGCTTACTTTCTGATCTTGTTCTTCAGTAAACCTCTCCTCGACCTTCTTCTTGCACTTCAAGATACATGAGACCGTGATCTCTTCTTTGCTGTAGTAACGTAGTATGTATTCCTTAGATATAAATCCAAGACCAAGGCTTATACATATGGCCTTACTTTGCTGCTGTAGTTACCCTTGAGATGAGCGAGACATATGATTGTTCGTTAAGAAGCCTTCTCCTTACGTACTGCAATTCGGATCTCTATTACAGACTTAGACCATGATGTATAAACCCAAGACCGAGAGGTGTGAGAACCTTTCCCTTCACTATCGTGTGGTCCTTCTTTGCACTGCCGTTAGACCTTATGTCGTATTTCTCTATAGAACTTGACCGAGATTCTTAAATCCCAAAACAAAGATATAATAATCTTCCTATCTTTCACTGGACAGTCTCCAACCTTGCACCAAATCGTAGTCCCTTCCCTTCGCAATTTATTATAGAGTTGATCCGAACTGACGGTGTTCAAATGAGGCCGCATACTCATTTATAGAGCTTGTCTCCACTGTTCTAGGTCGACATGATGATCTGAGTATAGGTTGACTTTACCAAGGGGTATTCATAACATACTTTGAGCTGACTTCTTGGAGCACCTTGACAAGGGTTTGGAGCATATCTGTACATCAATAATTTGTCTTTTGCAAGTGTAACAACATTTCATATACATGACTCTAAATTATATATTTATGACAAGATGACAATCCCTAAAGACATTAAGAAGAAGTCTTTGACCTATAAAAACTCCTTGTTCATGAAACCCATGAAGCAAGCTTTACAAAAGACATTTTATTATCTTTGTCTTCTTCGTTACATAAATTCATAATTACAAGTCATTATGAAGACCGAACCTAGTTACACTTTTCAACATCTAGGTGGGTGCCCCTTCACAAATAGTCATGTCTTTGAGACATGCCTTTTCATAATTACTATTTAAACATAGTTATGTTCATAACATTTCCTTCCCCTAAGAAGAGCTGTGTCGCCAAAGCATATTGATGAGAAGGTGTGTATCTGTTTCTTCATCTTGTAATCTATTTGCATCTTTCCAAATTCTTGGAGCTGTCATCTTTGATGATACAAAATGATAGGATCCTTTGAGTGATAGACAGAAATGTCGAACTGAGAAAGCATCTAACCATCCTAATTCAATCTTATGTGGAACTTTGCAATTATTTGAGAGTTGAGATGAATTGTTATCATCAAGATTAATTGTGTTGACATCACTATTTTTCGGAACATAAGTTGTTTGTTTCCATTCAATATGATGGTGATACATTGACTGATTAAGGTATCTGCTTTTATGATGCAGACGTCGATAAGGTATTTCTGTAATATTATTTTCTGTTAATGTGCTTGTAGCATTTTCTTGACTTGTTTTTGGCATATGATCTTCTTGGCTTACTGATGTTGTTGGGGTGATTAATGGGTCTTCACTTGGGATTCACATTGTCTGTATGACAACATCAAAGTATGTTTTGCCTTCAATTGGATTCAAATCCTTTTGAATCGTGATATTATCTAGATTAGTGTTTGCTCCATTTTCTTCAACTTGGACTGCTCATTTGAAAACCTCGATGCTTCTTTTGGGATAAGTTCTTCGAATTTGTTTTTCAGTGATTTCTTATCATCTTTTAACTCTTTAAGTATGCTTTTTCATTAGCATTAGTAGATTTTAAGTATGCTTTTTGAGACACAGGAGTTCTTCAGCTTCTAATTGATCAACTTTATTTTTAATGTTTTGTCTTTCATGTTTTTCCTCTTTTAAACCTCTCATTTGCTCCAATAATCTTTGGTTAATGTTTTTTAAGAGCAAATTTTTGTATTCATTCATTAATAGACTCTCCTTGAATTTATTCTCATGTTCTAATTTTTGCTTCGTAGCCTTGGACTTCTTGACCTTTGCAAGTAATTTTTGACTATGGTTCCTTAGATGCAAAGTTCCCTCGTCATTTTGTGTTGATTTTTCGTAAAACAAATCTTTGAGATCTTTATATTTCTTTTCTGATGCCTTCCTTTTTTGTTCAAGTTCTGCGAGTTCTTCCTCTAATATTTTATTTGTGTTTGTGTATTGCCTTGATGTTCTTTTGTAATAGATAATTTCCCACATGTTGGACAACATATTTTGCAATTTTTAAGAATCGACCGTTACTTAATTTCCATTTCACAAAACGAACATTTAGTCCAAAATGTTGACTTATATGTGGTACTCATATTCCATTCTTTCTTGACTTCTTTGAAGTATATTTCCTTGCAATTTGTAATTTTATTTTTTTAAATTTCCATACTTTGGTGTTTTAATATTAGCTTCACCAATTTAAAAAAAAACTAAATAGTCTTTCCTTTATGTGGACTATATATATATATATAATACCTCCCTTTTGTTGAAATTTGCATGCACCCTAGGTTTGGTCTATGCCCTAGCTAAGAACAGAAACACACTGGGCTAATAACAGCACACGATATTTGTCGCCCAAAATATATTCCTTATTAGTCCTTCAATAAGAAAACCATAGGGCTCCCATACCAAGTATCATGGCCCTTTATAAACCCCAGTACAAAGCTAATATACATAGTCAGTCCTTTGACCAATTCAACTAGGGCTGAGGCCTAGTCCATCAGGCTCTCATCTGCCTAACATACAAATACAATTAGCTGTGCTTTGCGTACAAAACACAATCAACAAGATACTTATTCAATTGGGTTGGTTTGTTTAACCCATAGACCTCAGTATCACTTGCTGTCCTTGCTGTTCCATGCTGTAACCTTCAACCCTTCGCTGCTATAGTCTTCTTTTATCCACAAGATCTGCTCTTGTTGACCTGTGTTTAGCTTCCCCATAGCCTTGCCAGCTCATTTAGGCCTATGGCCACCTTCTTCACCAACAGACTGCTCCTTTTAGTCCGCTGTCTAGCTGTTGTTCTTACTGTTCAGCCTTAAAATTTTTCAGCAGCCCTCAGTCTGCATATTCAACTCTCCACTGGGCCCTATTTACACTGTGTAGGCCTCAACCTACTCTCTTTGGCACCTCAAAGACCTCAACTTGCTGCTGTCCTCCCTTGGCCACCATTACAACCTTTTAAAAACTTAGTCAACCCTCGGCCAGTCTGTTCCTCCTGTGGTTGCCCAGGCAGGCCCTGCGGCTTGCGTCCTGCGCTAAACTCAGCTCGAATGCCTTCCAAAACACATAACAGACCTCAAACTTGCTGTTACCAAACTTCCCTAACTCGACCTCCATCTTCCTTATGGCAACGACTCCCTTTGCTCACTAAAACACAGGAACTCGACCCTTCTTGGCTGGCTGCAGCTCTTCTTCTTGGCTCTGTGGCTAGCTCACTTTAGCCTCCTTTCTGCACAAGATGCATGCCCTTCTCCACTTGTGACTTGGCCTATCCTTTGGTCTATATTTATATCTCTCTAATAGGACTTAAGAGCCCACTTTATCCATCAAGAGACCCCATTACACAAATTAGAATATTAAATTCATTATCTTGGGTTCTAAGCCCACTCCTTTGGGTCAAAACACCAAACCTTGTGTGACTTGCCCACAAGCTCCCTTTTTGTGGGTTTTCTGCACTTGGAAATGCCTTTCGAGCTATCCAAATTTCAACACCTTTTACCTTCAATATTTCATAACTCCCTTCAACAATTCACTTTGTTGATTGGAATTTTAAATATAAAATTTAATTTTAAAATTTTAAACTAATAGTTGGACTACTATACTTTATTTGACCTTTCAGAAATAACACTTGATAATACTTGAGTAGAATCTTGAATACTCTTTATATTTTAAATATCCTTTCAATGATACCTGAGGGCCCTATGAATTTAGTCTTCCTTTTGGTAATCATTGGTCAATATTAACCAAGAAATAAAATATTAATTAACACTTCTCTAAGTCTCTTTTAACTTTTAAAACTTACAGTTTATCTCGTTTCATTTATACCCCTTCAAATCACAGTTGGTTCTATAATTCCCTTTATAATGTGTTTAATTATGTTGTTGGAAAAACTGGAATCAAATGTGACTGCAGCGTTTTTCAATCATCCGCTTTGGAAACTCGGGTTATTCCTACAGGCCTGATAGCAATGTAACGAGGTATTAGAGCATGGATCTTTGGTATTGTCGGAAGCGGATTGTGTACAGTGGCTTGTGTGCATCTTCTATTAAAAAAATAAAAATAACATGCAAAACAAAGGCAACAATAATTGGTACAAGAGAGAGGCAATGGGATCTTTTTGAGAGCCAAAAATAGAAGAAATCTAATTTTTTAAGGCAATGAAATCTTTTTGATGGTCAAATAGAAGAGATCTAATTTTTTGAAGGCAATGGAATCTTTTGTAGGGCTGAAAAATAGAAGAACTCTAATTTTTAAGTGCTTGAGATTGGAAGTCTTATCTAATCTTAAATGTAATGTGTGTATCGAAAAGAGTTTCTGTTTTTGGTTAGGGTAAATGCTGTTCTTGCTCCATGGGGAGTTATGCATTTCACCTCTGCATTATTGTGGTCCCACTTCAATATGGGGAGTGTTCCACCCCAAATTCATTCAGTGCACCCGATATTTTTTCACCAAATGTGACCCATCATGGGAATAGATTGTTTATCTGTTGTATCACGATGAGCCAAAAGTGTGACTATTGGTTTACTCATATATTGTGTTGGACCATGCTTGGATGACTTATGTAAAAGTGTTTGGCCTAGGTGGTAGCCTAGACCCCTTTGTGGTTGCACATGGCACATCCTTGTAGTCCTCATTTCAAGATGTGCATTACTCTTGTAGCTCTGGTTGAATGTCCCGTGCTGGCAGTAACTCGCCTTCATGTTGGTCATTTACGACCTGGATAGGCATGCGAGTGCCTTGGGATGGATCTACTAGAGTCTAGAACACATGATCTAGGGGAATCTCTAGTTTCATTCACTTTTTTTATGAAAAAAGTTGCTTTTGTCGTAAAAGTTGTCACACCTATTTGGAAGCACACTTACTTTATGTGCCAACATTGGTCTCCCCATTGGACTCTCTATAAGGTGTGTGGGTGTGTGTGTGTGTATATTGGTTCTTCATTCTAGTTTTGTTTTTGAAATGTTTATGGTGGCATAGCTGTTACTGTTGACCACATGGAATACTGCTAAAATATGTGTTATCAATAAAATGTACATGATAATCGTCTTGCCTGATTTTTGATTTGCAGCCCAACATGAGGAACTGGCTTCAGGACCCATAGAGGATTTGATAGCTCACCGTGAACATAGGTAAATTATTCTTTTGGGCAGTGAAAGTAATTTGAAAACATCAAGTTATTTAAACTAATACATGGAAATGTTCAATTAGGTATCGTATTTCTGGAACGACTTTGCGTGCAGCCCTCGACCACAGCTCAAATATGGCTCCAGTGGATTCCTTGTTATCTGAAAGTGATGATCTGAGCCAAAGGCAGAATCATGATGAGGGGCAGCATCCTAGTTCTTTTCAGAATATGATTAGGGAAAGTCAAAATCCATCTGTGGAGGAAATTGAAGCTCAAGGAAGTGAAGAAAGCTTTATTAGAACTGAGGAAAGGGGTGGAAAAGCTTCCCCAACGGTTGATGTGGCTGAAATTCTCAGACGGTGGACACATGCTTTGCAACGGATACATAAGCAATCTCTTCGGCTGGTACATGATTTGAACTCTAAGAATGACTTTATACTTTTGTCTTGGATATGAGGCTAACATGTTACAATAATGCCTAGTTTACTCGATGGTCCAGTGATGCTACTACATTAAAAAGTCCAATACTTTTAGCAAAAGTTTCCCTTGTGCAGATTTTGATTTTGTTAGCATATAGGTTTCTGTCAATTTTTTTGATTGTTTTAATTGAAGATCATTTACATTGATGTGTTAAATTATTTATGTAGGAATATTTGCCCAAATAATTTTCCATGGATTTGTTAAGTTAAAATCAATGTTGCAAAAATCGCGATCGGTATAAAATCGGCAAGGGTCCAAAAAATGAAAAAATCGTAAAAATCGGTAAAAATCGGCAAAACATCGGAAACATTAAAAAATTCTTTTTTTTTTTTCAAATTTTCAAGTATCTAAAGCATCCACGATTTTTGACGACTTATTGGCATCTTTTACAATTTTTATCGCGATTTTTTCATTTTGGAAAAAATCTTGGTGATTTTTTCACGATTTTTTGGCGATTTTTACGTTTAATCGTCATGCGGAAAAAATCGCGATTTAATTGCGATTTTCGCAACACGCTTAAAATTGTGCTTTCTGTTTCAGGAGGGGTCTCCACCTCCTCGTATATATCTTTGTACAAGGCATAAGTTTGACCTACATTGCAGGACTGATAAATATCTATTTTGTTGAAGTCTCTCAGGACTTGCACCCGGCCTCATCTTCCTTGGTATATTAACTTGGGCGATAAGCCTTCTGGTTTTCAAACTTGGGTAATCATGGCCATATCTGTTCAGCTTTTTGCTAGACCACAACCCAACACCATTAGGGATGATTTTTAAGTTTTAACTCCACTTACAATGCTTAATTGGTATTTATTATTTAGTATTTTCTAAAGTTAGCTGTAAAATGTGATCTTATTATTTATATTGAATTCCTAGAATTATTTGTTATTTTCAAAAGGATAAAGTTTTTGTTAATGAATTCAAGATATGTATCCTTGTACAAGTACAAGACATGTTTGTCTTTCCGTTCGGGGCTTAGTGGTCTCTATTTCTTCAAAACCCCTCATGATTCGCACCTGGCCTCATCTATCTTGATTCTCAACGTGTTAACTTTTGGAGTATGTCTGCCGTGTTTTGATCCTGGGTCATCATTGCTGTAACTTTGTAAGTGTTTAATTTACTTCTAGACAATAACACGGTGGACTGGGGATGATTTTTAAATGCTCTTATAATATTTGCTTGGTATTTTCTCCAGTCAGCCTCTAAATTTGAGCTTATCATTTATATTGAATTCCTGGAAATCTTTGCTATTTCAAAGAAGTAATTTTTTTGATAATTGAGTCAGTATTTCTGACTATTTTCTATAGCCTTGTTAAACACGTTCTTCAGCCCTTTTACTTCCATTTTATGGCCTATTACTTTCTTCTTTGTTTTGTAGCTCTGGAAGTATGTTCCAACATTTTGTTTTATTTATTTTGTGGTTGTAGGTAATATTTGTTTGGAATGATTTACAGGTCATGAGTCACTGTGTGCAATTTCATGAGCATAATGATCAGTGTGGTTTCTTTGTATTGAGGTTATGTTTTTTGCATTTTGTAGTATGTGTTTTTGATGAGTTTTTTTCTTTTTATTTTTCAAACATATTTCCCAAATGTATTCTAAGTGGTCATTCTCTGCAATATGTGGCTTTTGCTGCATCTGGAAAGGATCAAACTCAAAAGTAAAGGCCAAGCAGGTCTTAGGATTGGCTACCAGACTATTGACCACATATTTACAGTTTGGGCTATTATTGAGGATGCCAGATGACTGTCGTCTAAAGGTTTCTGTTGTTTTGTGGGTTCCAGAAGGCTTTTGTTTCAGTCTCAAGACACTCGTTGTTCCAGAGATTGTGGAATATTAGGATCTTTGAGTCTCTCATTGTTGTTATTATGAGGTTCTATGGGACAATTATTGGATGATTATGTACATCTCAAGGCTTTCTGATTTCATTGGGAGCACCATTGAGGGTTAACTGGGATGGCCCCTGTCTTCAACATTATTTGGGCTTTACATTGATGTGATGGAAGCACACCTTAGGGAGAACACTCAGGCTGATGGTGCTGCCTTCTTTTACCTTCAAGGTTCTCATTTGGTGTAAAATTACTAAGCAAATTACTAAGCACAAGGTGAGACCCTAAGGACAACTTTAGGAGGACCACCACTATTACCTCAGTGGCTTTGCCTTTCTTGAAACAATAGATGGTCCTAGCCAAGGGGCCTTTCCCTAAGGTCATCTAAGGTCAACACAAGGATAAAGAGATGCAACTAGTCTCAAGATTATGCTATGAAACTTAACATGCTTGCGTAAAAGAAGTAAATGACTCAATCCAAATCTGTTCATAAGATATTTATTGCAAAAAATTCAGATTTAGAAAGTATCTGAAACAGTCTTATTTTTAAGATATAACAAGTGACAAAGTAGGCTTTTATTTGGCAAATTGATTTCGATATTTACTAAGATGTAGATTTGCTTAAATGAACATATCAGCTGGTCTAAGATATAATTTTAAGATGTTTTTTTTAACTGAAACGATAATTTCTGGAGAATTGGTAACTTCGAAAGATTGGCAGCCACTATTATGTAAGGTACAACTATTTTAAAAATGCCACAAATGGCCCAATGACAACATGTCTCCGGAGAACTGAACCCACACAACTGGGGAAACAAATTGTTCACCAAACCAATTGTGCTAAGATCCTTTGACCTAAACTCTAAAAGGACATGGTGGTAGGCTTTGATGCACTTATTTGTGCACAGGTTACAAAGCCATTTAACATGGTCTCTCTGGATGCAACCACACATTCGACCACTACTTCAAGGGTCCCTATGGCTCGAGGGAAGCCCTTATGGGTATTGAGCCTTGCCCAATGGTGAAAAACTCCTCGCTTTCCACCATTGGATCCAACCCCTTTGGGCATCTGATTTTAAGATTGTTATTTCCAGATAAATTCCAGATATCAAGTCAACTTATCAAATGCCCCTATCACCTTAGTGGCTTTGCCTTTCTCACTTTAAACTATAGATGATCCTAGTCAAGGGGGTTTTCCCTAAGGTCATCTAAGCACAATGTGGTATATTATCAAGTGGGACGAAGAGAGAGTTTAGTGTTATTATTATCTGATTTAATTTATATGATCAATGTGTTTAATTTCACTACTTGAATGAAATATTCAGTTAGCCTTAAAGATTAACCAATGCAACAAAAGGCTAAAGAAATGCAAATAAGCTCAAGATTATCCTATGAATCTTATGAAATATTCCTAATGGAAATATCAAGCGATTACAGCACTAAAATTCTCAACATGCAACCAAAAATAAAAAACATAGCAGAGATATCAACACATCAACAATTTTCTCCAAATAAACTGAGCCATTTTATTAAATATCATGGAATGGGCACAATGAGTTGGAACAAGTGCACCTGGGATTTGCTAAAGCAAGCTAGACAAGTCCCAGGTGGGAAATAGTGCTGCCCCAACTACTATAAGATGCTCGTCCTCCAACCCCTGCACTAACACAGTAATTCTGCTACTTCTGGATGGAGTAGAACCTGTGTTTGAGCCCTCTAGAGTGCTCAGAAAATTCTGCAAAATTGGCTGTAGGCTCTCCTCAAGAAAGCCATAAAAATCCAGAAAGATTTCCTCCAAACTCCACCACTCCGAATTTCTCACAAAATAGGGCGTAGTTGGCTCTCCACTAGCTGAAACGATCCACGAGAAACTTGTTGCAAATGAGGCTCAAATGATAAGAAAATCCTCCACCTATTTACCTTATGTCTCCCCTCAATTGCTAGCCCTGCACTCTGGTTCGCATCACCCACATGAGCTCCACTCCTCAAACGATGCGCAGGCCGTGCTAGTGAACTACTGTGTATGCCCATAGTAAAAAAAATTGGCCTAGAGAATAGTCTCCAAGCCATTCTTGCAAATCACTGAAAATCTTCAGCAAATCCTCAAGGAAATCAACTCCCAAAATCCCGGAATCAGTCCTGCTCAAAATTTGTCGCTCCCAAGAAGTGTGTACTCCTGTTCTACTCCCAGTCTGCTCCAATTAGTAGTTGTTTGTGCCTGTAATTTCCCTCCCGGAACAACTCTGGAATATGACGAAGTTCTCCCTTAGAGTGACACTCGGAGTCCACTGAAGATGGACTTGAGATTTCTGCTTGGAAACCTCTTGTGCTGATCAACACTGTGTAGACTTGGCTCAACAACTCAAGCGTACAAGGGGTTTGATTCACAAATTAGCAAAAGGCCCAAAATGAAGCTCCTTTCCTCTATTTGACTTTGCTGCCTCATCTCTCCTCCAAGTGGGTCCCCTAAGTCGAATTCCTCTTCTCTCACTGCACCAAGTCGAATTGCTCACGGGGGTACGAGTTTTCCTTTTTGAGAGTGGTCACCACCTTCCACTTCTTCCTAAATTTTCTTCTTTCCTAATGTCCGGGGAGCCATTTCCTTCAAAAGTTCGAGTGGGGTCCTCCTAACCCACTTTTCCTAAGTTTAGAAACCAAAGTACCAAAATTGTGCAAAATTGTGTTTGCTTAGTAAAATTTGCTAAGTGGGAATACCACAGTCCTCCTTGCCAAGATGTTGCTTGGCTTCAAGCAACTATAGTGATGGGTGCTAAAGTACTTGTTCTCCTTCCCATGTAGTGTTCTTTCCAGGCAGGTCCTTCCACTTCACAAGAAACTCCCTGATGGTTTTGTTTTAGAGCTTCCTCTCCCTTATCTCCAAAATAGCCTCTAGCACCAATACCAAATGCCCGTCGTCATCCAAGGGTGGTAACTCAACAACTGCTGTGACTTGCTGCCCCAATGCCTTCTTCAAGAAAGAGACGTGAAACATGTTGAGTACCTTGCTCCCTAGTGGAAGCTCTAGCTCATATGCTACCTCCCCATCTCATCTGACTACTTTGTAGGGCCCATAAAATCATGGCTTCAACTTTTATGATCCCTTTTGCTTAAGTGTGGACTGCCTGTAGGGCTGTAGCCTTAGAAAGACCAAGTCCCCAACCTCTAAGTGCCTCTCTACTTTACCCTGGTCTGCATATAACTTCTGCTGGTTTTGGGATGTTTGCAAATTGTCCTTGACAACTCTAAGAATGTCTTGGCTCTCTTGGACCCAATCTTTGGCCCTTGGGGCCCTGTTATCTACAAAAACCATGTTAGCGAAAGTTAGAGCATCATAACCATACAAAGCACGAAATGAAGACATACCTATAGACATGTGGTGGGTGGTGTTGTAGCAATACCCTCCCAGATGAATCCATTTTACCCATGCCTGCTGTTGCCCCGTGATATAATTGCGCAGTTACCCTTCCAACCATTTGTTCACGATCTCAGTCTGACCATCTATCTGTGCGTGGTAACTAGTACTAGATGTGACCTCAGTCCCCACAAGGCAGAACAACTCCTGCCAGAATCCTCCCATGAACCTGCTATCTCTGTCGCTAACTATGGTCTTGGGAAGACCATGTAGCCGGAACACCTCCCTTAAAAATAACTCGACCACCTGTGAACCTGAATACCGAGAGTGTATGGCGAAGAACTGGGCGTACTTGGTTAGCCTGTCAACCACTACGTAAATGCAATCCCGCCCTGCATTGCTGGAAATCCTGTGATAAAGTCCATAGACACACTTTCCCATTTTCCCTTTGGAATTGGGAGGGGTTGAAGTAGTTCGACCGAGTGTGTCAGCACACCCTTATTCCTCTGGCAAGTATCCCACTCTCTAATGTGTCTCAATACATCCTCCTTGAGGCCCTTCTAGGTGAAGTGGTCTCGAATGGTCTTGTAAGTCTTAGTGAACCCTTGATGTCCTACCAGAGGGTGATCATGTGCAACTTGCATAATCTTCTCCCACAATTTGGAGCCAGGCACCAAGTAAATCTGATCTTTGTAATAGATCACCTCGTTCATCTTCTATATCTGTCATCACCTGCCATGCCATCTAGAATCTCACATGCACATTGGTCCTTGGAATACTCAACAAACGTTAGGGCCCTCCAATCCTAGTCAATACCCATGAGATAGAAAGTCGCAAGCCTCCTAGATAGTGCATTTGCTACCACATTCTGTCGACCCTTGACATACTCAATGTCAAAATCATATGCTTGCAATTTGCTGACCCATTTATGCTGTCACTCTTTCAGGCCCTTTGATTGAAGAAGAACTAAAGATTGTTGTGGTCAGTCTTAACCTTGAACCTGTTGCCGATTAGGTACTCGCGAAACTTGGCCAACGCATGCATGATGGCCAACATCTCTTTGTCATAGATAGAGTACAACCTCTCATGCTTCTCTTGCTTCCTGCTTTCAAATGCAATGGGATGCCCCTGCTGCATCAAAATTGCCCCAAGTCCCTCTCTAGAGGCATCACACTCCAACACAAAAGGATCGAGAAATCCGACAAGACCAATACTGGGAAGCAACTCATCACTTGTTTGAGGCGCTCAAAAGCCTCCCCCGCATTCTCAAACCACTCAAATGCCCCCTTCTTTTTCAGATTAGTAAGGGGTTCTGCTAGCTGTGAGAATCCCCTCACGAACCTCCTGTAATAAGTACACATGCTCGGGAATCCCCTTAACTCCGTCACATTTCTGGGTATAGGCTAATCCAAGACTACCCAAATCTTCTCCTGATGTACTCGCACCCCTTCCTCCCTGATGATGTGGTCGAGGTATAACATCTCTATAGCCCAAACTCAGATTTGGACATCTTGGCATACAACTGTTGCTCCTCTAAGATGCACAATACCTCCTCCACATGCTGCAAATGCTCCTCCCATGCCCTGCTATATATCAATATGTCGTCAAAGAAGACCAAGACATATTTGCGCAACTGCTTGCAGAATACATGGTTCATGCAAGATTGAAAGGTAGCTGGTCTGTTGGTTAGCCCAAAGAGTATCACTAAAAACTCTAAGTGTCCATAGTGACACGGGAAAGTTGTCTTCGGGATATCCTGCTCCCTCACCCGAATCTGATGGTACCTCGAGCGCATGTTTATCTTGGTGAAGAATTTGGAGCCTTTGAGCTCATCCATTAGCGTGGGATCAGGTACCTATTCTTTAGGGTCTTCTTGTTCAAAGCTCTGTAATCGATACACATACACAAGGTCTCGTCTTTCTTCTTCACTAATGTCACCGAAGAGGCAGAAGTACTAGAGCTGGGCCTGATGTGCGCCAAACTCAACAACTCTTGTATAGCTCGCTCAATCTCATCTCGATAGGCGTTCGGATTACGGTATGGTGTCTTGATAACAATGTGTACATGCTCCTCAAGCTCATTCGTGTGCTCAAACCCTCGATTTGGTGGTCGACCTAGAGGGATGTCTCCAAAAACTGCTGGGTACCTCTCCAAAATTGGTTGAATGTCTGGATGTGGTAGTTGTCGCTGAGATCCTGCCTTTGAAATCCTGAGCTCCACCCACTTTATTTCCCCATGATGCAAGTCTGCCTCCATCCGATGTGCTGACACTGTCTGAGGCGGGTACAAATGCATGCCCCTCAGTACCACTAACTTTCCGTCCGACCTTGTGAACTCCATCTCCAATCTCTTCTAATCCGTGGTCTCATGTCCCCAGAGAGTAGAGCCACTGGACACCCATCACCATGTTGGTGTCTGACACATCAACAACAAAAGTGTGGTCTGTCATCGAGTAGTTCCCCATCGTCATAGTCATGTTGGGGACATATTGGGTGCACTTCATAGTCCTGTCCTCGGGTATTAGGATTGAGAAGCCCTCAAAAGTCTTGGTGTGTATTCCGCTCTCTATCATCTATGCATCAACAAAATTGTGGGTAGCCCCACTTTCCAGCAATACTGACAGGCGTTGTCCCTGCATTGTACGCTTGATCCTCAACGTCAAATACTTCGGTACTCCTCGAGGTGAAGAAATGACCCCTCTTGTAGGTAGGAAAGGAGCACCTCCAAGTGGGGGAGGTGGGCCTCCTCCCTCCTCCTCCAGCAGCCTGATGCCCACCATCAACTCCATCATCCTCTGGCTCAGCATCATCCTCCGGCTCTCTATCTGACAAAATCTCTATATTATGGGCCTTGCCCTTGGTGCACTTGTGTTCCGGTGCCCACGACCCTTGGCATGTGAAGCATAGCTTCTTCCTCTTGAGGTCCCTTTGTGTCTCATCATCTAATTGTCCACGCCTTGTCATCTCCCTCTGTGGTTGGGGTCTGGAGTCTTTCCCCTTTTGGGGGAAAGGGGTCCTTTGGGTGCACCCTGCAAGTCTCTCACCCTGCTCAGTACGTCCTGCAAAGAGGTTGGCCTATTTGACCTCACCAACCCGCGTAGAGGCTCTACCAAGCCCTCTGCGAATAAGAAGACCCTTTTGAACTCTGATAGATCTAGTACCATAATCGAAAATCTTAGAAAATCTGCTATATATTGCTCCTCGCTGCATGTCTGCCTGAGATGTGTCAGCTCCCGAAAGTGTGACTCGGGGTCTCTCTACTCAAAGCTGCAACACCCTCCTGGTGAACTCCTCATAAGAAGTTACGTTGGCATGTCCCAACGTAGTCATCCATGAAACCACCAATCGTGTGCATCCTCGTCCAAGTGTAAAGCGACCAACTTAATTGCCTCAACCTTCGACATTTGGTTAAGGTGGAAGTAGGTATCTTCTCCACCCATGCTCTCGCAGTGCATTTAGAGGACTCTTCAAACATAGGGAGGTATAACCTCCCAACTATGCATTTCAAATCTGAGTTTTGCCATGATGAGCCACATGCTTCCTTGCTTCGGTTGTTATGCTTGAGCTGGAAGAAATCTTTGAAATTGAGTGCTTCCTGGAACTCTGCCCCCAAGGATTGCCACTCCTGAAAGTAATCTCCCATAGGCATTTCCCTAGTGTCTGGCTATTCACCATTCCTTGGAGCCAAAAACGTAGGCATGGTAGATCTGGTTGCCCCATGGTGAGTAAGGGTGCTTTTCTGTGGGATGTCATTCTCCGCATGGTGAGATACTCCAAAACTCTCATCTTCCATGAACTTCGTGTCGAGATTTTGTGTAGTTGGGGTAGCATCGGGTGTGCTCTAGCCTTGAAACTTTGTGGAGGGGCTAAGAAACACATCACCTCCGCGGACTTTGTCCAAAAATCTGTGTGTCACTTTGTTGAATGAGCGTAATATTTAGTAAATGATCTGCATGTGTATAGGATGTTAGTTGTGTAACTTGTATAACTTGTATAACTTAATTGCAAATAGGAGAAGTAAACCATGATACTACAGTAGGATTTCTGCATAACTGTATTCATGAATTTTCACATGGTATCAGAGTGATATCAGATCAGTTGAATCTCCAACAAATCAGCTGAAGAATATTTTTTTTGCAGGACAACAACAGAAGCAATAGAGATTCGGAAAGGGCAGCTTGGAAGTAGGAGGACATAGACCCGGAAAGGGGCAGCGCTGCAGCTACAGAAGGCCATCAAGGTTACGCAGAGCCTTCCCAGGCCAACATAAGGACTGTGTCACCCAATTTGGGGTTAAACAATGCACTTCTGAGCAACGTTGAGGCTACACTGGGCTAGTTTGTAGGACACAATCCAATCATTCTTCTTGTTGCAGAGAAGTTTTTCCAAGACCCGGAAGCAGTGCTTCAGATCTTCAACAGTGCTGGTGTGGTGGACATTCTGCTAGTGCAGAATTGTGCCTAGTTAAGTCAACAAAGAGCGGGAGGAAGACAGTTACTCAGCAGATCTGAGCCAAACAGATCTGAGATTCGATCAGGGGGATGAGAGAGAACTATCCGATTGTATTTGGCCGAAAATTTCCAGGAGGGAAATCAAATTTCAGAAGAAACAGTTACTAGAGGGTTTCTAGTCACCAAGAAGCCCAGATCCAACGTTTATGTGTTGCCATAGGAAAAGGGAGAAGAGTACTGTTTCTGATAGAGTTGAGCCAAATGGGTTAAGATGGGCTGAGAGATCAGGGAAGGTTGGACTGTGTGTCTAACTTTGTCATCTGGAGGGTCAGGATCTTATCAATTTTGGATGAATGCGACATCAAGGACCATGCGACAAATGTCCTAGCTGTGCCTGCAGATCTTGATCCTTTGAAGTAATTTAATGAAAATCAAGCGCAGACTAAGTGTTTGATCATGGACGGAGTGAAGGATCACGTCGTACCACATATTGTTGGTAAGAATACGGCAAATGACATGTGGATTGCACTGGAGACGATGTATCAAGGAAGCTCTGTCCAAAGAAAAATGCATCTAGAGAATCAGATGAGGCTATTCCAGATGTAGAAGGGTGAGGAGATAGATCCCTTCCTCTTCGGGCTTCAAACCATCCGAGATCAACTGATTGGCATGGGTGCAACTCCAGACGAAAGACTCTTAGTATGGATTGCCCTGAATGCAGTCATCGAGGAATGGGAAGCATTTGTCAAGAGCATAGTGGGCAGAGCAGTGTTACCATCCTGGGCAGACATGTGGGAAATCCTTCGCCAGGAGGAGATCAGGAGGATCACCAAGAAGCATAATACTAGTGGCGGGACAGTCAGAGTGAAGAAAGAAGAAGAGGATGATGCAACCCTTGTATCAAAGGAACGAAAGCAACTACGGAAGAAGAAGAGGGATCTTTCCAAGGTTCGGTGCTTTAACTCTGCCGAACATGGACACTTCGTCAGCACTTGTCCTAAGAAGAAGGACAAAGGAGCTTCTGATTCCAAGGCTAAAACAACAAAGGATGATGGTACTGATGATAACGTAGCCATGAGTGCTCATGAGCCACATAAGTGGGGTAACATGGATCTGTAGAGCAGCTACAGATCAGATGGCGAGATCCTTGAGTCAGTCCTACACTTTGATCACATACGAGCTACGGGAGCCTTAAGACTGTAGCGGGATAAGTCAGGAGATGGTTGCAGGAGGTCACAGTGAAGCAGAGGGCAGTGCTGAAGAGCTGAAGAGGGAGCGACGTAATGCAGAGGCAATGACAACATAGAGGCAACAACATAGAGGCTGATGAGACGACCATGAATAATCGCACGTAAGGATATCCCAAAAGAAAAGACTCGGTGTGCCAAGACTCGGGTAGTTTTGCATAGACTTGACCACTGCCAGTCCCACTGCCTTGTGTGCGGTCGCGAGATCATTTCCTAGCTAGTCATTGAAGCATCAACAATGTAGAGAAGCAGTGCTTATGCAATGCAGATCTATAGCAGATCAACAGCTCCAGGAGGACAGCGTAAATCAACAGGCAAGGGAGCTTCAGTGATGGGATGCAATCTAACTTGTCTGTCAACGATTGGGCAGAAGTCTTTCACTTGCTTAATTCTCAGCAATTGAGTTGCAGTGCAGCAGTTAGTAGTGGCAGTGCTATGGGCAGCATGATACAACAATTTGAGAGGGAGCTGTAGTACAGATGTGGAAGTGTTAGTGGCAGTGACAAGGATAGTAGTACAGAAAGCAACAATCTAGTGGATGGAGGGCAGCAGGCCAAGCATCAGCAGCACAAAGACCAATACCAAGATCTTGCGATACATGGTGTGGTGTATTGCTAGAGCACACTTCGTGTTAAGAGGGAGTGTTGAAATTTTGTGTAGTTGGGGTTGCATCGAGTTTGATCTAGCCTTGAAACTTTGTGGAGGGGCTAAGAAACACATCACATCCGAAACCCAGAAAGCGTTTGGAGAATTTTCATCTGGTGTTGAAGTTATTCAAATAATTAATTATTTTAATGTAATCCCTAAGTCTAAACTTAGGGAAATTAAATAATTAAAGTGAATTAATTAACACATGTGCTAAAATGTTCTTAGTGACGCGGATCAAGTATTTTTTTAATCTCAGTCGTTAATAAGTGATTTAATCACAACCGTTGATATGCTCAACGAAAAAGTATAAGAGAAAGGGTTGAGGGTCAGTTAGAGACACACACACGGAGGCAGAGCTGAGAAACTGAGCTGGAATTCTAGGGCAGGGTTTGCTAAGAATTTCTGGAGGAGTTTTCTGCAACGAGGGGTGGTATTCGTTGAGGGGATGATCTGATCCCGGAGCCAAGAGTCAGCAAGAGGCAGAGGAGCAGCTTTCAAGGTCAACACAGAGGAGCAAAGGCAGCAACAATAGTAGTTACGCAGCAACTGCGTAGCACAGCTTCAGCTGCTACGCAGGCCTAGGAGGGGTAATGCTGCAACTTCAGAGGGCTTCCAGAGTTACACAGAGGCCTCCAAGAGCAGCGTAAGGATTGCATCACCTGCTCTGGGGTTACGAAGTCCCCTTCTGAGCAGCGCAGAAGCACGCAGAGCCTAATAGGGCTTACGCTGGGGCTTCAGGGGCAGCGCTGGGGTTTCTAGGGCCAGAATCTGGCTGAGTCTTGTAAATCCTGTTTGAGGGTGTGGATTAGTCAGAATCTTGGTCTCAGAACAACAGGTTAGCTGCAAATCTACTTTTTCTCTGTCGGGTTAACCAGATTTGGTGCCTAGATTTGTTGTACTCAGATTCTACTTAATAATAATAAACCCTTATATCTGTTGCACCAATTTTCTTGCATTGGGCTTTTCCGGGGACTTATGTCCAAAAATTTGTGTGTCACTTTGTTGAATGAGCGTAATATTCAGTAAATGATCTGCATGTGTGTAGGCTGTTAGTTGTGTTTACTTAGGTATTTTATGAATATTTTTTCTGAAAATAACTTGTATAACTTAATCACAGGTAGGAGAAGTAAACCATGATACTAAAGTAGGATTTCTGCATAACTGTATTCAAGAATTCACACACTCCTTGTGGCTATCTCTAATACACTGATGCCTCAATTCATCCATGAATTCCCTTTTCCCTCTCACAACCTCATTCTGCCCTTTCACCAAGTCATTTAAGGCACTCAAGATGCTTTTGAATGTTGTGGCCATCTCATTTTCGTTACTGCCTCCCATGTCTACTGCGCTTCCTCCCCGCTCTAGAGCCTCTGATTTTGGGGTGATTTCCAGCTCCCACTCTTTGCTCATGTACCATTGCCTCCTGTAAGTGATGTTCTGCTTATCTCCCATCTTGTGGCCATCTCATTCTCGCTATTGCCTCCCATGTCTACAGCGTTTCCTCCCCACTCTAGAGCCTCTGAATCTGGGGTAATTTCCAACTCCCACTCTTTACTCATGTACCATTGCCTCTTATAAGTAATGTTCTGCTTATCTCCCTAGCTCATAAACAAAAATTCTCCCATAGCTGTCCAGATCAAGGCTGTAATACCACTTTAATATTCCTAATGTAAATATCAAACGGTAACAACCTTAAAGTTCTCAACATGCAACCAAAAATAAAAAACATAACAGAGTTATCATCACACCAACAATTTTCTCCAAATAAATTGAGCCATTTTATTAAATATCATGGAATGGGTTTAATGAATTGGAACAAGCATACCTGGGCAAGCTAGACAAGTCCTAGTTGAGAAATAGTGCTTCCCCAACTTGTCCTCCAACCTTTGCACCAATCCAATAATTCTACTGCTTCTGGTTGGAGTAGAACCTGTGTTTGACCCTTCTAAAGTGCTCAAAATATTTTTTGAAATTGGTTGTACGCTCTCCTTAAGAAGCCCATAAAAACCCATAAAGCTTTCAACCAAACTCCACCACTCCAAAATTCCCACAAAATAGGGCGTAGTTGGCTCTCCACCAGCGGAAATGCTCTACCAGAAACTTGCTTCAAATGAGGCTCAGATGCTAAAAATTTCCTCCACCTATTTACCTTATGCCTCCCCTCAATTGCTAGCCCTCCACTCCTGTTCACATCACCCACACAAGCTCCACTCCTCAAAGGCCTCGCAGGCCTTGCCAATGAACCACTGTGCAGGCCCATAATTGAAAAATTCGGCCTAAAGAATAGCCTCCAAACCAAACCTACAAATCACTGGAAATGTTAAGCAAATCCTTAAGGAAATCAACCCTTAAAATACCATAATCAGTCTTGCTCAAAATTTGGCTCTCCCAAGAAGTGTTTACTCTTGTTCTGCACCTAGCCTGCTCCAATTGGTAGTTGTTTGTGTTGAGAAACCAATACTAGTAGATCAGGGTTTGATTTATTCTTTCTTGATAATTACTTGTGAATTATGTTGGCTTCCTTTACTTCTTTAATATATTATCTTTCATTAAGCAGTTACCTTACCAAATTATGTGTATATGAAGATCACAAAAGCACAAGACATAAGATGTAGGCACTCTCCTGGGGACAAAACCCTCTCTAGGGGAAAATCCAGTCAAAATTCTCTTCCTTCAATAGTTTTCATTGAGACTCTTAAACCTAGAGATAGACCAAAACATTCCTCCACACAAAGTCAACCCTTTCAAATCTTCGACCTTGTAGTAGCAGCAGTTTCACCACAGCAACTTCGACTATGCAACAACATGTAGCAACAAGCAACAACTGGTAGCATCAACACTAGAAAAACTTCGATCTTCCAAATTAGGGCACGAGAGAGAGAGAGAGGGAGGTGCCAAAACTTCGATTTTCTTCTTTTGCTTCACCTTAGCCAAACTCGCACAGTTTGAGGCTGACTTGGTGTGGAGGTGACAATACATATTTGACTAAAAGATAATTCTTTTTTCATAATTCGAAAGCCCAAGAAGGGTCTTATAAAAAGTACAATGACTCTAATGACTCAATATTAATCCTAGCAGTACAACATGGGGACTTTGACTAATATAATAATGACACAAGCATGAAACCCATGCTTTAATAAGTCATTGTAATAATAATAAAAATTCTTTTCTTTATTCTTTTGACAAATACATTACATAATGACTTAAATACATTTATGAAGACCGAACATAGTTACAATTTTCAACACTCCCTCTTAACCAGGGAGGTATTCATAAGGAAGATCTCAAACTATATGAAATATTATGAGTTTAGGCACCACAATTCCATGGACTAGATTCCTGACCAGGGCAATCTATCTAGATAAAGAGCTGGGACTAAGATGGACTAAAAGCTTTCAGCCTCTCTAGGTATCATCAGGCTTGCTAACCATCAAACCAGGGATCTAGGTGTGTATCCGAGGTCAGAGCTCTAAGACCAACGCCACTCTCCCTACTTCGGGAACTAGACATCAACACATAATGCCAGCTTGATGTCCTCCCAGACAATGCTTCACTCGTAAAGCCTCAACAAATCCCTTCCAAATTTTTATCAACAAGATCAACAACATCTATTAAACCAAGCATGTTTCTAAGATATTCGAACTTCTTAATAGGAAGAGACTTTGTTAGTATGTCAGCTACCTGTTCATTTGTCGGAACATACTCCAGCTTCACGATCCCATCCTGCACCATGTTCCTAATATAGTGGAACTTATTGTTGATATGTTTCGTCCTAACATGAAACATGAGATCTCCATACATCTTGATACAATTTTGGTTGTCACAATTGATCACAGTAGGATCACTTTGGCTTCTCAAACAAATTTGTCAGAAGCTTTCTCAACCATACAACCTCTTTTCCTACTTCACATGTAGCCACATATTCTGCGTCAACACTACTCAACACAACGAGATTTTGCTTCCTACTCATCCATGGGACCATAACAACTCCCAAACTAAAGAATCCACCAGTAGTGCTCCTTCCATCGGTCTCATTGCCACCCCAATCAGAATCTGTGAAGCCAATTAACATGAATTCCTTACAATCATACTTTAGGCAGTGATGTATAGTGCCACGAAGATATCTCAATATGTGCTTGGAAACTATCCAATGATCATGATGAGGCTCCAATTGAAATTGACTAAGAATGTTTACAACAAAACATATATCTAGCCTAGTGTTTACTAGATACATTAGGAAGCCTACCAACTTTTGATAGGAGGTAGGATCCACGAGCCTAGTTTCATAGTTCGGTCCTGAAATGATCTTGCAACAAAGTAATATTTTGGTCTTGTAGTGGTACAACAATGGTGTCAATCTTCGGTTTTGTGATAACCCAGAGTTTCAGTTATGTGGTAGCCCAATAAAATATTTAAACTTCAGTTTTGTGGTAGCCTTCGACTTGAAATGATACTTCAACCTTCTAAATCATTGTATTATTCTTCACTGTAATTCACCAAACTTTTATCTTGTCTCTACTTGTTGAGCGAAGTGTACACACCTATATATAGTTGTTTCCTACTGTGAAATATGCCGACTTGATCATTTTGTGAAGCCTGACTTTTGGAGGATTTGTTTGGAGGCCGATTTGCAAGGTAACTTGATGGAGGAGTTTTTTGACAAAATAAAATTGACTTTGACTTAATTAAAAATCCTAAAAGCCTACAATGGAGGCTTGACCAATGACAATTGACCCAAGCATGAAACCCATGCTTTAACAAGTCAATTTTAATTAATAATAAAATTTCTTTTGCTTTCTTTTCATTATGAGTCAAGTACAATTATGAATACCGAACCTAGTTACATTCTTCAACAAAAAGACCAAGCACATATTTTATTTTTGGGAGCAGATTTTGCGATTTCAAGGGAGCAAGATCTAATGATTTTGACATGGCAAGTTATCAGATTGATTTGGCCGTTAGGGTTTTGAGTAGTGCACATTGATTCTACCAATGTGATTTGTATTCAACATTTTGATTTAGTAGTATGGCATATCAAGGTCTTAGATTTGAAGACAGATTGGACAATGTGTCCAACTTGTGTTCATGGCATGAGAGGATAACGGTGGTGTTGGAGGAACAAGGGGTTTGGGATTTTGTTGATAATGTCCGAACCACACCATAGGTTCTCAACAGTTTGCTCAGCCTAATAAAATGAATGCCAAGGAAAGAAGGATTATCTTGGAAGGAGTAAAAAACCACATTATCCCTCACCTGACTAGGAAGAAGAAATCCAAATAAATGTGGACTACCATCATTGGTCTATATCATGGTTCGAGCGAGGCCAGAAAGTTGGCACTGAAAGACACGCCCAGGAGTAATAAAATGTGTAAGTCAGATTCAGTGGTTTCTTACCTCACCAAGTTTTCCAAGGTAAAGGAAGAGTTGGCTGGTGTGGGTGAGATAATTCTAGATAGAGATGTAGTGAATTTTGCTTTGTTGGGTTTCACCAAGTTTTGGCAACCCTTCATGGATGGGATGTGCTTGAGAAAGCTTTCTAGATTGTGAACGTTTGTGGGGTGTGTTGTGAAACTAGCTTCAAAAAGAGAAGAAAAGAGATATCAACACCTTAGAAATAAGCCACTTCGAGGGGGCAACCTCCAATACATTACATGAATGAACAATTCTTGGATGATACAAATTACAAAACCTCCTTTCTATATATAGGAGTCCATGGGGCCACAATGTAATCCTAGTGGGCCACAATGTGATCCTAGCCGACCTAACAATAATAATTTAAGGGCACAATAATAACAATATGGGGGTTACAGGGTACAATAATAACAATAAGGGGGTTACATTAACAACAATAAGGGACTATACTAGTAATATAGGGACCTAACATGCCTCTCTCCTTCAAAAAAGTGTTGTCCTCAACGCTTGAGTAGCTCTAGGTGCTTTTGTATAAAATTCTCATCCTCCCATGTAGAATCTTTAGTGGGTAAGTTCTTCCACTTGACGAGATACTCTGAAATTGATCGATTCCGTAGCTTTCGATTTCTTGTTTCCGTGACAGCTTCAAGTTCTAATATGATTTTTCCTTCCTCGTCAAGTTTTGGCAATATTGTTTGAACTGGAAGATTTTCACCTATAACCTTATTTAAGCATGAAACATGGAAAACTGGATGCACTCATGAAGAAGTAGGAAACTCCAATTTGTATGCCATATACCAATCTTTTGCAACACCTTGTAAGGACCATAGTACTTTGGCGATAATTTATTATCTTTCTTAGCTTGCTTGAGGGACATTTGTTTGTATGGTTGTAGCCGTAAAAATACCCAGTTTCCTACATCAAAACTTCTCTCGCTGCGATGTTGATCTGCCTGTTGTTTCATTTGATTTTGTGCCAAATTCAGGTTATCCTTTAAGAGTTGGAGAACTTCTTGTTCATGCTCGATGTGATCTTCCACTGCTTGAACCTTCAAATTTTCTCTTAAAGATGATGTGATGGATGGTGGATGATATTCATAAAGTGCCATAAATGGGGTCATTTTTGCTACAGTATGGAAGGAAGTGTTATACCACCATTCAGCGAGAGGTAACCACTTGACCCATTGTGTTTGTTTATCAGATACAAAACAACGAAGATATCCTTCCAAACATTTATTTACTATCTCTGTTTGACCATCAGATTGAGGATGATAAGATGAGCTATGAGCTAATTGAGTAACCAAACAAGAAAATAACTCCGTCCAAAAATTTCCTGTAAAAATGGGATCTCTGTCGCTCACAATAACCCTTGGGTTTCCATGTAGCTTTTGAATTTTGTCCATAAATGTAGTAGCCACTGTACTTGCTTTAAATGGATGAGATAATGCACAAAAGTGTGCATACTTGGTAAGTCTATCAACTACCACCATGATGACACTCTTTCCTTCGGACTTAGGTAAACCTCTGATAAAATCCATTGAAATCTCCTCCCAACGTTGACTTGGAATGGATAAAGGTTGTAGAAGTCCCGGGGTCTTAATTGTCTCCACTTTATTCTGCTGGCAAACCAAACATTCCGCCACAAACTTTTGAATATCAGATTTAAGGCCCTCCCAAAAAAATTCTTTCTTCACCCTGTGGTAAGTTTTTAAAAATCCTGAGTGTCCTCCTAAAGGAGAAGTGTGCAATTCCAGAAGAATCTTTTGTTTCAGCTGGGAATTCTTACAAAGATATAAGCGATCTTTGTACCATAAGGAATCATTTTTCCAACTAAATGTATCAGATGTACTAGGATCTTGCTACAACTTTTGAATGAGTGTCCATACATCTTTGTCCTTCTTCCATTCATCTCTTGCTTCGGTTATCCAATCTGGTTGGATAATAGAAATGGCACAAAGCAATGCTTCCACCTCTTCATTCTTTCTTGAGAGTGCATCTCCAACAACATTAAGCTTTCCTTTTTTGTAGATTATTTCAAATTCATAACCCAACATCTTTGTGACCCATTTTTGCTGCTCTTCTGAAGATAGTCTTTGTTCCAAAAGTGTTTAAGACTATCATGATCAGTTTTTACCTTGAAGTGTCTTCCCATTAGGTAAGTTCGCCATTTCTTTAGTGCATGTAGTATTGCTAACATTTCCTTCTCATAAATAGGTTTCTGTAAATACTTTCCTTTGATTGGACGACTTTCATAAGCAATGGGTCTTCCTTCCTGCATTAAAACTGCACCAATTCCATTTCCTGAGGCATCACATTCCACAATAAAGGTTTTTGTGAAGTCCGGTGTAGCTAAGACCGGTGCTAGGCACATTGCCTCTTTAAGACGTTCAAAGGCCTTAGTTGCTTCAGGAGTCCATGAAAATGCATCTTTCTTCAATAATGTTGTTAGAGGTGCTGCTATTCTCCCATAATTCTTAACAAACTTGCGATAATACCCTGTTAATCCGAGAAATCCTCGCAACTGCTTTATGGTTGTGGGGACTTTCCATTCCTTAATGGCTCTAATTTTGTTAGGGTCTACTTTAACACCCTCGTGAGATACAATATGACCCAGATATTCCACCTCTTGTACTCCAAAGAAACATTTGGATTTTTTTGCATATAATTGTTTCTCCTGCAATAGTTTGAGCACCCCGTCAACATGTTCAACATGATCCTTCCAAGACCTCCTGTAGATTAGTATATCATCAAAAAATACTAGCACAAATTTTCTAAGGAAGGGTTTGAAAATGGAATTCATCAACCCTTGAAATGTAGAAGGTGCATTGGTAAGGCCAAAAGGCATGACCAAAAAATTCATAATGACCCTCATGAGTTCGAAATGCTATTTTTGGAATATCTTCAGTCTTCATTCTAATTTGATGATATCCTGAACGAAGATCCAACTTGGTAAAATAAATTGCTCCATGTAATTCATCCAATAATTCATCAATCACAGGAATGGGAAATTTGTCTTTAATGGTGAGCTTATTGAGCTCCCTATGATCCGGACACATTCGCCATGATCCATCCTTCTTGTGTACCAATACTACAGGAGCAGAGAAAGAACTTTGACTAGGTTGAATTATACTCGCCTCTAACATTTCTGCAATCATACGTTCAATTTCGCTCTTTTGGAAGTAAGGATATCTATAAGGCCTGATGTTTGGAGGAACACTTCCTGGAATCAAATGAATAGCATGATCATGATCATGAATAGGTGGGAGTCCTTTGGGAGTTTCAAACACCTTGGAATGATTGTCCAAGACTTGTTGGAGATCTGCAGAAATAGATGATTTTGATGTTGGAACTTCTAGTGAGCATAATTGTGCAATTACGCCTCGTTGTTCTTTCTTTAGAAGCATTGTCATGACATTAGAGCTTGTTATTTTTCCCAGCTTCCCTGCAATACCCCGTAATTCGACTTTCTTTCCTTCTAAATTTTTTTTCAAGAAAAGCTCTTGAAAATTAAAAGCTACAGTACCCAAAGATTGTAACCATTGTACTTCTAGTACAACATCAGCACCTCCCATAGGAATGGAAAGCATTGGACTATTCAATACATATTCCCCCATGGTTAGCTTGATATTATGGCATTTTCAAGAGAAATTTATAGTTCCTCCATTTGCAACCATCACTTGACATTTTGGTGCTGGGTATAGGAAACAATTCAATTCCTTGGCTACCTTACAATGAATAAAATTATGGGTACTACCTGAATCAATCAACACTATTACCTTTTTCTTCTTGATATGTCCTTCTATCTTGAGAGTTTGAGAAGTGGTAATTCCTACCAATGCATTACATGATACGGTCAGACTCATTTCTTCCTCTTCTCGGGTTGGTTCCTGGTGTATGTCCTCTTCTTGTTCATTTTCTTCTTCCTCTTCACAATCTATGTAAAATAATTTCTTCTCAGCACACTTATGACCTTTAGTGTATTTGCTATCACAACTGTAGCAAAGCCCTTTTGCTCTTTTTTCTTCCAATTGTTGTGGTGTCAACCTTGTAGGTTGTGGAAATCTAGGCGTAGCAATACTTCCTTCTTTATAGAAGTGAGTGGTAGGCTTCCTTGTCGCCATAATTTTACATTCAATTTTTCTTGCCAACCTGAATGCCTTCTCCAATGAATCAGGTTCCAAAATGCGAACTTCATGTTGGATGTTGTCCTTTAAAGTACCTATGAAGAGATCAATCCTGTGTTCCTCTGGAATATTAGTTACCCTTATATTCAATTTTTGGAAGTCCTCAATGTGCTGCCCCACTATAATCTCTGTCGTTACAGCTCTTCAATGTCTGAAATTTGGCATTGAGGTAGCCTTCTGAATCCTCTTTTGAATGCCACAGGTCTGAGCTGATTTGAATTCTTCAAGATAAAGTTATGTCCAATCTCTCACAATGACCTAATTATGGACCATTTCAGTAGATTGAACTTGTACGACTTGCCACGTGTCACTGTTTCGTCTTTTAGCTCTGAAATTGATAGAAAAGAAACTACAGTCCGTGTACTTGTGGCCACTTTTTACGGCACTCCAATCCGATGCTCAGAGAGAGAGTTATGAAACTTTTCTCACAATCACCTCTTTGAGATGAAATTCAGGAGCCTGAAAAAGCACTACCTTCCACAGATCATATCTCCGAAAATATTGTGAACCAAGCTCTGAAATTTTGTGACGAGTTTCCTCAGGATTTCAGCTTCGCGCCCCAAAAATTTCACATTCTGAACCTTTGTAGAAAAAAAGTTATAGCACAAATGCCACGATGACCTGTTTAGATTAAATTGAGTAGCCTGCAAAAGACCTAACTTCCACATATCATATCTCCGAAAATATTGCGAACCAAGCTCTGAAATTTTGCGACGATGTTCCTCAGGATTTCGGCTTCGCACCCTAAAGATCTTAGCTTCTGAAACTTCATAGAAAAAAAGTTATAGCAAAAATGCCACGATGACCTGTTTGGAGCAACGAAACCCTAGAATCCAAAGCTCCGATATCAAATGTTGTGAAACCAGCTTCAAAAAGAGAAGAAAAGAGATATCAATGCCTTAGAAATAAGCCACTTTGAGGGGGCAACTTCCAATACATTACATGAATGAACAATTCTTGGATGATACAAATTACAAAACCTCCTTTCTATATATAGGAGTCCATGGGGCCACAATGTAATCCTAGCCGACCTAACAATAATAATTTAAGGGCACAATAATAACAATATGGGAGTTACAGGGGTACAATAATAACAATAAGGGGGTTACACTAACAACAATAAGGGACTATACTAGTAATATAGGGACCTAACAGGGTGGTTGCGTCCCGGAGGAGATTCACAAACAAGCTCAAGTTGGATCTCATGTTAAAAGCAAGGAAGATGAAGAAAATATCGTTCTAACCAGCAAAGGGACCAAGTCCAAGGGTAAAAAGAGTAGTGGTGGTGGTGAGCCGAGTTCTAAGGAAGAAAATAAGAAAAAGGATCTTAGCAAGATCAAGTGTTTTTCGTGCTAACCGTTTGGGCATTATGCTAATAAATGCCCCAACAGGAAGAAAGGGTCTGAGAACGATGAAATAGAGCCTTTGCAGAGACAGAAGAGTTCTCATTTTGAGGAGTTTTCATTCATTTTCCTTTATGGAAATTTTAGTGGCTACCAGTTTGTGGTATGTCGACAACGATGTGTCCTGTCATATGACGGAAAATGAGAATTATTTCAGAAAAATGTCATAGAAGGACACATAGTTCAATATTGAGATGGGAGACGATGGGAAGTACTGGGTCGAGGGTACTAGTATAATTTGTTTTGAGAGGGAGTCTGGAAACCCTTATATCTCGTAGATGTTCTTTACGTACCTGGGCTCAAGAAGAATCTTGTTTCATTTTCAACATTAAAGGATAAGGGGTATTAGGTGACCTTCAAACAAGGCGGGGTTTTTATAAAACCCTCAGGCTCCAAGGTGGCGAAGCAGGTCGGGGTTAGGCACAAGAGTGTGTACAGACTACAGTTTGAGACAACGACAATATTGACTAGCAGAGGAGGCTGTGACTCAAGTAATGAGCTAGGGGAATTATGGCATAGGTGCATAAGACATTCGTACCATGGAGTGCTAAAGATTCTCAAGGATAGGACTGCCACAATGTAACTTGGATTAGCATGAGGTGTGCAAGGGTTGCACACTTGGCAAGTATGACAAGTCATCAATGGGTGTATGCTCAACTGTCTCCTTGCCAACCATGGCCCCTTCAACTACTCCTTCATTGTCTACCTTAATCATCCTCATCATCCCTGCATAATTCCACTGAATTATGACTGATTTATGCATGTCTCTTAGTTCACAGTACTCCCCAAAAGAGAGGGATGCCTGAATGCCATGTCCCAATGATTGATATGTCCTCCAATTTGCTGCCAATAACTCCACATAAGTTGCAATCATGTCTTGCTATCTTGATGCATTATCCATAATTTTGGGCATACTGGATTTGTTGTATAATTGAGAATGGTCCTGCTTCCCAGTTGTGGTATGAGTCAGCTGCTTTCCCCACATCAATCATCATTTTTTGCATCCTAATCACCTCATTCAAGGTTATTGCCATGTTGTTTGATTTTAACCTTTCCTTGGATCCCATGATTCCTTGCTTCATATTTTTTTTGGTCTTGTCATAGAATGAAGGGTTTCCCACACGCCGAGCCAAGATTATGGCTTTGATACCATTGTAATAGTCCTAATGGAAATATTAAGTGAATAAAAGAAACATGCACTATAACAACTAGGAAATTCAACACATACGTAGGAAATCACAACGCGAGGAAATGCACCAAAACTTTGAGCCATTTTATTTATTTCCTAGAAAATAGAGTACAAATGAGTATGAAAGAGGAACCTAGGCTTGCTGTCATAGAATGAAGGGTTTCCCATAGGCTGAGCCAAAATTATGGCTCTGATACCACTGTAATAGTCCTAACGGAAATATTAAGTGAATAACAGAAACATGCACTATAACAACAACTAGGAAGTTGAACACATACGCAGAAAATCATTGCACGAGGAAATGCACCAAAAATTTGAGCCATTTATTTATTTTCAAGCAAATAGAGTGCAAATGAGTATGAAAGAGGAACCTGGGCTTGGTACAACAAGCAAATCCAAACCCAGGTGATGATCAAGTTTTCCAAATGTCAGATGAGCTCCCCACCATGATTCTGTGCTAGCCCAAAAAATTATTGCCACTGTTGTTGTAGGTGAACTGAGATTTTGGCCCTCAAATCTAACTCTTGCAAATTTCTCCCCTCAATCACCAAGTAGATCCCAGCTTGAATGCTCCCCAAATTTTGAATCTATGCAAGTGCACAAAAACTACCAATAAACTCTTACGCAGGGCCTAAAATATATAAATTTGGCCCTTCATAATGTAGCACTCTCGGCCCTGCAAATCCCCAAGGAAAAACTTGTCCTCCCTATGGTTAATTCTCTACAAATTCTCTGGCCAAAACTCCACTGTCTACTAGCTTCTCTTAGCCCCTTCGAATTTCCTTCTGCGCCCTAATAGAAGCACGCTCCTACTGGAAATAGTATGCAATGTAGCTCCTAGAGAAGCCCTGAGATGGACTCCTTCTTACTCCCCTAGGGTGACATTTGAAGTTCACCGAAGGTAGAGGTGGAATTCTGCTTAGATTTCCTGGTGCTAAACAACACTTTTCTGCTTGTGCTAAACAAACCCAAGAGAAGATGAAAGGTGAAATGTAAGAGTCAAAAGATGATTAGAAAATGAGTCCATCCTCCTTTTATAATTTCTCCCCATGCTTCTAGACTCCCTTTTTAATTATTATTTTATTGGTGGGGGCCATTTTCCACTAAGTGACTTTTGCCTCCATTTTAATAAAATAATAATTTGTTGCCAATCTCCAATAAAATAATACTTGCCACCTTCTCGAAAATAATATTTGCCCCTTTACTTAATATCACCAAAATTAGGCAAAATTCCCATGCTCACAAAATTGGGGATATTACAACACCCATCACCACATTGGTGTCTGTAACATCAACCACAAAGAAGTGGTTAGCCACTAAATAGTTCCCCATGATCATCGTCAAAGAGGGAACATACTGGGTGCACTGCATGGTCATGTCTCCTGGCATAAGGACTGAGAAGCCCTCAAAATTCTCCATGGGAATTCCCCTCCTCTGTACCATTTGTGCATCAATAAAGTTGTGGGTAGCCCCGCTGTCCACCAATACTGAGACATGCTGCCCTTGCACTGTGCCTTTGATTCTCAAGGTCAAATACTTGGGAACCCCTTGCAATGAAGCAATCACTTCTCCAATGGGTGCGAAATGTGGTTACCCAGGTGGTGGTGGTGGAGCTGGTGCTCCTGCTACATGTGGCTCACTATCACCTCCATCTGTCCCATGCTCTACATCATCCTCATGGTCACTGTCAGAGAAGACCTCAATATAATGGACCTTGCCCGTGGTGCATTTGTGGCCTGGGACCCAAGGCTCTTGGTAGGCGAAGCATAGCTTCCTCCTTCGGAGGTCCCTCTTAGTCTCCTCATCTAACCTACCATGCGCTGGTGCCTCACGCTGTGGTGGAGGTCTAGTGTCTTTTCCCCTCTACTGGAATATAGGTCTGGTGGGTACATGGGCTCTGGCCTTGGGAAGCGCATCTTGTAAATCCCGAGCTCTGCCTACTGAATACTGCAAAGTGGTGGGCCTGTTGGATCTCACCAAGTCCCTTAGTGGCTCTTCTAACCCTTGCAAAACTAAGAAAACTCTCCTAGCCTCCGATAAATCTGGCACCATCACTAATATCCTCAAAAACTCAGAGATATATGTCTCGACACTACCGATTTGCTTGAGGTGCGTCAACTCTTCGAAGTGCTCCTCAGTGTCTCTCCTCTCAAAACGCTCCAACACCCTCCGTGTGATCTCCTCATCGACAATAATACCTTCATGCCCCAAAGTAGCCAATCCATGGAACCACCAATCATGTGCCTCTCTGTCCAAGTGCAATGTTTCAATCTTGTTTCCTTCCACCTCTGTCATTTGGTTAAGCTGGATATAAACATCCAAATTCTCAACCCATGCCCTAGCTGAGCTCTTAGAAGAGCCATCAAAAGTTGGAAGGAATAACCTTCCCACCATCCGTTGCAAATCAGTGCCATGTGCATAAGCTTCCCCACTCGCCTCCTTGTTCTTGTTGTTATTCTGGAGCTGTCATAAATCTTTGAAGGTAACAACCTCTCTAAAATCAACCCCATATCACTGGTACTCCAAGAAGTAGTCTCCCATGGTCATATCCTCCTGCCTCTATTGCCCTCTAGTACCAGATGCTAAAAATGTAGGGATAGTCGACCTGGGTGGTGTGCTATAGACGTGGGGCGTATTGTGTGGGTTTGTGGCCTGGTGGTTCACGTGCCCCCGGTGGTGTGAGATGCCTGAACCCTCTCCCAAATGAATGTCTCCTTGGCTGCCCTTACCCTTGTTATTATTGTTGTTCTGCTGTCTCAACTCATCAATACCCTCGGCCAAATCATTGACAACCTTCAAGAGGCATGGGCAAAGTCCTCCTCTCTCTTATCCCTGTCATTAGGATTATCCTCCATGTCTGGTTTCTCAACCTCTTGCTCAACGGTTTCTGGGTCAATGATAATTTGTAGCTCTCTTTCCTTGCTTATGTACCTCTATCTCTTGTAAGTGATATTCTGCCTGTCCTCTGGTGTCATAGAATGAAGGGTTTCCCACAGGCTGAGCCAAGATTATGACTCTTACACCATTGTAATATCCTCAATAGGAAATAACAGTGATAAACAAGCAAATTCCACCATGCATACAAAAAAATTTAACAAACAATTAAACTCCAACAATTCAACCAGACAACTGCGCCAAGCTGAGCGATTTTATTATCAAAGAGGAGAGTACAAATGTATGGAATATGTGCACCTGGGCTTGCCAAAGCAAGCGGGACAAACCGCAGGTGAGAGAAATTCTGCTCTGATTTTATGAAGTGCTTCTTCAAGCTTCTACGCTGGCTCTGAAAATTTGGAACTATTGTCTGGAAAGAGACCCTTGTTTGAGCCCTCTAGAGTGCTGAGAAAATTTGGCCAAATTAATCTTAGACTCCTCTCAAATAACCCAGAAAGATCTAGAAAGGGTTGGGCCTAGTTCCAACCTTCCAAAATTACCCCAATTATAGTGATGTCCTACTCCAACTAAATTAATTCGCTCTACAATGAATCAACTACCAAAAGCACCTCCAAAATTCTGAACAAATCCGCCAATCATCCTTCCTATGGCTCCTAGCAAAGCCCAACTCCAAATTCACTGCCGAGCCTCTCCCACGTGCAACCTTCTCTATGTACTGCGCAGACGCAAAACTCCTTCTGTGTAGGCCCTAGAAATGTGCCAATATCACCTTAAAATGGCCATAGGAGTAAGCTTGGCTAGAACTTCAAATCTCCAGCAAATAATAGTCTGAATTTCTCCCTGAAACCCTGACAAAAGATCTGCTCCACAACTAGCTTCCCCAAGGAATGCGAATTCTCCTACTGTGCCCAGTTTGCTGAAGGGACCCCACGAAAACACCTAAAAAATCTCCTGGAACAGCTCCTCATTGTAGTGTAGGCAACCTCCTAGGGCTGACACTCGAAGCTCACCGAAGGTAGGGTGGGATTTCCACACGAAAACCCTGTGTGCTAAGCAACACTATGTAGTCTTGGCTGAAGAACTCAAGAGAACAATAGAGATAATGTGAAATGATCAAAAGCCCCAAATGAATGTTCTCTCCTCGTACTTATACTTGCTGGCCCCACCTTCCTTCTGTTGAGACTTTGTGTATCTGGGGTAGCATCAATTGTGCTCTAGCTCCCAAACATTGTGGAGGGACTAGAGTTCACTTGATCTACAAGACCCAGAAATGGATTTGGGAAATTTCATCTGGTTTAGGAGATATTAAATCAATTAATTATTTTAATGTATTTCCTAAGTTAAAACTTAGGGAACTTAAATAATTAAAGTGAATTTAATTAAACATGTGATCAAATTGTCTTAAGTTACACGGATCAAGCTTTCTTTTAATCTTAGCCATTGATTCAAGATTTGATCATGGCCGTTGATTTGTCAACGAGAAAAGTATAAAGGAAAGTCTTGGGGTCATTTGTAAAGACACATAGAGGCAGAGCACTAAAGCTAAGCTGAGATTCTAGGGCAGGGTTTGCTAAGAATACTCAGAAGTGTTTCAGCTGTAGAGAGGGGAATTTAGACTAAGGGGATGATCAGATCCCAGGGTTTAGAATACAGAAGAGGCAGAGAAGAGATCAGCTCAAAGATAGCGCAGAGGAAGGCAGCAGCGAGGACAATGTAATTTTCAGGAAACCCTTTAGGGGTTACGTAGAGACCCTTAGGGGCAGCGTAGTGACTGCGTCACCTAGTCTGGGGTAACGCAGTTCCTTCCGGAGCAGCGCTGAGGGATTGGAGGCCATCCAGGGCTGACACAGAGGCTTTTAGGGGCTTTAGAGGCTAACGCAGAGCCTTTTAGGGGCAGCGTTGGGGTTTCCAGGCCTAGATTTGGCTGAGTTCTGTAAATCCCATTTGAGGGCATGGATCAGTCATTATCATTGCCCTAGATCAGCCAGAGAGCTGTAGATCTAGAGTTTTCTCTGTCGGGTTTTCCAGATCTGGAACCCAAAGTTGTGTATTTAGAAATATTCTTAATAATAGAACCCTCTAGCAGCCAGAGACCGGTTTCCCCGCATTGGGTTTTTTCGGGGACTATTTGTCTAGAAATAACTGTGTCACTTTGTCTATGTGTGCATGTGCTTATTCTAGATCTGAATTGGTAGAGATTTGTTATGTGTTTTGCTTCGATTTTAACTTGAATTTATTCAGTTAATAACTTGTATAAGTAGGAGGAGCATAGCCGGGTTAACAGTAATAATTTCTGCATAAGATATAAGATTCATAAATTTCTACGTCTTCTCTCTCCTCTAATTCACTTTGCCTCCCTTCTCTTCTCCTCCCACAAGTGCATACTAGCTTGAGGGGTACAAATTCCCCTTTTTGGGTGGTCCCCACTTCCCACTAGCACTTTAATCTTTCTCTTTTTCTAATGTTTAGCTATGCTTTCTCCCACAAAATGAAGTGAGTCTTCCTTTTCCACACACCTATCCTAAGTTGGGCCAAAATTAATATAACTTAGAGAAAATTGCAAAATTGGTGTAGCTGCTAGATGAGTTTAATTAGAGGGGACATCACACATTATAGGAAACGTAAGTGCTTTCCTACCTTCTTCTTTGTCATGAATGTCAAATTCATTACCATTTGAACAGGCAAATAAATCACAGCAATTCAATTTTCTTTTGGACAAACTGCTCACCTTCACTATCTAGCATTCCAGCTTCTCCTCTATCACTGGAATGTGGAAACTCCTCATTTTGCACATCTTGTAGCCTTCCATTTTTTCCTCGGTCTTTGGAATGTTGGGGCTCCTCTTCTTTCTCACCTTTTTGAACCATCGACTTCTGTTCTTCTCTTGAAGCTTTTTTGTCACCTCTTGCCTCCTGTGCATCTAATTTGGTTCTAGCTGACCCTGTATCCTATGTCTGGTGTGCCCTAGATGCAGCTGCACCAACGCTCGAGCTTGATTTATAACTAGATGCATATGTGTACAATAAATGCAAGCAAAAACATAAGAGTGAGATATAATCATATAATTGATTCTCATTATTCAATTCTGTAGATGTCAATACATATCAGGGAGACAATGTTCTGTACTGCAATTCCAGGACAACCACTTTTTAATTAAATGTGATATAAGTTATCTAACCTATTTATGACTTATCATTTATCATGACATGTGTTTTAAATAGTTCAAGCCACTTAATTAAATCTCACTTTGTTACAACACGACTTTAACTCCTAGTATATTAAATCATATGACCATTATAATATTCCAATTCTAACATTCTTGGGACAATTTAAGAGAAGGCAATGGATAACATTAATGTTTAGGTTTAAAAGTCTAGTTTGATGTTCTTCAGCTTTGTAAAAGGAGACTTTGTTGAGTTTCTAGCTTTTTTTCTTCTTCTTGTTCAGTTTCTATTATCTGTGTTTAGATTTTATGATTTTATTGAGTTTGTAGCTTTAATATTGCTTCTGTAGGCAAGATCAAATAATGGAGCAGGTCCAGAGCTTCTGAAAAGTACATCTGATTCTGGAGGCAATGGTCATGCCGAATCCTTGCAGACTACTCTTGCAGAGCACCGTCAACACTTGGCTAATATTCAGGTAGGTTGACTGGGTTTCTCATGAAGTGCTTTGCAGCCTTTGCTAGTGTTGAGTTATCTTTATTATTCATGTGTGCTGCTTTCTTGGAACTTTTATTCTGATTATGGTTGCTACTTTGTCTAAGCTGTCTTTTGCATTATTTTATATAGAAGGTGATGCCATCCATGTTTCCTTAATTACATAGGTAGAAGGGTTTCCGAAGCCTGGCTTTAGAAACTATGCATTTTTTCCTGTTTGCCTGTCTGATTCATTATTAGTTCTTTTCATGCTGTGCTGTTCATGCCACACATTTTCCTCTCCAAAATAATTTTCAAATGGAACCAGGTAAAAGGAGCTTCATACTTCAGAATAAAAGTTTGAGTGGGATGAACATCTGATTCATTTCCAGATTTCTGTGGTTGAAGTTCTATTTTACTTCTCCAAATGCTGATTTCTTAAACTGAAGTCGTCATTAGTGTGTTGAGATCAAAGTGGAAAAAGGTGACCTCGGGAATAAATCGGCAAGGGTCCGGAAATTGGAAAAGTAGTTAAAGTCAGGAGGTTTTTGAAAAAGTCAGCAAAATTTAAAAAGTACAAAAATACTTATTTTTTCAATTTTGTTTAACATCTAAAGTATCGACGACATCAGATAAATGCATTGCCACATAAATATGAGAAGAAAACTAATATATAAGATGTATAAGAAGTCTAGTGCTACATCACATATCAATAGTGAATCAAGTCCTAAACCCTGACTCCTCACTCAGTCTCAAGAGTCAAAATATCAACAAAAAATATAATAAATCAGTCTCAAGAGTCAAAATATGAACAAATAATATAATAAATATATATCATGACATCATCGTGAGTCATCTATGTTGGAAAATGCAAAGTGACAGCTTATTTATTCTTATTTTCTTGAACTTCAATATGTGCTTGTGAACTTAGTTATTCTTCTTATGTTCTTTTGTTAGATCTTTTCATCAAACAAATATCATGAATGAAACAGCAACAACAGAGGACACAAAAATTAGGCTCTCAGCTAGGTAAAAATCTCTCCATGGGGAAAACCCAAAATCTCATCTCTTAGAATCTGCTTCAATTGAGACACAAATACCCAAACCCTAGACCAACTCCTTCTCCAAGTACTAAGTCAGCCCTCCAATAAGTCTTTCCTTGATTCTGCACCAACCAACTTCAACTTGTACCTTCGACTTGCCAACTTCAATACTGCAAGTCTGCAACACAGTCTGCAACTTCGACCTTGGAATTTCAGCCCTGTAGCTTCTATGAAAACCCTAATTCTGCCTCCTCCTGAGACCTTCCTAGAGCAAGACAACTCTTCTCAATGTTAACAAGGTCAAGGTGGGGTGTTCTTCTTTCTAGCTACTTCCAGAGGCAGCAACAACGTGGAAGCAACAATGCAGAGGCTGATGGGACTTCAATAACGCAGAGGGGTAGTGCTTACGTAGTGCAGAGCAACAACGACATAGAGCTTCAGAGGGTCAACATAGTCCAACAACAGAGGGTTCTTTAGTATTGAGATGCAGCCAAACTGACTTGTCTGTCAGTATTTTGGAAAGTGCCTTTCAGTTGCTTACTTCTCAGCAACTGAGTTGTAGTGAAACAGTTAGCGGTGGCAGTGCTATGGGCAGCATGATGCAGCATTTGAGAGGGAGCTGCAGTACAGATGAGGCAGTGACTGTGGCAGAGTCATGGGCAACATTACAGAAGGCAACAATGCAGTGGATGAGGGGCAGCAGGTCGAGCATCAGTAGCATAGGGGACCGATGCCATGGATCAGAGTAACGGTTTTGGAGTGAAGTGTTGCTAGAGTACATTCCTTGCTCAGAGGGAGTGTTGAGATTTTGGGTAGCATCGGATGTGCTTTAGCTCCAAAACTTTGTGGAGAGGCTACAACATTTGAGATCTCTTAAGACCCAGAAATTGTTTGGAGAAATTCCACCTGGACCTTAAGTTATTCAAAATATTAATTATTTTAATGGAGATCCTAAGTCTAACGTAGGGAAATTAAATAATTAAAGTGAATTAATTTAGACATGTGGGTGAGAATGTTCTAAGTGATGTGGATAAAGTCTTTTCTAATCTTAGCCGTCGATTAGAGATTAGATCACGATTGTTGAATGTTCAACCAGAAAAGTATTAAAGGAAGGCTTGGGGTCAGTTGGAGAATACACACATAGTGGCAGCGCTTGAGCTAAGTCGAAATTCTGGGGCGGGGTTTGCTGAGAATTTTCGAGTGAGCTTGCAATGCAGTGAGGGGCAGATAGATAGTGGGATTTTAGATTCGAGGGTGAGAATACATTGGCAAAGAGGCAAATCCATTCCAGAGCAGCGCAGAGACCCAACAGGGTTGACGCAGGCCTAGCCAAAGCAACGTGTTGAGATTTTGGGTAGCATCAGATGTGCTCTAGCTCTGAAACTTTGTGGAGGGGCTAGAACACATGAGATCTCCAAAACCCAGAAATCGTTTGGAGAAATTCCACCCCGTGTAAAGTTTATTCAAATAATTAAATTTTTTAATGGAGACCCCACGTCTAACTTAGGGAAATTGAAAAATTAAAGTGAATTAATTTACACATGTGGTGAGAATGTTCTAAGTGACGTTGATCAAGCTTTCTCTAATTTTAGCCATTGATTAGAGATTAGATCACCACCGTTGATTGCTCAACAAAATGTATTAAAGGAAGGCTTGGGATTAATTGGAGAATACACACATTGCAGTAGCACTTGAACTAAGTCTAAATTCTGGAGCATGGTTTGCTGAGAATTTTTGAGTGAGCTTGAAGTGCTGGTGAAGGGAAGATTGACAAGGGATGTTTTGATCTGAGGCCGAGAATACATACATCAAAGAGGTAGATCTGTACCAGGCAGCGCAGAAGCCAGCAGGAGGGACGCAACCCAGCCAGGCTGACGCAGAGGCAATACAGGGGCTGACACAGAGGTTTTAGGGTGATGCAGAGGCAACGTAGAGCCCAAAAGGGTGACGCAGGGGCAGCCTGTGCTGCGCAAAGCCCACACTGGGCAGGAAATGCTAACGCAGACGCTGGAGGGACAACGCTGGGGTTCCAATGGGCCAGAAAGGGCTCGTATTTAGTAATTCCTTAAGGGTTTGAATCAACCATATTTTCTGTCTCCGAGTGATAAGGTACAACTGCTGTGGAATTATCTATCGAGCAAGCCACTACTGGTGCCCTTGATGTATTCAAATTCTGCTTAATAATAAAACCCTCAAAGAGCTACTGCACCGATTTTCTCGCATTGGGTTTTTTCGAGGACATTTGTTCGAAAAATCATGTGTCCTTTGTCATATGTGCGCTATGTTTCAGTAAATGATCTGTATATGTGTAGGCTGCAGATTGTGTTTACTTTGATGTTTTTCTGAATATTTCAGTTAAAATTTAAATAACTTGTTAATAATAAAGCAAGTAGGAGAAGTAAATCAATATTTTGCAGTACGGTTTCTGTGTTCAGAAATTTTCACACAGCGCAGAGGTAGCGTAGGCTCAGCCCGGGTGATGCAGGCCCAGCCAGAGTTGCACAGAGGCTCACACAGGGCTAGCACAGCGCTGGGAAAGGCATCGTTGGGGTTCTAGTGGGCCAAAAAGGGCTCGTTTTTAGTAGATCCAGAAGGTGTGAAGCAGCCACACTGAAGGGTGACACAGTGACTACGCAAGCACTTGTGGGGTTCTTCATCCTCAATTGAATCAACCATATTTTTTGTCTCTGAGAGATAGAGCTACATCTACCGTGATTTTCTCTGTTTAGGCAAACCATGTCTCGTGCCCTTGAATGTATTCAAAATTCTGCGTAATAATAAAACTCTCTAAGAGCTGCTGCATTGGTTTTCCCCCATTGGGTTTATTCAGGGACAATTGTCCAAAAGATATTGTGTCCTCTGTCATGTGGGCTTTATTATTCAGTACTTGATATGTATGTATGTGTAGGCTGCAGTAGTGTTTACTTTGATGTTTTACTGAATATTTCAGAAAAATAACTTGTTAACTAAATCAGTGCCTTAGTTCAATTAGGGAGATGGAGTCGAGGATGATTAATGAATAAGAACTTGGTTTCTTTGTCAAGGAGGCTTGAAAAATCAACTTTGTCCAATATTGGTGTAGAGAAAAAAATAAGAGAATTTCAAGCATTTATACTTCCAGCAAAAGAGTGTAAGCTTATCGAGAAAACATATCTCTAGGACATTTCATTCATATGACATTGGCCCATACATCAAAATTTGCTAAAACATGCTCAATTCCACATTACATTCTTGCAACAACTAGCCCTAGTTATTGCGTAAATCATTAGTATGCAACAAAAAAGATAATAACATCAAAAAAATCCACTTACAATGCCATAGAGTATATCCAACCAGCAACTTGTTGCAATAGCAAAGCTCCAAGAGAAGAAAAATAGCCCAAATCCATATATCAAAATTTGTCCATCTCCAAAAAAGCTCCTCCAATGAAAAAGTACGGATTCTCTAAGAGAGATATATCCAATCCAAAATGTGATCATACAAATGAATGTGACTAACAAGAATATATAGGTTCCTAAGGAGGTTGAATTAGCCTAAGGGCCCCCTAATGGCTCTAATAATAAAATAATGTGTAAATAACACCCCTATTGGTGACAGGCCCACCAATTTAGCTCATAGGTGTAAAAATAAGCCACACAAGGGCCAAATAATGATGTATACATGTCGTAGGGCCCTCCATGAGGCCTAGTAACATCCTGAAGTGCCATGATGAGGAATAAATTCCTTGGAATATGATAGACAAGGGGGTGGCCCGTTGTTCTCGAAGTAGTAGACCTGTGGTGCTCCTAATGGGTGTGGGGGCACATAAATGATCCCTTGGGTCTCCAAATGGATCGGAGATGCCTGCAGATGCTTTGTGAAGGCACAAATGCTAGAATAAATGTCATCGGGTCCTTGCACAAGCCCTGGGGCACTCTCTAAGTGTGTGCTGCACTTGTGGGGCTGGTTGGGCATGATGCATCTTCCTCATCCAAGTGTGGATCTCTAGCAATCCCCAAACATCTAAAGGGGTCCATGAAGTGCTGTCTATTGCTGTGGGGGCTCATACCTCTCGATACACACCCTATGTGTGCCATTGTGGCCCTCGGGGGTCAGGATCCCGTATAGGGAGACCAAACCCAAATGGAAACCACCTGTAATCCTGCATAAGATCGAATGCATCCCCCTAGGCTTCCAATACAACTAGTCATTATAATAATCATGTAATAGAGTTTACAAACCATGGATGACAAAATGGGCACTTCATAATGGCATGCCCTTCTGTAGTGGGCTTTGGCGTGTGATAGTGTCTCTAGGTTCCAAAGGGGGGTTAATCAAACACCTTATTAGGTTCTTCCAACCCTTAAAGGGGATGGTATGTCCAAGGTACATCCCTATAATGGGGGTGGCAAGTGATAAATAAGTGGACTGGAATAGGGAGTGAGAGGGGGAATCCTGGGTCACATTTTGGGGCATAGGGGTAGCCAGATGGAGGGAAGCCCACACCTAGGTATATAATGTGTAGGAGGGAGAAATCATGGTACATGAGGTGCCCGACCTTGATTTTTCCACTCTTCCTTATATGTTGTTTGCGACTCGGCTAAACAGCTCAAGCGTGCTCAAGTCGTGAATGACAAGAAAATAATAATAATCCAGAATGCTCTCTATGGCTGCTCTCACCTCTTTCTTATACTTGTGTGGAACCCTCACACCCATGGGCTTACTGTGCCACTCTCTTGGTCCATATCCTCCTGCTTGACTGCGCTGTTCACATGACCTCTTGGGCCCCTCCACTACTTCGTTGTTCCGCTTTCACACCGTTGAAGTGTTTTTATTCTACTAAAGGGATTTATGGGTCCCTCTACCCTCTTATTCATCTATTAATTAAGGAAGACAAAATTTAATATTCTAATTAACTAAAAGCTAAATTAGGAATATTTCATGTCACCTGACTATTGACATACCAGACAGATGAGAGCTAATGTCGGTTGAACAATCAATCTTTCCACTATTGACAAAGAACTTGGCTTGTTCACTGAAGTCACCTCCACATCTCACTGGTCCAACATATCAAAATGTTGTGTTTGCTTCTCTCAAGGAGCACCACTTCATCTTCACCCTCCCTGAGGGTTTTGTTATGAACTACAACAGATGCACCTGCTGTTTTCCTTCCCTTCTTTGCTGATTTTGACTTGTTTTAATGCCAACACCACCTAGGGATTCATTTCTTGAGATTTATGTCACTTGACACCTCGTTGTCCTAGGCATTATGGCTGAGTTTTCAGTGCAATTACAACCATCTTCTTCTGGAACCATTATTGTGTTGTCAACTTCTCTCAAATGGAATAAACCTTGCTCTTTTATATCCGTAGGAACCTTTTTTTTTTTTCTGTTCTTATCAACAAAAAGACACCTATTGTTGCTGAAGTTTGTAATATTCCTAAATTAGCATACAGCTAATTGGAATATTAAAATCTAATTTTGCTTGCATGTTTGATGAATAAGTGGGTAAGGAGACCCATAAATATCTTTATTAGGAATAAACCACTTCTCATGTGAAAGTGGATCATCTTTTCAGCTTAATAAAGCACCCTAAGGTGTGAACAGGGGCTAGAGAATGTGGACTGGGTCAACTTTGACCAAATCAACAGCGCTGCCATGGAGGAGTGGACATTTATGGAGAGACAATGCAGTTTTAGATGGAGACACATTGCATGGAAGTAGTATCATTAATAGATGGGGCTTAGGGTTTGGAAGCCCATTTCTTATATAAGAAAGAGGATGGCAACCATATTATTCATGTATTGGTATATGATATTTATGAATATATGGTCTGTTCAGACATATAGCTTCCTTTAGCTGTTTAGCTAAAATTGCGTGTGCTGTTTAGCACAGGGTGTTCTTGATCAGGAATCCCACCTCTTCCATTGAGAAGCTCTTGGAGGTGTTTGCAGTATACTTCTACAATCAGGCATTTGGCCAAGCTTCAGCCTTATGTACAATGCAGTTTTGTCTAGAGTTGGGTTGTGTTGCAGGGGTGTAGCAGTGGAGGAGAGAAATCTCCAATTTCTGAACTTATTTTCCAGTGAGGGGACCAGCCCTTCACCTATTAAGTTGATTGGGTGTTGTTGCAGCTGATAGATCATTCCTTCAGCCCCATATCAACAGTCATTTCCAGGGAGTGCGTATGTTAGGCAGCAGAAATGCATTGGGCAACTCAAAAAAAGGCCAAAAATGCAAACGTAAAATCTGGCCAAACCATTTCTGGGTTTTTCTGGGTTTTTTGAGTAGAATCCGTGGTTGAAAGTGCAGATCATTCTGAGCACTCTAACATCCTTTCGCACATGGCTCTTCTCCTCATTAACAGTAGTTTCCAGTAGCAGTAGCAATGGCAGCACAACATTTCTAGTGTTTGGTTTTTTTAGTGTATTTCAACCATCTTGTGGCTTGAGTGCATTCCTTTTGGAGCACTGTGTAATTTCATTTGCTTTTATATATAATGATATGGCTCTGTTGTTTTCTACTCATAGATTATGATGTCTTAATGTAATTTCCAGTTTCAGCATATTTCCGGCATTTTCCAGATTTTAGTGCTATGTTGCTGTTTTGATTTATTTGGAATGCTGCATATGTTCTATATTCATGTCTTTTCCATTTTGGAATATTACAGTGGTATCAGAGCATAATCTTGGCTCAGCCTGTGAAGACATTGCATCTATGTTATCAGAAGAAGACGATGCTTCTCACAGAAAAGCGAAGGCTTACAGAAGAGACAAAGGCAAGTCTCCATTATTTGGAGAAATGGAGAGAGAAGTTTTCAGAACTTCTTCTCCAAACTATGCATGAGCTTAAAAGAGAAATCAAGGGAATGAGGAGTGAAAGACAGGAAGATCCCTCAAGAAGATTTGCACATGAAGAAAGCTCCAGATCTTCATATTATGGGTGTGAGCATTCAGCCACACAATCAAATCTACAACACTCTACCATGCCTGTGTTCATAGCAAGAGAGATGGAGGAAGGAGATGTACCAAAGGAGGAGACTCTTGGTGACTATTTTCAAGAGTATGAATCTCAATCTCAGAGGTTCAAAGATCATGTACACTTCCAAGGGTTTTGCAAGATCAAGGAGAATAGAAGGCCTAGCAATCACAATAGAAGCAAGTGGTGCAAGCATCATGATTTGGGTAGATTCTTTCTATCTACTTTTGATGGGTCACCTAAATGTACAACAAGGGCTTGGGTAAAGGAGCTAGACACATATTTTTAGTTGCACCAAGTTTCAGAAGATGAAGCCCTTAGATTAGCAGCGCTGCATCTTGAAGGTAAGGCTTATCATTGGTGGTTTTATGAAACTTCTTTCTTGAATCATGTAAATGTATCTACTTATGCAAAGCTCACTAGGAGGTTAGTGAAAAGATTTGATGCAAAATATTTTGAAACATCCTTGGTTGAGCTAACCAAGCCTAAACAAACAAAACCTTTGCATGAGTTGGAAGGATCCATAAACCTAACTCCATTCCAAAATGCTATTGAGGGGGTTAAAAACTTGCAGAATACCTTGCTAGAGGCAAGAGCCCCACTTCAGGAAGAGCTCTCTTCTCAAAAGGAAGACATGGAGATCTCTTTTTCAAAAGAGGATCAAAACAAAGAGCCTCTTAATGATGATGAGGTAACCTCCATTCATGATGAAAGGGAAGAGAAGGCTTGAGGTAACAACATTGTCACATCAGGAGCGGATCTAGTACCTCATGGTGAGGTAGATGGAGCAATTTCTCCAATGAGAGGAGTTCTTGTATCATTACAAGAAGTTCCAAAGGATCTCATATGTGGGGATCAAGGCACAATCCATGAACAACATGTGCCATTATTGATAGATTGTGAGACCTTGCAGATGAAAGGAGAAGGTAGGGAGGATGGCCAACATCATATGATTAGGAGCACACACCCCTATCTATTTCAGAAGGTTGATGAACAAAAGAGGTAGACTGATTTTCACAATGAGGGCAAGGACAAAGTTGTCCATTCATATATGCAGTCTACTCTTGATATTGATGTCTCATTGCATGGAGGCATTCCACCTGGGAGACCATCAGATCAGGTGATGATGAGAGATGCTACACATCTGGCTGCTCCACTCATTGATCCCGTAGGGGTGAAGACCTTGGGAGGACTTGACACAGCGCCGAGAGTCTTGGGTAGACTCAAGGAGGAGGGAGAAATTCTCCCAACATCATCATTACCCACTCTCATCTCAGATATTGCGTTGAGAAAGGAGCAGCAAAGGGAGGATAGCAGCCTTCCTGTATGTCACTTTGGCATGGGAGATGTCAAAGAGGAGGAAAAATACATGACAGATGCTTTCTATGACAGATCATCAGTGTTGTCATTGTGGAGGATAGATCCATACTGGAAATCCCAGCTATTGGTGGATTATTCCAAGGATCTTTTCACTTGTATGATACTTGATGACCAGCTACAAGAGGAGGGATATTCAGTCAGAGATGAGGTCATCTACTATCATGATAGGATATTCTTGTCTAGAGCTTCCAAGCTCAAGGAGAAGTTACTACAAAGAGCACGTGAAGATTTTTTCTTCAGCCACACTTATTCCATGAAGTTATATAACACTATCATGGAGGAGTTTACTTGGGAAGGCCTTGAAGAGGAGGTATATCAGCATTTGAGGAGATGCATGGACCATGTGGAGATGGTAGAGATACATAACTCTATGGAGGAGTTATCACAACCACCTCTTACCTCTTTTGGAATGAGAGGGGATCTACCTATGGACCACTCCATTTTTATGAGCAAAGATTATGGTAAGGAACACATTTTTGTGCATGATGTTTTACTTCATGATTATTTGCACTCCTTTACCATATATATGCATGCCATTGCTCCAAGCAGGAGCATTCTTCCTTACAAACTTCATGGCCAACTTTGGGCCATAAACATTGCTGAACATGGCCACTCCCTAGGAGGATATAGGGAGATGATATATCATTCTGGGTGTGCACCAAAGGCACCAAACATTTTTCACCTTTTCAGAACATGTGAGAAAACTATGGTAGCAAGTGAGTGGTGGGGAAACCACTTACCATATCATGATCTGAGGCAGTCAGGAGATATACTGCGCTGGTTCCACCTGTGGGACTATGATCCACCACCAATATTGCATTTAATTGTTTATGTATCACTGGTTTTGATCCCATATATTGATGATGTGCTTATTCTTCTTATGGGAGTGATTAGAGGGAGGATGGAAGGACTGGATGTGCCCTTTGGGAGAGAGATTCTCCATGGTTCTTATGTTTCATATTTCTGGGAGAGCATTGGACCATCCATGATTGTTACATTGGGACTCTTGTTTCCCTATGGGATGAGCCATTTGGGTAACTTGAGCACTTGGGAGGTGCCTCTCATGAGTAGATGGGAGGGGTTTTTCGATGAATTACCATTTTGGAGGGTGATTCATTTTATATGGATAATAGCTTGGAGGATGGAGCTTCACATGGGGATGAAGGTTCCCTATATTTTGCAGATTTATCCTTGCAGTTGCTTGAGGACAAGCAACATTTGGGAGGGGAGGATTGTAATATTCCTAAATTAGCATACAACTAATTGGAATATTGAAATCTAATTTTGCTTGCTTGTTAGATGAATAAGTGGGTAGGGAGACCCATAAATATCTTTATTAGGAATAAAACCATTTCTCATGTGAAAGTGGATTATCTTTTCAGCTTAATAAAGCACTCTAAGGTGTGAACAGGGGTTAGAGAATGTGGACTGGGTAAACTTTGACCAAATCAATAGCGCTGTCACGGAGGAGTGGACATTTATGGAGAGACAATGTAGTTTTAGATGGAGACACATTGCATGGAGGTAGTGTCATTAATAGATGTGGCTTAGGGTTTGGAAGCTCATTTCTTGTATAAAGAAGAGGATGTTAGCCATATTATTCATGTATTGGTATATGATATTTCTGAATATATGGTCTGTTTAGACATATAGCTTCCTTCAGCTCTTTAGCTAAGATTGCATGTGCTGTTTAGCACAGGGTGTTCCTGATCAGGAATCCCACCTCTTCCATTGAGAAGCTCTTGGAGGATTTTGCACTATACTTTCACAATCAGACATTTGGCCAAGCTTCAGTCTCATGTACAATGTAGTTCTGTTTAGAGTTGGGTTGTGTTGCAGGGGTGTAGCAGTGGAGGAGAGAAATCTCCAATTTCTAAACTTATTTTCCAGTGAGGGGACCAGCCCTTCACCTATTGAGTTGATTGGGTGTTGTTGTAGCTGTTAGATCATTCCTTCAGCCCCATATCAGCAGTCATTCCCAGGGAGTGCATATGTTAGGCAGCAGAAATGTAGTGGGCAACTAAAAAAAAGGCCAAAAATCCAAACTTAAAATCTGGCCAAACCATTTCTAGGTTTTTCTGGGTTTTTTGAGTAGAATCCGTGGTTAAAAGCACGGATCATTCTGAGCACTCTAATAGCCTTCCGCACATGGTTCTTATCCTCATTAGTAGTTGTTTCTAGCAGCAGTAGCAGTAGCAGCACAACATTTCCAGTGCTTGGTTTCCTTAGTGTATTTCAGCCATCTTGTGGCTTGAGTGCATTCCTTTTGGATCACTGTGTAATTTCAGTTGCTGTTATATATAATGATATGGCTCTGTTGTTTTCTACTCATAGATTATGATGTCTTAATGTAATTTCCAGTTTCAGCATATTTCCGGCATTTTCCAGATTTTAGTGCTATGTTCCTGTTTTGATTTATTTGGAATGCTGCATATGTTCTATATTCTTGTCTTTTCCATTTTGGAATATTACAAAGTTTAAGTGAAGGCTATGTTTCATTATACTAATCTAAAGTAGATTTTTACCCAAACAAGGGACATAATTAACCTCTTTAATTATTGCCTTCTTATCTCTTAGCCAAAGTAGGTAATTTCGTTTTTATCTAACTTGATATTCTTCTTGAATACTCAACACAACGTAATTAAATTGAGATTTATCCTCTACAAGATTAGTATGCCAATCAATACTATTAGTAAAATGTCTAGATTCCCTTGATTCAAATTACCAATCATCCTTACCACTTTGAATTCTTGTTTTGGCCATGAACATATAGAAACTCTTCCTTCTTGTGTTCAACTACATTAGCATGTTGCTTTCTTGATTGATCATTTGAAGAATGCTCTTGGCTATGCTTTTCATTCAACAATTTCTTATTGCAAGCTCTACATATTTGCTCTAATTTTCCACATGAAAAGCATTTCATTGCTTTTTTATTTTCGCCTGACTTAGAAGAGTTAACACCATTCTCTTTGCTCTGTTTCTTGCTCTTAAACTTCATTACAAGGATTTCCTTAGAAGTCTCATTCCCACAACTATTCCTAAACTGCTTTTTGCATTTGTCTTGAAGCTTTCTACAAGTGTATAGTGTTGAACTACTGGAATGTCACTTCTTCATCTGTACTAACAATTATCAAGGTTTTATTAAAGTATTTATAGGAGGAAGGAAAACTTCACAAATTTATAACCAATGTTTCACGAGGATGCATTCTCTAGGTTGGGGGGTGTGCCCCTTGTTGACCACTAAAGCTACACCTGAAATTTTTTTGACGACTCCATGCTCGAGGATATGTCAGGGGCTTCATGTACCATCAAAGTTCATATATCATCAAAGTTTTTTAGCTTGGAATTTATTTCATCACAACTCCAAACATTTAGCAGAAGTTCAACGAAACAAATACGAATAATTTTTTGGTTTTTAAGTTCCTATGGTTATCATTTTTTGAAGAGCTTCCCGGATTGTCCACAATATTAAGGAACATTTGTCGATGTTTCGAATCCCAACGGGGATCTATCTTTAGGACAATTGAATGAAGAATTGGAAGAAGGGATTTTAGGCCATTAATAGAGAAGACGAAAATGACAAGAGCCGACCAGAGTTACTAATTTTTATTTTATATAAATTTTATTTTATTATTTAATTTAATTCCAAAAAAACAATAGGTATTAATTTTATTTCCAATTTTTAATAATTTTATTTCTAATTTAATAATAATTTTATTTTAGTTTTATAATATTTACTTTTGATAAGATGAACTAATTTTAATTTATTTAAATATTATGTGATAATATCTTAAAATTTATTAAAATGAGGCTTGAGATAATAATTAATATACCTAGTAAATAAAATTAATAAATATTTATAATTAATTAGTATTTAATAAATTAACTATGTATTAATATTAATATTTACTTTACTGAATAAATATTAATCAAGTAACTAACTAATTATTTTGTTATATAGTTACTAAATAAGTTAATTTTATTTAAATTGATTTATTTAATTGAGGATAAAATATTCATTTAATAAAAACCCTAAACTTTTAGAAATGGTTATTAATATCACTAATTGTTATGATTAAAAAGATACTAAAAATAAATAAATTATTTACTAATTAGTATTAACATTTATTTAAAGATATAAATAAATATTAAAAAAGTAAATAATTATTTATTTTTATTTTATTAATTATGTATATTTAATTAATTATGTTTATTTAATCTAATAATTAATATTATGCTTAATTTATGTTAGGGGATAATTTAGGGTTATAGTAGTTACTAATAATATTAATTAATTTTTATTTTTTAGACAAAATACAAATTAATTAATGAGAATAATTATATAAAGTAAGTACTTTAATTATTAAAACGACATTAGAATTCAAAAGAAGAGAAACAAACCTGAGATCTTCTACCTGAAAAGCTATGCCTGGGAGGATGGCGCTTTTGAGGAACAGATTTGTCGAAGGAGCAATTGTCGCTGATTTCACATCCCCCATCCCTATTAAGGTTATCTAGATGTTCTATAATCTCAAGGGCCTCCATTACTTTTCTTCTTTGATTGTGATCCTCTCTCGCAATGATCCTTGCATCTTCAAGACACACTTGATGTTTTGTTTTCGAGGAGTGTCCTGCAACAGCTGAGGTACGCAATCGCTCATACTTAATATCGGCTCCGTGCTCTTTAAGTCGTTTTTGAAGCGAACGACCAGTTTCACCAATATAACTCTTCACGCATGAACAATCAATTTTGTACACTCCTTTAAGTTGTTCCGGGCTTATACCATCTTTAACTGATCACATTCTTTGTCTAATAGTCCCTGTTGCTGAAAATTGCGCGAAAATATCGTTCTTGCTCAGAACCTTGGTGATTTTATTAGTAACACCCTTAATGTAAGGTAGAAAAACCCTTCCACCATTTTCATGAGGTTCATGGCATTTCTAAGGTAAGATCGAACCCTCAGCTCTTTTTAGGGCCTTTTTGATATCTCTTTCTTTATAACCTAAATCCCTAAATACAGATGACAAGAGACTGATTTCTTTGCTAAGGTGTTCAACATCAGATATCCTCATGGCTCTAATGGCAAGGGTATTAAGGACACCAAAATTTTGAGCTAGATGATGGTAGGACTCAGCATGGAGATAGCTATCAGTATGGGTTTTCTTCCTAAACACTCGATGCCTTAGTGTTCCATCCTCATTCCTAGTGACAAGAACATCCAGAAAAGGAATGCTCCTATTTACTTCAGCCTCCATAGCAAACTTAATTTCTGAGGAAATGGAGTTAAGGTGATTAAAAAATCCCTCAAGATTCTCCTTCCCATGAGTCCATTTTATGTTGGTGTCGTCTACAAATCTTTTCCACAAAGTTGGTTTTAAGGGATATGAGGCAAGGGCTTTCTTCTCAAAGTGTTCCATATATAAGTTGGCGACAATAGGGGATAGCGGAGATTCCATTGCGACCCCTGATACTTGCTCATAGAATTCTCCTTGGAAGCTGAAGAAAGTGGAACGTAGGCAAATCTCCACAAGCTTGGCTGTTCTTGAATCAGTGACTTCTTTAATGACTTGAATTGCCTCATCTAAAGGAATCTTAGTGAATAATGATACAACATCAAAACTTACCAAAATGTCGCTCTCCTCCACCCTCTGATCCTTAATAAGCTTGACAAAATCATTCGAGTCCTTTATGAAAGAGTCGATGTTCCCAACAAGGGGCTTCAAGATTTTGGTAACATATTTCGCCAGCTCATAGGTGGGGGACCCTATTGTATTAACAATCGGTCTAAGGGGGATTTCCTCTTTATGGATCTTGGGTAATCCATAAATTCTTGGCATGACATCACATGAAGGGGTCAATTTCTTCTTTAACTTGTCAACCAACCCTGAATTCTTGATTGCTTTCTTTACTTCTCTTAATACCTTGGGCATGGGGTTGGAATTAAGTTTCTTGTAGCTATTACAATTTAGATGCTCGTTCATTTTTCTTATATAATCAACCTTATCTAGAACAACAACAACACCACCCTTGTCGGCTTTCATTATCACAATGTTGTCATTATTGCATAGAGCCTTGAGAGCAATAAGATCTTCCTTACTTAGGTTGTTCCTGGGAGCTCTAGCTTTCTTCAAAATAAGGGAGCATTCTTGTCTCAATGCTTCTTTATCATCGAGAGCTAAACCCCGGATGTCTTTCTCGATGCTACACAAAATGCTTTCATTTGGAATGCCCTTAGGTGCAACCGCAAATCCTAAACCCTTGCTAGGAATCTTGATGGAATCTTGACTTAACTCTATAGAGGATAAGTTAACAACTTTCTTATTCTTGGCAAAGGGGTGATATCCCAGCTTTTCAATGGCACCATCATTTAAGTTATTGACAAAAAGGTCGATATTCACAGAAACCCTAGGGCTCTCCCTCTTACTCTCTCTCTTACTGTACACCACGTTAGTTGAGGTAGAATTTTGTGAAACGTTAGACAAATTTTCCTTAATACTGTGGATAATCCGGGAAGCTCTTCAAAAAAATACGAATAATATTCATCTATCTTCTTCTTCTCATCTTTTTCTATATTGTACTCAGATTCTGCAACCCTACGAGGATATTGTATAAACGCTGCTAGCATGATGAATAAAGCTATGTAACAGACCTAGGATGTTGAGACTCGATCAACAAACAAGTACACCTTGGAGTGTTTTATTACGTGGTTAATTATACTTGCTTTTCAGCGACGAATAATTTTCTAGGTTTTTTTCACTCACTGCATTACCCCAAAGTTGGGGTGACGACTTGAATATCGTGCCTTAAGTCCATCTTAGTGTCTAGGGTCAATGTATATTATCATGCTAGGTCATCTCTGAAATTTCGCGGAATTTGACTAGGTCTAAGTAAGATTTTTTAATAATTAAAAATTTCCTGCAAAATGAGATTTTTTAATTATTTTCTATGTAATGATGTAAATAAGTGGTCTTAGGAAATTTTGGGGTGTGTGACTACTTGAAATTCAGCGTGAGAGGCCCAACATTATCCTAGGGCCCACTTTGAGGGTTAAAAAACAACTTATAGTCCTTCAAAAGCTGATTTTTCTAATGTCAGTGGCAAAAATGAGGAAAAAATTTAAAAAAATGAATAATTGGAAAAATTTAGAAATTTATCCAAAGTCAAATAAGTCAAATTTTGACATGGCAGATTCTAGTGAAGGTCAAACGTGATGTGGCAAGCATGTGGTGCCCACCAAACAAGGCACACCACAAAGTCAAAGACAATCAACAAAGTTTCACGTTGAGTTCATGATATAATATGAATTGATAAAGATTTAGATTCACTTTGATTTGGGTATTACTCAAGTCTAAAGTAAAAAAAAAAAATGTGAGTGCGGGGTAGACCCCACCTTACTCTCCACATTATCTCAACATATGGTTTATCAAAGGGAAATATGCACGTGTGTAAATGAAACTCCATGCAGTCCAAGTCAAAAGAATTTTCAACACAAAGAAATATGCTGTCAAAAATCAAAGGTTTGTCATTAAAGTATTATTGGAGTTTGTCTCAATATTATACACATATTACGTTGCCCTTCCACTTCAACTTTACAAATGGCAATTCAACAAATATGCACTTGAGGAAAATATTGAACGCTACCCAAAAACAAATATACGCGCAACAGTTTGAGGGAAAACAGTGGGCAGTTTGTTGGTTCGATTGGAGAGGTGTCATTGTCTTGGATTTTTAATGGAGATTTGATGATAGTTTGTCTCCCTACCCGTCCTACTCTCAAAGCTCTTGGCTGCTAGGGATATCTATGTTGATTATGAAGATGACACCTACAAAAATTCACACCAGTCAAAGAACATTTGCTAACAGTCACCTACAGCAGTTGGTTACACTTGGACAATTTTTGGTGCCACTTGCAAATTCGTTTTTGCTTTTGGATTGTCAGCTTCTCCAATTGTCATTGATCTGTCTCATTGGGATTTCCTCCTATTCCTCTATAAATTGAGCAATTGAGCTCCCATTAAGGATTCATGTATGAGTTATTGGGCTTGAGGAAACTCTGCCATTTTGTACTTGCACTTTGCTAATATAATAAAAGACTTTGAGGCGATTTTGGTGGCGTTCTCTTGGCATTTTGAGTTGATATTTTTCCATAATATTGTTATTGTGCTTTACTTGTTTTGCATATTTGAATATTGTTAGCTTATATTTGCCATATATCTTGGATTGATATGTGCAAGCTATCTTGCACATATCCTTGATTTTGTGTAGCTTTCTAGGAGTGGGCTTGCCAATTTATTTTTGGAGCAATATTTGGTTTATCTCATTTCGTTGTGTTGTTCTAATCCTTTGCAAGCTAATATTTGTTTCAAGTGTGTTGGGAGAAATCTATTGGAAATTTTTGTGTAGGAATGCAATTGGGCGTGGGAGAAGTCTCACATAGACCAACTCACTCCCGTATTCAAAGTTGCTTAAGACTCATTTTTTTTCACTCCAAGTCTTTTCATCTGAAGAGTAGCAAGAGGGGCGTTTCTCTCACTCACTATCTACTTGAATAATATATTTTGTTTAAATTACTTGCTTCTTTCCTTTAGATCTTTTCAAGTTTACATAAGCTATTTAAGAGCATTTTCCTAAGCTAAACAAGTATGGGGATTCACTCCCATTACTTGGTTTAGTGTCTTGTATATTAATTTGTATTATATTTTGTCTACTTTGCTCTCTCTCTACACTAATAATCTCTTTTGTTTTGCATCCCATACTTAGAGCTTTTGGCAACAAGAGTCTCGAGTAGAAGCTTTGGAAAACTCGAATTAATTTTTGCAAGACCTCTCGAGTACTTGAACATCAATTTTCGAGGCCATAAGCATTAGAGGACAACTGCAAGCTAGATAGGCCGTGGGATTTTGGGCTGATTTGGTCCTTGGAATTTTCAGATTTTAAGAGGTTTCCATTGGCCGTTGTGGTTGCCAATCCTTGGAAGGAGACTCTAATCCTCATAGATCCTATCTGGTAAATTTCTCCTTCATCTTTTGGGCAGCCCTCTAAGGGGCCTTCTACTCATTGTAACAGATTAATAAAAGATCTAATTTGCTTGTGGGAGCTTGGGATTTTACCCATGACATCCCTCCTATTCATTTAGAGGGAGGACTATGTGGGTGGATTAACTTTTCATTTCGTTCTCTTAATTTTCCTACTCATTTTCATTTGCATGCTTAATGGGAAATTAAGAGAACCTCACTTCACATTTCATTTTCTAATTTTGCTATCCAAGTTCTTACATGCCTAAGTTTCAACATTGACATCTTGTTTCTTCAGCAATTTTATTTATGTGCAAGCAATCTACTTTTTGTTGACAAGCTTTGATTTACTCCATTTGCGCTCAACTTGTTTAAATTGTTTCATAACTATTTGGATATATGCTTTATTATTGTGTCAAATCATGCTACACATTTTGGTAATTATTGGAGCATTACATTTCATTTGAAGCAATTTTATTTAAGCAATTTATTTGTCTTACTCCATTTAGCTTGTCTACTTTCAATCTATTGGTGAAACACATGCAACACTTGTGAGCTAATTTCCATTTTATTTCTCCAATTTAAGTCATTTTTGCAATTTGTGTTGAGCACTATCTCATTGTCCTATTTTTGAAGCATTGCAATCTACATTTTTTTGGGGGAAAATTTACATGCATCTCATTTAGGCATATTGGCATAACTTGCATTTCTAATTAATTTTACCTCCAAGCATATGCTTGGTTGAAAAGAATGATTAGGACAAAGATTTTTTTGGAATGTTCTTCCAACTGGTATGGAGTAAGGTAAAGTGTGTGACTCTACAATTATTAAAGTGGCATTGTCCCCTTGTAGGAACGAAGACACACATGGCTTGTAAGGATTAGGGGAAGGATATTGTTAACGACGACTAGTGCGTCTTCAACCCCTCTTCCTTGCAGTCACCCCTATCTTTACCCTTTGGTAAGAGGTTGAAAGGAGAATGTCTCACTTAGAATAGGCATTTAGTTTAAAACTTATAATGATAATTGCATTTCACTTTTGCTAAGTGTATCTCATCCTAACTCATTTTATTTCTTAAGCTTCCTTCTAAGTTTATCTCATGTACTTGTTATTGTAAACATCTTTTGAAGTTATCATTTTATTGTTGAAGTATTTTCTTTGAGCAAGTACAATATCTTTCTTTTGCAAGTAAAGCTTTGGTTTATTTCATTTTGCAAGTCATTTAAATTGCTATCTTTACATGCTTTTGAATGATGAATGCTAGTATCTTTGCTTGAAGCATTTCTTTAAAAGAGGAAATATATATCTTGCAAATTGATCTAGCATTTATTTGTTTTGCAGGATTACTTGGTGTTTCATTTTGGAATTTTTTATTTTGAGCAAGTCTTTACTATTTTGAAGCAATCATTAAGGCACTGGTTTTTCATGTTTATGTTTTGATGATGTGTTGATGATAATTAAGAATATCTTTATTTGATTGTTGAATCCATATCTTGTATTGCTTATCATATTCATTAAACTTGCTCATAGCCTTGAGGTAGTCCCATTGACTTAGGATCTCCTAGAAGCTTACATCATTTCATCTAACTTTTTCATTAGGGACTACCCCCCTTAGCTTACCTAGGGGAGAGAGCTTAAACAAAGAAAGTTGGGAATATGTGACAATCCCTTCTCTTAGGTTTGCCACCAAGCCACACCTTGTGGGGTTAAGGGCTTTTCTTACACTAACTTAGGTGTGTGTGCTAGGCGACAACAACACCCCCAATGTTTCCCATGCTTTGGGGGGTTGGGTGTTTGTGACAATGGTCCAAAGAGAAATCGACATTCCTTTATTGATATGAGAGCAACCAAGTTGTTTCTCTCTAAAGTTAGTCCAAAAGCCCTAAAATAATAACTAATTGTGATTATAAGTTGGATTGGTCAGGAGCTGGCTAACTCATTTTACCTCATTTCGCCATGACTGAGAGAGGGTCTTAATGTAAGATTATGCACCCGATGTGGAGGACGGTGTGGCCAATGGATGATTAAACAATGTAATGGTGCACATCAAAGAGGATCCGATGGACGGAACATGGGGTGATTGACCATGTTATGTCCTAGACAAGGTGGAGCCTTTGAACACCGAGGCGTGTGAGCTAAAATCCCTCCAAGGGTAGCACCATCCTTCAAAAGGTGTGTCTCCCATCAAAAGGCACCATGGATGACTCAAGGGGGTGCATCTCATCCCAAACGTCACATCTCATCAAATGGTGTCCAATCATCAAGTGAGACTCCCTTATCAAGATGTCATCCTTGAACAAGTCCACGTCATCAATTTAGGCCTCATGAAGGGGATGTCATGGAGCTATGGTGTGACACCATTGTTACTGCAAAATGTAGCACCTTAGTGCTAGGTCACACTAGATTCCCTGCAACAGTGGATCCACCACCAATGTCACCTTATTAGTGAATTTCCCTACTATTTTATGGGAAAATTTTATCCCCACAAGGGATGCTTTTTCGGCAAGACTTAGAGGTTTTATGGCTAAGGAATCCTAGCCAAATGGCTCTCTAAGGGGTTTGCAAATTTTACACCCTATAATAGTCTTCAATAAAGTATGACTCTGGGTGAAAAGAATTAGTGAGGTCAAAGAATCGATCGCTTGAGATAGGTTTTGCAGATGCTCAAACAAATTCCCAAACATGTGGTACTTCGAATTTTATGATTCACAAAAATGGATAAAATGAATTTGTGGGCACATGGAGTTAGGGAAGGAGTGAGTCAATGGTTGAATATCTTGGATGGAGTGGGAAAGAGTGAGGAATAACTTGTCAATCTAACCCTTGCAATTTTCCCGAAGTAAGAGACTTAAGGTCAATGAATGCAATCTAGTTTCCTTGATTGATACTTGATGATAAATTTTGCATATGAAAAAAATGGAGTTCATAAGAGTTGCAATTTTTAATATGGCACATAGAAGATCCTAATCCAACAACTGTAGCAAAATGGAAGATATCACTCACAATAAAATAGCTCAATTCAAACTGTAGCAAAATGGAAGATATTACTCACAATAAAATAGCTCAGTTCATCCAAGCATCACTTCGTTAATCCAAGGAAAGTTCCTCTATTCAAAACATATCTTTCCCAAGACAAGTTGCCTCACTTGAAATATCCAAAGCTAAAATTTACAAGGAAAAATCACAGAAATTTCAGATTGCTATGGGATTTCTCCCTCAAAACTCCATGAGAAAATGACAGGAAGTGCACCTCTATTTATAGAGGAGTTGCTCAACTTCCCTCATAATAAAATAATATTTTTCTTAGCTAAAATCCCCTAAATTATCCTAAGGAGGGGAAAAAGGCCCTTTCAACAATTTAATTAATCTAAATAAATCTAAAATGAGGCTTCTAATGCCACATGTACAAAATATATGGGCTCAAGCCCTCGAAAGATGATTGTTCTTGCTACATGATGGGAGACAAAGGGGTGCTGATGCAATGCCTAGTGTCCAAAGGTGTTTTAATGCTCCATTTCTTCCTCCAAATTAACAAACAATCTGCCAATGTGGGGCATATGAAATTCAAAACGCAATAGCCATGCCTCCAATGACCTTTGAAGGGGAGATAAAGCCTCCAAAAAGGGGGAAGATACCTTTTCAAAGTATATAAGGAACAATCAGCCCTTAAAAATCTTCAAATCCACACCAATACTCATAGGCCTATAACTATTGATCCTCCTAATTATTATCCAAATCAATTCAAATTTTAGAGATAGGTTAGCCCTAAGGTGGGTTTGAAACTTAGGTCGGCGTAAAAAATCATTTTGGAGCACTCATGTGCACACACACACATATATATATATATATATATATATATATATATATATATATATATATATATATATATATATCGACTATTTTATTCATGCTAGTTTGTTGTCACTTTGTCTGAGTTAGACCACCCTACAATTGTCATATTAGCACACGTATATTTGATGTAAATAATATCTCATGACAGATTTCTTCTCTTGTCAATTGAAATGTGCTAGGCCTTTTAACAATGCACCTTAGAATTGAGCAATAATAATTCCAACTCATAATCCACTGGAGTATCCTCCCAAACTTGTTGGAACAATCTCCTTTTATCCCTGTGCACCAAGTGTTGATTTTTGTAGCAACAGAAAGTGCTCTAAGTTCAAATTTGGTGGAGAGGCTTAGACACTTGTATTCCAAAGAACCCAGAAACCGTTTGTGGAAATTCCACTCTGTTCATGTTTTATTAAAATAATTATTTATTTTTATGGGGACCCTAAGTCTAAACTTATGGAAATTAATAATTAAAGGGTATTAATAAAACATTTTGTGAATCTTCTAGAGAATGAAGATCAAGTCATGTTTTAATGTTAGCCATCGATTAGACATCTAATCTGGGCCGTTGATTTGTCAACGAGAAGATTATAAAGGAAGGCTTGAGTGTCATTTGGAAAATACCTCGAGACACTGAATTGATCTAAGATTGAAATTTTTGGGGTGTGGTTTGTTGAGAATTTCGAACTACAAATCTGAGCAGTGAGGGGCAGAGATAGCATCTGGAGGGGAAGAATTTTTCTAAGTCCGATGGAGCATCAGTCAGAGAGAGGCAGATGTGATCTAGCCTAGCCAGCGTTGAAGGAAGGGGCTAATGCAGTGATTGCGTATGCTCATGCAGAAGCAGCGGAAAGGCAGAGGCAGAGGTTTCAGAATTTTGCTGGTGTATCAGTTTCAGAGGCCAGGATCCGGAAAGTGGCATCGGGAGGCTATTCCTCAACATCCATAGAAGCAAAATGACTTGGAGGAGGGCTAACGCTGAGCCTGGAAGTGGGTGACGTAGTGGCTGGAAGTTCCAACGCTGGATCTGTACAGAGGCTGCGCAGAGCCTGTCCAGGGTAGTTTTTCCTTGATCCGGATCAAACCAGAGACTCAGTGATTGAGTGAGGTATTTCTCACATATTCTTCTGCTAGTATTTCTCTCTATAATTGAATAACCCTTGAGGGTATTCAGAGATGTATTCAGACATTGCTACTACATAATAATAAAACCCTCAGATTTGCTGCACCGGTTTTTTGCATTGGGCTTTTCTGGGGACTTAGTCCAAAATAAAGGTGTCATATGTGTGAATGATTTCCTTGTTTTCGAATCAATTTTAGTGTAGGCTGCTTCAGTGGTTGCTTCAATAATTCAGATCTGAATTAATTATGTAATGTAATTTACTTAATAGGAGAAGTACGCTCAGTTTTTGCTGTAAGGTTCCTGAGATTGTCAGATCTAGGAATTTTCACACCGAGGGTCATTATCCTCATTGATACAAGTCTATATGGAATAAGGACTGCTGCTACACATATTTGAGGTTTATTTACCTGACCCACTTCCTTGATACACTGCACTAGAACCATAGTTATTAAAATCGGAACCGGTGACTGGACCGGTGGACCTAATGAACTAGGTTTCGAACTGGAATCGGTCTAACCGGTAGCGGTCAGATCTCAATGAACCGGTTTTAAAAAAATACATTAAATAATTATTTTTAATTAAAAAAACTATTTTTAAGATTTGCAACCATGATTCCAAGCCAATAGAGACAAATATGCAAAGTTTTCTCATTTATATACCATGCAAAGGTGAATATATCAAAATGGCACCGAGTGCAATACATATCATCGAAAAATACATAAGCAATGAGGCTCCAAATGGCCCATAAAGTCCAAAAACAATGCTACAAGCTATGAGCATTGAGGCCATTGGCCTACATAGTACAAACTACAGTGACAGTCTACTACAAATCTACATATATGATATATCATATTACTAAATTCTAATTAATGATCAACATTATCAGTATCACTTGAAACTTCTAATCATAATCAAAGTTCAAACTCAGTTGGTTGAACTTGAGTCTCCCGACTCTCGACTGCCAAACTTTGCAACTGCAGTCTCTATTGGTTCAGTGACTCGAGTCTCAAACTTCTGAAGGTATTTTGCCCTAATATGCCCTATTACTTCATTTGGTGCTCCACATGGCTTTACATGGCCTCCTATCCCAGCCAAGTGTTGCTTGAACCTATTAATACCCCCTCCTGCAATAGATTTTTGGCAATATCTGCAAATAATTTTGCCATCGATGATATCACAATGAGCCCATGCAGTATCCTTTCCTTTTGGAGGCATGATGGCTACTACAGTCTACTTAGCTCAAGCAGCAAGCCTCCAAGATGGCTCCAACTCCAACTCCAAGCCTCCAAGATCGCTGCTCCGGCAAACACTCAACACTCTCCAAGCTCTCAATCAAACTAACAAACAACAAATGAGTTGGTGCGAGACAAAGGAGAGGCTGCCCCTGTTTATAAAAGATTGGGGAGGGTGTTTTTGGAGGGAAACAACCCTCCTCTTACCTCCACATCAGCCCTAAAACAGCTTGTTGGCCGTGGGTGGGTCCGCATAAGTGAAGAGGCATTAACCGACTGGTTAAGGACGGAACTGGTTGGTTTATTCAAAAAATCAGCCGGTTCCGTCCTTAACCGGCCGGTTTGGACGGTTAATAGGCTTTTTTGGGTGGGGTGAAGGCATAAACCGGGTTGCCAGGCCAGTTTGAACCACACAGCATGCTGACCGGTCGGTTTGACCAGTTACCGGTTCAAATCGGCTGGTTTTAATAACTATGACTGGAACCTGAGTTTAATGATCATCACTACAGTTGGAGTCCGAGTCATTGTATCTACACCTTCCATCATGTGCATCTTCTACATGTGGTATGATCATTGAAGAACAAAATTCCCATCATGCCACTGTGTGAGAACTTGAAGGTGTTAGTTTTTGTAGCATCGAATGTGTTCTAGCCATGTAATTTTGTGGAGAGGCAAAAATACATGAGTTCTCCAAAACCCATAAATCATTTCTCGAAATTTCACCTAGAAGTGTCTCAATTAGATTATTAACCAATTTTTAAAGATTTTCTGAGTCTATACTTAGGGAATATGGTTAATTAATCAGTATTCATCAAGATAAGGTGAGAACCATCTAGAAACTCACGTGGATCGACAGGGAATTAATCTGGGCCATCAATTATGGTTTAATCTTGGTCATTGGTGCTCCAATAGAAGATTATAAGAAGAAGTCGATGGGTAGATGGAGAACACACCAATGTAGTTACTCAATTTCTCAGGCGGTTTGATTTTCTCAGTGGCTCTTATTTAGTAGAGAACATAGAGCCCGAGGGTGAGTAGCAAGTCAGAGAGGAGAGTAGCAGAATTCCAGGAGGAAGGTTTCTAGCATCTGGAAGAGGCAGAGTGAGGAAGAGTGAATTCCACAGTAGCTCCTTGCAGTCACTACGCAAAGAGTGACGAAGAGGCTCTAGCCTGAGGATAGAGGGTCCATCTCGGGGACAGAAATTTGCAGTGGAGTGTGAGAAAATTCTCACAAAAATTCTCTTAGTATTTTCCTCAAATTAGATTGCAAGTATAGTATCTAAAATTTTTGTACTCAGATTTACTGCTGAAGAATAATATTAAAACCTTCATCTGTTGCACCGATTTTCCCAAGTTGGGTTTTTTTAGGGATATTTGTCCAAAAATAATTGTGTTAATATGCTTGTGTGTGTGCTAGACTTTCTCAGTTTTCAGTATTTTATTTTTTGCAGTAATTTTATTGTGAAAATTGTAGTTGTGATTTTATTCGTTGTTTGCCATAGCAAATAAACTGCATAATTAAATTTACAGTGAGAAGAATAATTTCCAGTGGTTGCAATAGATGAAATTTTCACATGGTATCAGTGCACATATGATTAGCTAGAGAGCTCAGTAGTGAAGACAAAAGGAGTTTCACTATTCATTAAGAATAACAGATCGAAACCCCAGCGGGTAGTGCAGTGACTTTGGAAAAGGGCTGAGTCACTTGAGGAGAATCCATTTTTCTAAGAGAGCGACATAAAAATTCGATCTCTCTAGATCGAGTAACTCCAGAGGCAGAGGGAGAAACCTTGTATTTTTCGCAAAGAAGATCTCCAGTTGGACGCAGTAGTTTGCTAGAGAAAAATCAGTGTTGGGAGGAAAGAGGAATAACACACTAAATTATTCAGCATGACCATGGACAAAAGTAACAGTCAGGAAGCTTCATTTTTGTCTTCCACGTTGGAGGACGAATTTTCTTGCTTGTCAGGATCAACTTCACCGTGTCTGGTATATAGATAGTGGAGCATCAACTGATATGAAAGGGGTTAGAGAATATTTCTCTAGCTACAAGGAGGAGCAAATGGACTTCCAGATTACTATGAGAAACATAACAAAATGTACTCCAGTATGGAGAGGTACCATAGATTTTCAGAGGGAGTTAGGAGCCAACACTAGCGCTACAAATGTATTTCATGTGCTAGGATTGGGTATGACCCTGATTTCAGTGTCCCAGTTGCAGGACAAGGGGTATGATGTCTATTTCTTGGGGAAGAAAGTGTATGTTGAACACTCAAGCTGGAAGAAGGTAAAACAAATTGGAGCTTGAAGCAACATATTGTACAGGTTGCAACTCGACTCTCTAATGGCTCTAATAGGAAGTAAAAATAATAGTGGGAAGGAGCTGAATGAGTTATGGTATAGGAGAATGGGACATATACACCATGGAGCACTCAAGATGCTCAGAGAAAATGTAACAAGGGTTCCAGAACTTAGTACAGAACATGATGATGTGTGTAGAGGATGCGTGCTTGGGAAGTATGCTAAGGCAACATTCCCAAGAAGTGACAACAAAACAGATGGTGTGTTAGGACCTACACATTCAGATATTTGTGGCCCAATGTCCACGAGAGTTATTAGTGGTGCCAAATACTTCGTCACCTTTATTGATGATCATTCCAAAAAACCTTGGATCTACTTCTTGAAGACCAAGGATAAGGTCTTTGATTGGTTGAAAGAGTTTAAAGCTCTTGTGGAGAATGCGATAGGGAATAAGATCAAGGTACTCCGCTTCGATAATGGTGGAGAATGCATTGATAAAAACTTCACAGACTTTTGCGTGAAGGAAGGGATCAAAGGAGAGTGGACAACTCCATATAATCCTCAGAAAAATGGGGTAGCGGAGCAGAAAAACATAACTATAGTTGGGGCTGCAAAGGCCATGTTTTATGACCAGAATTTACCTAGATTTTTGTGGGAAGAGGCATGTAACACGACGATGTATATTCAGAACAAAACTCCTCACAGAGCGTTGGGGAAGAAAAGGCCAAGAGGAGTCTTCATAGGGAGGAAGCCAGAAGTTAGTCACTTGAGGATTTTTGGTAGTGTGGCTTATTATCACATGCCAGATGAAAAACGTACGGAATTGGATCAGACTGTAAGGAAGGGGTTTCTTGTTAGGTACAGCGAGACCTTAAAGGCATACAAGATCTACATTCCTAACAGTAGGAAGATTGTAGTGAGACAAGATGTAAAGTTCATGGAGGATTGGGCTTTTAGGATATCTTGAGAGATGCCTGGAGGTGATCAAAATCAGTCAACAAAAGTTCCTTTAGTCCAGCAGCAGGGGCGACCAGTGGGACAATAGGAGGACAGTCAAAGGGATAGAGTACAGTAACTAGTACCAGTATTTCCTCATGGGTAGGAGATTTGGGGAGTTCTCAACAGACGAAGCAACATGGATAGGAGGAGGAGGAGTGGAAGAGGCAACAGAGAAGTTTGTCAAACATTGAGTTTATTGGAACTCCTAGGATGCACAGGAGTTTATTGGAACTCCTAGGACTTACAAAAGACAACGCAAACAACCTGACATGTATCAAGCTTTAGTAGCTCAGGTAGCAGAACCTTTCAGATTTCAGGAAGCTGCACAACATTAGGTGTGGGTAGATGCCATGGTAGAAGAGTATAGCTATATCATGACAAACGATGTTTGGGAGGTAGTGCCAAGGCTGGAAGACAAATCGGTTGTAGGTTTTAGATGGATCTACAAGATCAAGTACGCTGCAGATGGTAGTGTGGAGAAGTACAAGGCTAGGTTTGTGGAAAAGGTGTATGCATGTAAAGAATGAATAGATTACGAGGAGACTTTCACCCTAGTTTCCAGATACACTTGTATCAGGTCAATTATATCCCTAGCAGCTCAGATGGGATGGAAGATTCACCATATGGACGTCAAGACAACGTTCTTGAATGGGGTGTAGAGGAAGAGGTGTACATAGAGCAACCAGAGGGTTTCGAAACTCATGAGAGGTGCACTCATGTGTGCAGACCGAAGAAAGCTCTATATGGGCTTAGGCAGGCAACTAGGGCCGAGTATGGTCGGATTGACAGTTCCTTGCAGCAGATGGGATTCGTTAAGAGTGATGCAGATCCCAACCTCTACTATTTGATGGTAGAAGGTAAGCCACTCATTCTAGTTCAATATGTGGATGGTCTCTTTTTGACAGGATCATCAGGGCTCATAGAAGACTGCAAGAGGAACTTGACAACAGAGTTTGACATGAAGGATTTGGGGTTAATGCACTATTTTCTAGGATTGGAAGTATGGCAGAAGAATGGGAGATCTTCCTTGGACAAGGAAGATACACACAAATATTTTGAAGAGGTTCAGAATGTAGGATTGTAGACCCATGACTATGCCCATGATCACAAATTGGAAGAAGATAGATGTATTAGATGACATGGATGTCAACCCCACCTTGTATAGACAACTCATTGGGTCTCTTATGTATCTGGTCAACACTAGGCTAGACATTTGCTTCCCATTCAATACTCTAAGTCAGTACATGGTCGAGCCGAAGAGGGTACATTGGGCAGCAATGATGCACATTCTGAGGTATGTGCGCAACACAATCGAGTATGGGTTGAGGTATACTAGAGGGGATGACGTCAGACTATGTGGGTTCACAGATGCAGATTGGGAAGGTAGTTCAATGGACAGGAAAAGCACCTCTAGGTACTGCTTCAGTGTTGGATTAGTGATGGTTTCCTGGTGTAGCAGGAAGCAAAAGTTAGTAGCACTGAACTCTGTAGAGGCAGAGTATATGGCATCCAGCACAGCTACATGCGGAGCTATATGGCTTAGGAAGCTGCTAGTAAGCTTGTTCAGGCAGAGGATGGAAGTGACCAATGTCTACTGTGATAATCAGAGTTGCATAAAGTTCTCTGAGAATCCAATGTTTCATGATAGGTCGAAGCACATAGATATTAGAGGCCATTTCATCAGACGTGGGGCAGTCCAACTACAATATGTTCCCACAGGAGAGCAGGTGGCAGACATACTCATGAAAGCTTTAGGGAGAGCTAAGTTCGTCCAGTTCAGGGAAGAAATGGGTATGGTGGAGAACCCATTTCAGTAGCAAGGACAGGTTACTTTAGATGATTCTCAGTTGTAGATGTTGCAGTTGTAGCAACAACAGATGAGATGGAGTTGCAGATGTTGCAATTGTAGCAACAACAAATGAGAGGGAGTTGCAGTGTAGATGCAGTGTTGGTAGTAGTTCAACAAGGTCAACAACAACACAGATGCAACTCATATTAGAGTTGCGCAGTGGTTGGTGGGTAGCAGTGGCCAGACATCAGCAGTGTGACAAGAGATGATGTAGAGATAGGGTGTTGTGGCAGCAGGTGCAACACTAGAACATATTCCTTGCTAAGAGGGAGTGTTAGTTTTTGTAGCATTGGATATGTTCTAGCCACGAAGTTTGGTGGAGAGGCTAGAATACATGAGTTCTCCAAAACCCATAAATGGTTTCTAGAAATGCCACCTAGAAGTGTCTCTATCGGATTATTAACCAATTTTTAAGTATTTCATAAGTCTAAACTTAGGGAATATGGTTAATTAATCAGTATTAATTGAGATAAGGTGAGAACCATCTAGAAACTCACATGGATCGACAGGGATTTAATCTGGGCCATCAATTATGTCTTAATCTTCGGCGTTGGTGCTCCAACAAAAGATTATACGAAGAAGTCGATGGGTAGATGGAGAACACACCATTGCAGTTACTTAGTCGCCCAGGCAGTTCGATTTTCTCAGTGGCTGTGATTCAACAAAGAAGAAAGAGCCAGAGGCTGAGTAACAAGTGAGAGAGGAGAGCAACAAAATTCCAGGAGGAAGATTTCCAACTTTTGGAAGAGGCAGAGTGAATTCCATAGTAACTCTACGCAGAGAGTGACGCAGTGGCTCCAACATGAGGATAGAGGGTCCATCTTGGTGGCAAAAATTTGCAGTGGAGTGTGAGAAAATTCTCACAAAAATTCTCTCACTATTTTCATTACATGAGATTGCCAGTAGAGCATCTAAAGTTTTCGTACTCAAATTTGCTGCTGAAGAATAATATTAAAACCCTCATCTGCTGCACCGATTTTCCCAAGTTGGGTTTTTCTGGGGACATTTGTCCAAAAATAAGTGCGTTAATATTCTTGTGTGTGTGCTAGACTTTCTCAGTTTCTAGTATTTTATTTTCTGCAGTAATTTTATTGTGAAAATTGCAGTTGTGATTTTATTCGTTGTTTTCTATTGCAAATAAACTGCATAATTAAATTTACAGTTAGAAGAATAATGTCCACTTGTTGCAAGAGATGAATTTTTCACAGAATGGCTTGGTACATATGACATCTAATGAAGACTGGTCACATTTCCCATTGGTAAGTGCAACAAGCACAACTTCCCTTTTAATTAGTATGAACATTTGAGGAGGATCCAATTTGTACTAAAATTTTGGGCTAACTTGTAGCCTTACAAATAGAAAATAGCTTCCAAGTCATGCGTTGCTGTATCAGTGCATGTAATGTCCCATGTGTGGGTAGGGTCTGGAGCCACGTGTCCGGGGTCTGCGTAATGAGGGGTACTGCGCAAGGGACCCCGCCCTCAGATGCTCCGATGGGCCAAACCCCACCCTTAACACCCTGAGATGCTGCCCTCAGTAATAGTTCGGGCTTTTGGTGTAGTGGTTGGGCCTTAGTGGTATCAGGGTCGAGGTCTCGAGGTCGAGATTCACTGAGCGTGGTGGGCTGTAATGTCCCGTGTGTGGGTAGGGCTTGCAACCACATGTACGGGGTCTGCATAATGAGGGGTGCTGCGCAAGGGTCCCTGCCATCAGATGCTCCGGTGGGCTGACCCCCACCCTTAACACCCTGGGATGCCGCCCTCACTAACAGTGCAGTCTTTTGGTGTAGTGGTTGGGCCTTAGTTTGTAAGAACTACAACAACTAGAGAGACATCACATGAACAAGAGATAATATGGAGAATGCTGAGCCATTTTATTAAATACTGAAAGATGAAATAAGTACAAAGGTGATCAGAATGATGGCACCGTGGCTTGCACTGGGCAAGCGTAGAAATAATCTCAGAATATATCACTGAATGGCTGCTCCCTCAATGACTGCGTAATCTCCAAAGTTGTTGGTGTTGCTGCTGTGCTGTTGCTACTGTTGGAATGAACTGACTATTTGGGGCTGCTCCCCACCTCAGAAAATTATGAAACTTTGGGAATGGCCTCTCCACCCAATACCCAGAAAAGCCCAGAGAGCTTTTCAGAAATGGCTGACCTCCGAAAATGACCTCCCTTGAGGCTCCACGCTGTCCCAATGATAAACGATGGCCCTGAATAATCTGTAGCAAACAATGGCCTCCAACTCTACGAAAATGATGGAATAGGGAAGGGCTGACCCCTTTCCAACTCTCCCGGGCTGAATCCCCTGATAGACCCTCAATCCGGAATCACCTCCTCCAAAGACTGCGTCCTCCTTCTCACTGACTGTGTTGTCTCTGCAAGTGAATGCTCTCAACTGTGGTTGCTGCAACTCTCTCTGGTAAAACAAGGATATAACTCCTCACTGGAGCAGGCACTCGAAGTCCCCTGGGGCTGAGATTGGGATCTTTGCACGGAGACACTCGATGTGCTGAACAACACGTGCATACTTCGCTAAACAACAAAAGCATGCTCAATGTCAAGAGACAAATAACATAGATGCATAATCGAATGATCAAAATGAGGAGCCTCTCTCCCTTTTTATGCTTGGAGAGCCTTGCTCTCACCTAGGCCCCACCATCAACTGCGCTGTCTCCTCGGGCCACGCTGTCCCTCTAGCTATGCGCTGACTTGGGCCCACGCTGCCCATGCTAACATCTCGTCCACGCTGCCACTTCGTCCTCTAGGCCCCACGTTGCCAAGTAATCATGTCTTCAAGTGACTTTAGGAAATGTTTTTATCGTAAGTTTGAGTTAAGTGTCCCTCTTCAGTGTTCACCCACTTTATTTCTAGCTTAACTTTATTAAAGTGAAATAGTCAAAAATTAATATTTCCAATTAGCTATTGCTAATTGGGAATATTACAGTCCTCCTCGGCAAAACGTTGCTTGTCCTCAAGCAACTGCAATGATGGATGGTGTAGAATTTTCTCACTCTCCCAAGTGGCATCCTCATCTGGTAGATTTCTCCATCTCACCAGATATTCGCTGACTGTTCTGCTCCGCAGCCGCCTCTCCCTAGTGTCAATAATGGCCTCCGGCTGTAGCACCAAATGCCTCTCATCATCTGTGGGCGGAAGCTCCTCAGTTGTAGTCACCTGCTGTCCTAGTGCCTTCTTCAGGCATGACACATGGAAAATATTATGAACCTTGCTACCAGTGGGCAACTCCAACTCATATGCAACCTCCCCAATCCTGCGTGTCACCCTGTACGGTCCATAAAAGCGAGGCTTGAGCTTTTCAACCCCCTTCTGCTTCAACGTGGATTGTCGATATGGCTGCAATCGTAGGTAGACCAAGTCCCCTACCTCAAACTGCCTCTCAACACGTCCCCTGTCGGCATATAGCTTCTGCTGATTTTGTGCTGTGGCTATGTTATCCTTAAGAGCTCGGAGTATATCCTGACTCTCTTGGATCCAATCCTTGGCCCTAGGGGCCTTGCTAGCACCAAACATCATGCCAGCTAAAAATATAGCATGATACCCATATAAAGCATAAAATGGAGACATACCGATAGACATATGATGTGTGGTGTTATAACAATACTCCCCCAAGTGCAACCATCGTAACCATGCCTTTTGCTGCCTGCTGACATAGTTTCGCAAGTAGCCTTCCAACCACTTGTTCACTATCTTCGCCTACCCGTCCGTCTATGGGTGATAACTAGTGCTCGGGGTCAACTCGGTGCCCACCAAACGAAAAAGTTCCTGTTAAAACCCACCCATGAAGCGGCTATCCCTGTCACTGATAATGGTCTTTGGGAGACCATGCAATCTGAAAACATCCCTGAAAAAAACTCCACCACCTGTGCTGCAGTGTAACGTGCTGATATAGCGAAGAAATGTGCATACTTTGTCAGCAGATCAACGACTACAAATATGCAATCCTTGCCTTGTACAGTGGGCAACCCTGTGATGAAATCCATCGAAATACTCTCCCATTTTCCCTCTGGTATGGGAAGAGGCTGTAGTAAACCCGCCGATGGTTCATCTCTCCATATTGCGCTGGCAAACTTCGCACTCCCTGATATGTTGGAGTACGTCCTCCTTGAGGCCCTTCCATGAGAACCTCTCTTTGATGGCCCTATAGGTCTTGGTGAACCCCTGGTGGCCTGATAGTGGTGAATCATGCAAGGCGTGCAATATCTTCCCCTTGAGCTTGGAGCCCTCGGTCAAGAAGATCCTGTCCCTGAAGTAGATCACCTCATCCATCACCTTGTACCTGTTATCACAGGCAAAAACGGTCCTTGGAGTACTCGACCAACAGCTGAGCCCTCCAGTCCCTATCTAAACTCATCAAAGACAATGCTGCCGGTCTACACGAAAGTGCATCAACCACCATGTTGTTCTTCCCCTTGACATACTCGATGTCAAAATCATATGCCTGGATCTTGCTGACCCACTTCTGCTGCCTCCCCTGCAACTGCTTCTGCTCTAGAAAGAATCAGAGGTTGTTGTCGTCAGTCCTCACTCTGAAACTGTTCCCCACTAGGTACTACCAAAATTTGGCCAATGCATGCATGATGGATGACATCTCCTTGTCGTATATAGCATACAACCTCTCATGTGGCAATAGCTTCCGGCTCTCGAAAGCTATGGGGTGGTCTCCCTGCATCAACACTGCGCCTATCCCCTTCCCTGATGCATCGCACTGTAGGACAAAGGGTTGCGTAAAATCTGGCAATGCCAAAACCAGACTGCTGCTCATCACTCCTTGAGCCTGTCGAAAGCCCGCTGCGCTGTGTCAGTCCATCTGAATGCCCCTTTTTTGGCAAGGTCTGTAAGAGGTGCAGCAAGTTGGGAAAATCCATTAACGAACTTCCGGTGGTAGGTGCAGATACCTACAAACCTCCGAAGCTCCGTCACATTCTTCGGCTCTGGCCAATCCCTGATGGCCTTGTTCTTCTCCTCGTGGACCCTCACTCCATCCACCCCAATGATGTGCCCCAAGTAGAGCATCTCTGTCAGCTCAAATTCTCATTTCGAGAGCTTAGCATAAAATTGCTGCTCCTCCAATATGCGCAATACAGCCTCAATATGCTGTAGGTGCTCCTCCTATGTCCTGCTGTAAATCAAGATGTCATCGAAAAACACTTACACACTTCCTCAAGTGACTGCGGAAGATGTGATTCATGCATGATTGAAAAGTGGTCGGAGCATTGGTTAGCCCAAAGGGCATCACCAAGAACTCAAAGTGACTGTAAGGACATCTGAAAGTGGTCTTGGGAACATCCTGCTCCCTCACGCGAATCTAATAGTACCCAGATCTCAAGTCAATCTTCGAGTAGAACTTCGATCCCCTCAGCCCATCCATCAACTCATTTATCCGTGGAATGGGGTATCGGTTCTTCATGGTCTTCTTGTTGAGGGTCCGGTAGTCAATTCACATCCTCAATGTGGCGTCCTTCTTCTTCACCAATACTATTGAAGAAGCAAAGGTGCTAGTGCTAGGACGGATGTGCCCAAGAGCTAAGAGCTCATGAATGGCCCTCTCAATCTGATGCCGGTAGGCCTTAGGATGCTTATAGCGTGTAGTGATGACAACCTGGATGCCCTACTCTAGCTCAATCGTGTGCTCAAATCCCCGATTTGGTGGCTGCCCTGGTGGTATCTCTCCAAGAACCGTGGCATATCTGTCTAAAATGGACTGTACATCTGGGTGTACGATTTGCCCTGTAGATCCTGCCTCTGAAACACGCAGCTCCACTGCTCACTCTATGTCTCCCTTTCGGAAATCTGCCTCCATCCGGTGTGCTGAAACTGTCTGTGGTGGGTAGGTGTGCATACCCCGAATCTTCTTGTGCCTCCCAGTCTTCTTATCCATCCACTCCATCTCCAAGGTCTCCCAATCTGTGGTGACCTTCCTCAGCGTGATCAACCACTGCACCCCAAGTATCACGTTGGTGTCCGAAATGTCCACCACGAAGAAGTGATCTGTCAGGGTGTAAGTCCCCATAGTCACTGCCAAGGCTGGCACATACCTGGCACATTGCATGGTCCTGTCACCTGGAACCAGTACCAAAAACCCATCAAAGCTCTCTGTTGGTATGCTCCTCTGCTCTACCAACTGGGCATCAATAAAATTGTGGGTGGCCCCAATGTCTACTAATACTGAAACACACAGTCCCTGCACAGTCCCTCAGACACACAGTGTCAAGTATTTGGGAACCCCTCGCAAAGAAGCAAGGGCTCCCCAAGTAGGTGCAAATGTCGCACCTCCCGCTCATGGTGGTGGAGGTGGCAGATGATCTTCCCTTTGCCCTGCACTGCTACCTCCTGCCTCTATCTCCTCATACTCCTCCTCTTCCCCGCTATTGTCTGAGAAAACCTCGATGTAATGTGCCTTCCCTACGCCACAATGGTGTCCTGGTGCCCATCGCTCCTGGCATGTGAAACATAGCCTCTTCTGCCTTAGGTCTCTCATGGTCTCGTCATCCAAGGGCCCTCTGCTCTGGTTCCCCTTCAGAGGTAAAACCCTCATGTCCTTCCCCTTCGGCTAGAATGTCGGTCTCTAGGGAAAGGAGCTCTAGTCTGGGGTAGTGCATCCTGCAAGTCTCGAGTGCTCTCGAATGCTTCATGGAGTGTAGTTGGCCTTGTCGATTTGACTAACCCCCGAAGAGGCTCTGCCAATCCATTGATGAACATGTAGATCATGTGGGCTGCAGATAAATAAGGCACCATCACGAAGAGTCTCAAGAACTTTGAAATGTATGTGTCCGGATTCCCGGTCTGCTTGAGCTTAGTCAGCTCAACAAAGTGCTCCTCTGGATCCCTCTGATCAAATCGCTCTATCAGCCTTCGTGTAAACTCGGCATATGCTGTCACCCTTGAGTGCCCCAGCGTAGCCATCCCGTGAAACCACCAGTCATGGGCCTCGCCCTCTAAGTGCAGCGTTGCCACCTTGATGGCCTCTGTCTCTGCCATCTGGTTAAGCTGGAAATATATATCCAACTTCTCCACCCAAGCCTTTGCTGAACACTTGGTGGACCCATCAAATGTCGGTAGATAAAATTTGCCTACCATTCGCTGTACATACCCATCCTGAGACTGCATGTTTCCCCTGTGATGGTTGCGGGGTCTGTTGTCCCTCTTGAGCTGTACGAAATCATGGAATGTGAGGGCATCTCTGAACTCTTGTCCGTAGGACTGATACTCGGCAAAGTAATCTCCCATGTGAGCCGGTTCCTGCTCCTACTGTGCTCCTGCCCCAGTGTCTGCAGCAAGAAATGTGGGCATCGTGGAACGTGTAGGTGTATGTGATTCCATCTGCTGCATTGTGAGGTGCTTCTGCAAATAATGGGATTTTCCCGATCCCTCTCCGATATGGAAACCCCTTGGGGTTTCAAGCTTTCTAGATTCTTCAGTGAACCTTTGACCCATCTCTTCTATCCGCCTCGACAAATCCTGCACTGATTTGAGGAGAAGTTCACTGAACTCCTTCCCGACATCTCTTTCCTCTGCCATTGGTTCCTCCTCTTTTTCGTCCACTACCGGAACACAGTCACCTTCCCCGAAAGTGATCTCTAACCTCCGCTCTTGGTCTTTATACTTCCTCCCTCGGTAACAGATGTATGGTCTTCCGTTTGGTGTCATAGACAATTTGCTCCACAAGCTGAGCCAAGTCTATGAGCTTTGATACCACTGTAATATTCCGAACAGAAATAAACAACAATATAAAGCACATAAACAAAGAACTACAACAACTAGAGAGACATCACATGAACAAGAGATAATATGGAGAACACTGAGCCATTTTATTAAATACTGAAAGATGAAATAAGTACAAAGGTGATTAGAATGATGGCACCTTGGCTTGCACTGGGCAAGTGTAGAAATACTCTCAAAATATATCACTGAATGGCTGCTCCCTCAATGACTGCGTAATCTCCAAAGCTATTGGTGTTGCTGCTGTGCTACTGCTAGAATGAACTAACTATTTGGGGCTACTCCCCACCTCAGAAAATTATGAAACTTTGGGAATGGCCTCTCCACCCAATACCCAGAAAAGCCCAGAGAGATTTTCGGAAATTGCTGACCTTCGAAAATGACCTCCCTTGAGGCTCCACGCTGTCCGAATGATAAACACTGGCCCTGAATAACCTGCTGCAAACAATGGCCTCCGACTCTACGAAAATGATGGAATAGGGAAGGGCTGACCCCTTTCCAACTCTCCTGGGCTGAATCCCCTGATAGACCCTCAATCCGGAATCACCTCCTCCAAAGGCTGCGTCCTCCCTCTCACTGACTGCGCTGTCTCTGCAAGTGAATGCTCCCAACTGTGGTTGCTACAAGTCTCTCCGACAAAACAAGGATAGAACTCCTCACCCGAGCAGGCACTCGAAGTCCCCCGGGGCTGAGGTTGGGATCTCTGCACGGAGACACCCAATGTGCTAAACAACATGTGCAAACTTTGCTAAACAACAAAAGCGTGCTCAATGTCAAGTGACAAATAACATAGATGCATAATCAAATGATCAAAATGAGGAGCCTCTCTCCCTTTTTATGCTTGGAGAGCCTTGCTCTCACCTAGGCCCCACCATCAACTGCAGTGTCTCCTCAGGCCACACTGTCCCTCTAGCTCTGTGTTGACTTGGGCCCACACTGCCCATGCTAACATCTCCTCCACGCTGCCACTTCGTCTTCTAAGCCCCACGCTGCCAAGTAATCATGTCTCCAAGTGACTTTAGGAAATATTTTGATCCTAAGTGTGAGTTAAGTGTCCCTCTTCACCCACTTTATTTCTAACTTAACTTTATTAAAGTGAAATAGTCAAAAATTAATATTTCCAATTAGCTATTGCTAATTGGGAATATTACAGTGCACAACTATATCACCCAGACACATCCCTTTTTTAGTCTCCTTTTGATGTGGGAAACTTGCTAATTGAGTTCAGTTCAATGCATTATACAAATAGACTATTCCTGAATTCTGTCATGATGGATAACGATACCTGGTTCATTATGCATACACACCATTCCTCTTTTGATCTCTAGAGAAACACTAGCATCAGTCAACGTATTCATGGCACCTGCTGTTTTCATTGTGATAAGATAACCTTGCTTAAATTTATCATCAATAGATCTTGTCATAGTGCTCCAAATTCATAAGGCCTGGTCCACTCTAGGTGCTTTTTAGAAAAAAATTAATTGGCATCCTGCAACAATAGCACCAACAGGACCAATCTATGCCCTAAAATATGTAATCCTTGACCTCACAGAAACCATCATTTTACTCTGGAAATTGATGGGAAACAATCATCATGCGGAGTAGTGTACCATCCCCTCCGGAGAGTTCACTTGTCGTCATCATCATGATCAAATCTCCTTATAAATAGGGAAATTCCCATGAATTAGGTGCAATGCCAGCCTGGGATCATCCTGTTAGCCCTGGGTACTTATCTCTCAAGGTAATGTTCTAGCTCTGGAGTGTCACCTTTCAGATCTTAGAGGGAGAGATTTGTGTCATCAACTATGTTCAAGGCATCCCAAGGTCAGCACTCCTCAATAAGTGGTCAACATCTTAGGTGAAAGTGCCCATTGGAGTCTTCAAGTGGGGCTACACGTCTTATTTGGAGTGTTGGAAAAGCATCATACAATCCCTCAAGGAAGGACAACTGTACTTGGGAGCGATGACCTAACACATACAAAATCATGTGAGATCAACATAATAGGTGCACAAACCATAAGAGTATTAGAGTGGGCTGTGTTAAAGTACTTCTCACAAGCATTGACCTCGAGTGTCTTCCTAACTTATGATTTGGAAACATGTTAACATGCTTAGACATGGGAGGGTTATCATAAGGCCCTCTTAGGTGTTTTAGACCTTAAGGGGAGGAACAGTTCCGAGGCCGACCCATCAATCCATTGTTGCAAGTGAATAATGACATCATGGAGGATGCCACTATCTTATACCAGCTATGAAATTCCAACATCCTTGAGAACTATGATGTGAAGAGGGAGCAATCTTGGGACCTAAGTTACCTAAGAAGTGTGTCATCAACTATGTTCAAGGCATCCCAAGGTCAACACTCCTCAATAAGTGGTCATTATCTTAGGTGAAAGTGCCCATTGGAGTCTTCAAGTGGGGCTACACGTCCTATTTGGGGTGTTGGAAGAGCATCATACAATCCCTCAAGGGAGGACAACTGTACTTGGGAGCGATGACCTAACACATACAAAATCATGTGAGATCAACATAATAGGTGCACAAACCATAAGAGTATTAGAGTGGGTTGTGTTAAAGTATTTCTCACAAGCATCGACCTCAAGTCTCTTCGTAGCTTATGATTTGGAAACATGTTAACATGCTTAGACATCGGAGGGTTATCATAAGGCTCTCTTAGGTGTTTTGGACCTTAAGGGGAGGAACAGTTCCGAGGCCAACCCAACAATCCATTGTTGCAAGTGACTGATGACATCATGGAGGATGCCACTATCTTATACCAGCTATGAAATTCCAACATCCTTGAGAACTATGATTTGAAGAGGGAGCAATCTTGGGACCCAAGTTACCCCTTTCCTTGGCCTGTATTTACCACCCTTGTTGTGTGCCTTGTTCATCATGATCTTTTCTTCCTTTTTATATATACAACTTGGGTTACAAGCTTTAATTGGTTCATCATTGATCCCATAAAGACTATGTTGCCAGGAAACGTGGGTGCGGGTGCGGGTGCGGGGACGGGGACGGGGACGGGGACGGGGACGGGGACGGCATTTTTTGAAACAGGGTGCGTGGGTTCGTCTGGGTATTTTTATATTAATATATATTATAAATTATAAATTATAATTTATATATCATATATAGTACTATATTTTATAAATTAAATTTATAAATTATAAATTTAATGAAAATTAAGACTAAACAAACTCTAAGAACAAAAATTTAAAATATTTTTTGAATTTTATATTTTTCAAAATTTTTATATCCAAATTAACGCTCTAAACTAAAACTAAACCAAAAAATCTAAAACTAAGAGTCAAACTAAAAAAAACGAAATCTAAAACCTATCATAAAATAAAACTATTTTAAAACTAACGCTATCAAAAGCGGAATGAATAAAAACTAAGATTTAAATCTAAACTAACAAAATTAAAAATTAACAAATCTAAACCTAAACTATACTAAACCCTTATGCACGCAAAATGAATCCGATCAAAACAAATCAACGCATACATATGATATTTCTTATCTGCGTGAGTTTCAGGTTGGGCGACGGGAGGAGGAGCCCGATGTCGACGTAAAGCAAAATCTGAAGGCTCGGTAGCAGAGAAACTATGCAGGTCGAAAGCCACACTCTTTTTTTGTGTGCGTTTTGTTGTGCAGGTTAACGTCCACGACAGAAGAAGGATCGAGCTCGAGGGATGATCGCTTCGTTTTCTGAGTGCGTTTATTTGCAGGGTTAATGATGCTACGACGACGTAAGAGGGATGAGGAAAATGGTTCGATAGCAGAGAATGCTGCGTTTGCGAGCAGTGGAATGCTGGGCGGTGAGAAAGAATGGGAAGCAACGTGCGGAATGAAGAGGGTGGAGAATTTAAGAGTCAAGACTAAACAAACTCTATTTTATTAAATTATAATTTATTTTTAATATTTATTAAAATTTAATTAAATTTTTTAATTTTTAATCATTTAAAAAAATTTATATATTTGAAAAAATTGTTCACGAAGAACCCTGAAGAACCTGAAATTTGGGTTCTAAGTACCCAAACGATGGGTTCTTCATACCAAAAGAACCCAAGAACCCAAATTTTTTTTTTAAAGAACCCGGTTCTTCTGAGAAGAACCCGGTTCTTCTGAGAAGAACCCGGTTCTTCTGAGAAGAACCCGGTTCTTCTGAGAAGAACCTGGTTCGTTTGGGTTCTTCAGGGTACTTGGGTGCGGAGAATCCGGTACTTGGGTGCGGGAACCCGGTGCGGGTTCGGGAACCCGTGCAACGTAGCTTAAAGATGAAGTGTTCCCTTGCTCATCGGGGTTGAGATATTCAAAGTTCCTTTTATAAATTTAGATAGCTCATGCATTAGCCCTAATGAAGGGAGTAGAACTTGGGTTGGGCTTTTTTCCACTCGCCTTCATTTATCCCTGCCAATCTTTTGCATTTTAACATTATGGCTCATTCTTTTTATTTTCTTACTGTTGCATCGACCTCTTGGGGAAAATTTTCTAGGCCCCTACTTAAGGATCGGGAAAGCAAGAAATCAATACTGGTGACAGATAGCAATCAACTAAAATATAGGAGGTAGATGTAAGGGGAAGATGTAAGGTATTAAGTATGGATTACCATGGACACACAACATCAATCAAAGCCTCCTATTTGTGCTCCTCCTAGATAGTGAAATAAAGGCCTCAAGGAAGGTCACACAGGTCTAGCGGCAAGTGATAACCATTAAGGTAAGGCATGGGAGAAAGTGTATAACCAAACGTGGTCTATCATCCAATTCAACCTGTGATCCATATTAGAATGCCCTTAAACATTAAATGAAAGCACTTGAATACAAAAATGGTTAATGTACTTCATAATAGGTGACCCACCTTCATCAAATGAGCATGCTAGATGAAAGAAAGCACTAACTGAAGCATGCAAAAGAGGTACTGGAGGTTGGCTATCTATGGTTCATGATAGGGATGCTAGTGGACAAACTGAAATAATAGGAGATAATTTTTCTCCTAGGCATGACCCACATGTGTGGGTAATGGGACCACTTGATCCTTCACATCATTAGAGTCGAAGAAAACCAAGGATTTGTATGATTTGACACAATTCACTCCTACACACGAGTGACACAGACATGTCGCCAATACTTGATGAAAGTCATTGAGTTAAGGAATCAACTTTATGGTATCGGGATGAAGTTCAATGATGAGGAGTTGATGTCCATAGCACAAATGGGTTCTCTTCACCTTGAAAACCTTCTGTTTATAGTTTCTTTGTTCGTGAGATGTTGCACACCTTAGAGAAGATTTGAGATGATTTCATCCAAGAGGAGACAAGACTGGAGATAGTTTTAGCACTATGGAGGAGGTCTACAACCTAGCCTTTGTTGGGAAGTTGAGGTGAGGAGATAAACAAAGATGGACTTGAGGGGGGTCAAAATTGAATGAAGGAAGATTCAAGTTCTTTGAACTAGGGGAAGAAAGACTTCAATCATGTGAAGGGTTTCAAGTGCCACCATGCATCTCGGTTTGTTGAGAAGAAGAAGGCTAGGGGAAATCAAAGACAACTAAAGCAATTTGCAAATATGCTAGAAGTTTCTAATGAAGTGGGGTGCAACATGATCTGCAGATCCAATACAGTAGTAGTGGTACCTGTTGAATTTTTGCAATCTTGGGTCTAGGTTAGATTCTTAGAATCTCTGACACTACCAAACCAAGAATCTCAACAAGAACCACTGTGCACAACGAAAAATATAAAGCAATAAATCACATATGCACAAGTATACACAATTTTTAACAAATATTGTACAATAATGTACAACTCAGTCTTCGTTATATTAAACTTGCTATCGCTTGCCGCCTACACCTACCTACAGCTAGTGGGAAAAGCCTTTAACCCCACAAGGTGTGGTTGGTGGCAAGGAACTTAGAGAAGGGGCTGTCACACTAATCTTGATTCTCTCTGTTTAAGCTATCTCCTAGGTTAGATATGGGGGGTGGTCCCTAAATGATAAATTATGTTAAAAGATGTGAGTTTCTAGGAGAGTATTAGAGTGAAATTGGATTACTTTTAAAAATTCATCAGCATTTATGAGAAACTTTGAAATAACAATGACAAAACATTCAACCAGTGCCTTAAATAACGTGCTCAAGAATAATGCTCAAAGAGATGAGAACACAATAATCTTGAAATGGAAACAAAAGATGTTAACACAAGATGTTTGCAGGATAAAAATGATTACAGGATAACCAAATCACAACATTTAAACATATCTTGTCATAGTTAGAAACAACAAAAAATTGAGATGTTGAAGATGAAATTAAACTTTGCAAATATAGAAAGTAAGAGTCACACTACTTGCATGAGATTAACAACCATAAAAAGGGAAATGTGATGAAGAATGTTCTTGGTTCATTTTAGTTAAACTTACTATACAACAAATATTTCAAATCAACTCTTCAATCTCAGACCTCATCCTCGCCCAAATTATGTGGATCTCACAGTGAGGAGTCAATAGGGTAGTAGAGGGTCCCTAGATGTCTATACAACCAACTTATGTTGGAGGTAAGTTTTGATGAGTTGTTTGTGTGAAATGAATGTTAATAAATGTCATTTAAATGATACATGCAAATTTTCCACAAGAGATGAGATGGTGCTTACTTGCAATAATAAAACAAACTTTGAGAGAAACAAATAAACTTATATGTGTTGTAGCATTTTAATGGCAAGTGGAATGAAATAAGTTCTTATAAAAAGGGTGCTTCGATGGTTCCTCAACATGCATGAAGCATAATCATTAAGTCAAATGGAATTTTGCCAAACATGCAAATTGTTTAAACATAAAAAAAAGATTTTGCTCAAGTTTGTAGCATTGGGGTTCATGCAAGTAAGTTTAATTTAATCGAAATTTAGTTAGATAGATGTAGAGTGCATTAGTTGTTCACTCATTATCATGCATAAAACGAAAATCAGAAAATGAATCAATCCACCCAAAAAATTCCTTCCTCTTCAACCAAGGAAGGGGGATACTATGGGAAAAATATCCCAAGCTCCGTCAAGCAAAAAAAGTAATTTTATTACTGATTGGAAGTGAAGAAAACAACCTTTAAGAGGGCTGCCCAAAAGGAGATCCTTCTATGAATAAAAAGCTTGGAAAAAGACTTAATCTCCTCCTCAAAAATTGACAACATAACTTGTGGAGAAAAACCTTCAAAATATGAATATCTCAAGGCTCCAAGGCCCAAGGCAACGATCGAGTTTTCTTCTGTCCCAAAGGTGCTTACGACCTCCTTAAAATCATATTTTGAAGTAATGGAAGCCTTCGTATTAAAGGAGGATCAATTGTCTCTTTCCGTCTTTTCCTCAAGCTCCACGCTTTTCATGCTCAAGTTTATGGGCTGCGAAAGAAAATAAAATGTTAGGCTGAAATAAAGAGGATTTAAAATACAAACTAATGTACAAAGGCACTAGCCCAAGGAATGGGAGCAAACTCCCATTCTTGCCTAGTTTAAAGAAACGCTCTTGAAGTAGCAAATATGAATTTAAGACGCTCTACAAATGGAAATTTTTAGATTTTAAAAGTGGAAATAGATGATCAAGTAGCTTGAGAACGAGAAACCCCCTCTTTGTCTTTCTTTGATGCAAAACTTAGTGTTGAAAATAGCTGAGTCTTGGATCGCTTTGAATCTAGGAGTGAGTTGATCTACTTGAGACTTCTCCCACGCCCAGATGGATTTCCTACACAAAACACAAATAGATCTTCCCTACACACTTAAACAAATATTAGTCTGCAAAAGGACTAGAGCATCATAATGAAATAAATAAACCAAACATTCCTCCGAAAATGACTTGGCAAGCTAATTCCTAGAATAATACTCTAAATCAATCATGCAAGATAGCTTGCACGCATCAATCCAAGCAAGATGGCAAATATAAACTAATATTGATGAAGCATATAAGCGAATTCAAATACAATAGCAATAGTACGAAAAGAAATCATCTCATAACGCCAAGAGAACATATGTTAAATAACCCCAAAGTTTTTATTTCATTGATATACAAAAATGGTAGAGTTTCCTCAAGCCTAATAGCTCATAACATGATACAATATGAGAGCTCATGGCACCATTATATAGAAAGTTGGGAGCAAATCCCAATGAAGAACCAAATGCCAAGTGGTGAAAGGGAGGAGATCACAAGGGAAATTCGAATTTGATAAGTGGAGCTCCATTGCCGCTAAGTGTAAAAATCGGATTTTGGCAAGTGGATATCATTTTCTTCTTCTCCTATGTGTCAAATTCGAATTTTATGATGGAAAGACAAGTGTATATGGGTGGTAACACATATGGGGACAATTTCCACAAAAATTCTCCACCAAATATTCCCCCAAATCCTCCCAAATATGCACTAACTTCACAAATTCGAATTTCCATGTAAGCAACTCTCATTTAATGCCGAAAATTCAATTTTATTTGAGCACATGTGTTTTCTTTGATTTTAGGAGTCCACATCACTTTGAGACTATTGAGAATTTGGAGGGCTAGAGATTATTGCAAATTCTCTACTTGATAATTGCTTGTGAATTTGCTTGAGATACTTATGTGTTTCTTTCTTTATCTTAGTTGGTATTTCATTAAGTTAATTATCAAAATGCACCAGACACAAAATTAGGCTCTTAGAGCCAAGGCAAAACCCTCTCCCTCTTGGAGAGGAAAACCCGCAAAGAATTCTTCTTATAGATCTTTGAAAGACAATTACCAAGACCCAGACTTAGACCCTAGACTTAGGAATGTCTTCAAGATCTTGGCACTGCCCTTACAAACTTGATTCTTCTCTTCTTTAATGATCTACTCTGTTCTGCACTAGAGAACTCAGTCTCTACTTGTATTCTTCGTCTTCCTTTGTACTTTTAGCTTTACTGACTGTCTACTTGTCTTATAAAGAACAATTCTTAGCTTAATGCAGTCCTTAGGACAACACAGTCTCTTTTTTCACTTAATAGCAGTCCTTAAATATATTCATATATTTCACACCATACTTTAACTCAATAATGCATTCCACACCTTAACATAACTGAATGCAACCCTTATTCACACTTTAACTCAGCACCTTAATCTGCAGTCTTTTTCCAGTTCCTTCATTCGCACTTGGACGTAGCAGAACGCAACCTTTATCTGCACTGTAATTTGGTCTACTCCAGCACACTAGTTTGCACTTGAACACAGTCTTTTTCAACTTCTTCATCCGCATTTGAACGTAGCAGAACGCAACCCTTAACTGCACTGTAACTCAGTGTACTCCAGCACTTTAATACACACCCTAACATATCATTTTAACCCGGTTTTAACGTTGCCCTGTCTTTGCATGTATTTCACGACTTCACCACGCTGTATTAACACAGAACATATGCACTTCTTCCTATAGTTTATCCGCACTTATAACTCAGACATATACGCTTTTTCTTGCTGTCCCTTTTCCGTATTGTCGTTTAGAGATAAGTCCGCAATAACCTATGTTCTTATATACACAAAACTTAAATGAAGATATCATACGCACTTAGGTATCATCAAAGGTATCTGTGGTGTACGCTATCATACATTCGCCAAACTGAGAGGTGTCCGAAATCTATATTTTCTTATAATCCGCAGAATATATATATATATATATATATATATATATATATATAGGAACAAGTTCATTGATTTGAGGCTGACCATATCTCTTGCTTGTGAGGCCGACTTGATGGTGCATTTTCCAGCGTTGATTTAAGTGTGATTCCAAGCCATTCTTCCATAGCTTCTTTGACAAGGTCTTGGAGCATTCTCTTGCAGACTATGTACTTCACATACATGATTCTAATAACCATAAGACAGAAACCTAGATAGACATCAAGAAGAAGTATACTAACCTATAATAAACTCTCCCTCATGAAACCCATGAAGCAAGTACACAATTCATTTTATTAATTTTGTCTTCTGTTTTTACATAAATCCATAATTACATAGTCAATATGAAAACCGACCTAGTTACACTTTTCAACAGGGACTTCACTTTAACTCCTTCATAATTTTCCACCTCATTTAGCATGTGTGCATATTTATTTTTCTCCATTTATTCAATTTCTGGCTTAATTGATTGATAGATTTCCCACTAAACTTAGGAAAAGTGGGTTTTGAGAGTTCAAAACACATTTTTAACCCCTCAAAGTGTGTCATAATAGAAAGTTGAGGGTGAGAGGTGTAATGATGATTACACATACTCCATACGACTTCTCTAGGCAACACTTATTACAATTCAATTACAATTTTTATTGCAATATTCGACTTGCGGGAAATCTAAAAATTAAAATATCACTACCTAGACCTAACCAAATTCCACAAATTTTTTTGTGTGATCTAGTATGGTAATATACATTGACTCTAGACACTAGAACTCACCCAAGGCCTCACCATCAAGCCGTACTCCGGCTTTGGGGTAAAATTGAAGGAAAAAACTCAATTAATTATTAAATTCTGGTAGGGAGATGATAATTAACCGATTAAAAAAAATCTCCTAGAGTAATACTCACTTGTTGGCAAGGTCCCAAGCTACCTAGGCCTGTTACAGACTCAATATTGACTCATTCATCATTACTAATATCACTTATTACAATTCCCCGTAGGGCGTGGAATCTGGGTACAAGAGAAAATGATTTGAAGTAGAATTAGATTTTAAAAACAATGTTCAACTGATGATATCTAGTGATATTTGATGGTACAAGTGTCATTTGGTTCATCCTTGGGCATGGAGTCTACATATAATGATCAGGTGCCACTTGAGTGGTCAGCAAAACCAATCTGAATAATACAACAGTCTATGGAATACAAGATACAATGACAATTTTTGCTGCAACTTCTATGTCGTATCTTGTCCTGCTGGTCCTTGGCTTCTGTACTGCTGTCTAGTTGTCCCTTAGTCCTTCAAAGGACAACACATAGAGACTCCAGGAGGGCTGCCTCCTATCACGGCTGCAAGTCACGTCTGCTACTATGAACACAAACTGATCCAATCTGTTCTATAGGCCTGCCAATACCCAAGCTCCAATCCACCAATCTAGCAGTCACTTTTGTCCATCAAAGTGCTGCACATTAGACACCAAAGTTCACCCAATCGTGCAACAACCAATGTCCTTTTTGTATGCTGCTCAAGGGCTGCTTTGGGCTATCAACACGTTGCCCTCCAACAAACCAATGATGCCAAATACATGCACTGCAAGATCTACTCCTAGGATAGACTTTTAACCATCACAAAAAGTCCTCCAAATGGCTCCCACAGGCTTCTAAACAATCTGATCCAAAACTGATCCAAAATATGGATCCAACACCTGCAAAAATGCACCAAAGTACATACCTTTAGCTCACTGTTTGAGGTCTGATTTTCTGCAGTCAACCTAGGCCTGGTTAGGGAAAACCCCGTCACTTCAGCCCCTAAATTCTGCCCAGATTTCCTCCTAAAGGCTGCAGCTGTCCTTCGTTGAGGGGCCGAGGAGGTTTTCTGCAAGTCTGGGCTGTTCTAGCCCTCAAACAACCCTTGACCCTCCTTCAATTCTCTGCGGATGCCCTAGATCTTCACCTACAGGTCTGCGGCAGCCTTGTTTTGGGATAATCCCCTCATGAAACAGCCCTCAAACACTTCAGATTTTACCCCTGTACCTCGTCCCTCTCTTCCTGCAATTCGGTCACCAAAAGAGGCGCAAAACAACCTTCTCTTCCACGCTGGTCTTCCTCCTTTTGCTGCGGCCTAGACAGAAGTCTCTTCTCTTCTCCAACAAGCTCTTCTTTGTGATGTGTTGCACTTTTGAATGGATAAATAACACTAACATCACCTTGTATTTATACACATACAGGGACTCCTCAAAACGTCCAACATAGGGCTTGTACAACTTATGGCTTATTAAGTTATTATCATCAAGCCAACTTGACTATACATGTGTAAAACCAAACCATATACTTCAAAAATTCATAACTCCATTTCTACAACTCGGAATTAGATGATTTTCATTATGTCGGATTCGTCTCGATGAGAGCTATCATCCTCATCCATCACATGTTGAAATGTGTCCATGGTTTTGGCCCAAATGACGATGGGTGCAAAACCCCAAGCTTGTGTTCCAAGCCCACAAGTGACTCTTGTGGCGCTTTGCCCTCCAAATCCCGAATCCTAGGGATTGGAGTACCTCCCAAGCTACTCAAAAATCAACAGTACCTCGATCTTGGTGCAAGCGACATGTGATGGAGAGAGGGCGAATGATAGGATTCTCTAGAGGCACAGTAGTAGTTGTAGGTAGTTAGTAACTTAGTAGAGTAGTGATGCACATGCATGTAGGTTGTGTGCATGCACCACTTTAGAATTTTTCATCTTTAGGTAGGTAGGTCATAAATCCTAGTGCGTGTGGGAGTTTGGCTATCTATGGAAGGCACATACTCTAGTGCATGTTGGAGTTTGTCTATCTTTGGTGGTTACTGTCCCAAGAAGAGTTGGTGCTTGAGTTCATGCATGCAGTCCACTCTAGTGGTTATTCTATTTGAGGTGACATTATACCATGTAGAGAATTTATGTGAAGCTGTCCACGCGTGAAGGTATACTAGGATTAACGTTTTAAGAAGTGAAACAGGAATCGGCGATTTTGCCGAGTACTCGCGAGTATAACTCTGCTTGGCGGCTGAACAAGCAGACTCAAATCTTCACGAGTCAAACTCGCGTTGACCGAGTTTGACTCGTGGTCAACGCGATTTCCACTCGCGATTAGCGATTGCAATGACTTTTATGATTGAAACGAGAATTTTTTTAGGGTTTTTTTTTAAATTAATGCGCTTGCCGTCATCACTCTGTCGTCGTCTTTCACTCTCGCCTCATCGCTGCTCATTGACAGTTGAACCTTCGCTAACCCGCTCGCTGAACAGTATCGAGTCTCGACCAGAAGTCCTTATCGCTCACTAAGCAGCGCATCGATCGTGGAGCCATCGCACAGCATCGGCCATCCATCGCTCGGCCATCGCTGAGTCATCGTGGAGCACTGGAGCCGCATTATCGTGGAGCACTGGAGCCATCGTGGAGCCATCGTGGAGCTGCGTCGACCATCCGTCACTTGGAGCCGCATCATCGTGGAGCCATCGTGGAGCTGCGTCGGCCATCCATCACCTGCGTGCCATCTCGGAGCCATCGTCGACCATCCTCGTGCCATTGTGGCCCATCTGCTGCCTTCGTGAGCCATCGTATTTGGCATTTGCTGCCTCTGCGAGCCAGGTAGTATTTTATTTGTTGTTGTTTTTTATTTTGTGTTATTATGTTTTTCATTTTAATTAAATTATATTTTATTTGTTGTTTTTTATTTTGTGTTATTATGTTTTTCATTTTAATTAAATTATATTTCCTTGTATGTAAAGTTGTAAACAATACTAAGTACTAGTAGAACTAAAGTAATAAAATTTAAGTATTTATTATTAACTTACAATGTGAGCTTTGTTATTTTAATTAAGTTAACATAATATTAAGGTAACATAATAGATATCAGATTTCAGATATCTTTATTAATTTAATAGATATCTTTATTCATTGAGAATCTTTATAACATATATGAGATACTTATTCATTCATGATATTTTGGACATCTATTGATATTATTCATTGTTTGGACATGGCATTATTGAATATCAATGAAAAATATTTTTTTTAATTCAATATATGTGTATATCTTTATTTATTGAATTCGCCGATTTTTTCCTGATTTTTCTCCATTTTTTTCCCGATCCGATTCAAACTCTTCGCTCTTTTGCCTTGTCGATTTATTGCCGATTCCGAGTCTGGTAACATTGGTTGTAAGTATGCTTGATGGAGTGCTTCTACTTATGTGACCAGATTCATTGTATTTCCCTTTCGTCTCTTCATATATAAAAAGCCCTGGGGCAGACCACTGTGATTGCTAGACAATTTAGGTTTTGATCTATTGCATAATAATTTCTTCCTTCACTGAAAAGAATATAGATATGATTGAGTGCTGCAGATTTGTACTTGCTGTTAATATTTTCAGACTTATGTGTTTATGAATCTTACATTCAAATTTCACAATTTGAATGTGAGTTTATTGGTTTTTGTTGGGTCTAGGATTGTATCTCTGAGGCATCTCTGCTTACCATGTCATGAAATTTAATAGTATCGAGGAACACAATTTTAATCTGCTATGTTTTCATATCATACTGATATAATTTTTGTCAACAAACTGTTGATAGGGTTATTTGCAAGCAAGGAGAGTGCATCTTTGAACCTTGGATAACATAAGTTGCCCAGCCAATTCAATTGAAAGAGTTCAGAAAGGATTTTTAAATCGTTGCCATCTTCCAGTAAGGAGGGAGGTCATGATGAATACTAAACACATTCCTAACTAGCCATCCTTAGTGGAAACTATTAATGTATTTTCATCTATATTCTGCAACGTGTAAGTATGTGCACATTCACAAATTTCTGCTATAACTAGGGAGGGCGTAGAGTAGGTATAAGACATAACTGATTGCGTTTTCAATTAGTATATATCAACTGTGGCAACATGGCAGTATCATGCAAAAGTTACCCTTTCCATGTAAGGACACTCTTCTCCCACTGTACATTCACCTGAAGTTGATAATACAATACTATTTTGTGGGCATGCTTTTGTTTGTGTTGTCTTACAAGTTACGGGTTCATCACTTCTAGCCTTTTTCCATCTCTGCTTCTCATAATTGGCATGAGCGTCTCTTGATTAGAGGCCATATTTGGCTATTCAAACAAGCTTATCATATCTACTGCAGCTGTGTTGGTCATTGCCTATGTCTCAAGGATTTCTTTCAGATTGTGGGTGACCACAAAAATCCCTTTTCCAGTCTTTACATTGCTGATTTGAAGATAGGGCCTTCCCTGCAATCATTTGCCTAGTTTTAGTTTTTTGGCAAGCGAAGAATCACCTGTTTTTCCCATCACAAAATTCATCTCTGGTTGCGCGGCGTCAACCTTTCCCCCTTCAGCTAAAGCATTTGGGTTCTCTATTCTCATCCTGTTTCAGGTGTATGTATGAGATTCTACATGAGAGGCATGTGTGTTAGCATGGTGCTGCGGCCCATATTGTTTTGTCATGTTCTAGTCTTTATGTTGGGCAGCCAATTGTTTGAAAAAAACCATTTCCCTCAATGCATCATCTTGGGCTTTCTACTACTAGCCAGCTTCCTCACTTCCTCCTCTGAAGCCGCCATCAATCCTATAAACTAAAAGATCCTTTTCAATGCTTGTTGGAAGTCATAAGGTCACAGTTCATCAACGGCCATGTGCACCAGATAAACAAGCAAGAAACCAAAATTCCCATTGCTGTGTTCTTGTTCTGGTAACTCCTATTGCATCATGTATCAAGCTAGAGTAGCCCATAGGATCCTATGAATGGTCTCAAACATGTAGGAAGTGATTAAAAGACACATCATTTCTTTTTAAACAGGTGAGAAGAACTGAACCAGAATGAAGAATCATATCCCGGAATATTTTCCAGCAAGTGATCGGGGTTGCATTTGTCTTTTTTAATTCCTTGCTTTCTTTATTCTTTGTGCAGAAAAATGACTCGTATCATTTCAATATTTAAAGTAATTGTTGCTCTTCACTGAGTAGATAAGCTGATTAAATTAACCATCTTCTCGAGCTTGTCTAGGTGCTGGTCTATGTGCAATTTACATAGTTCATTAGGCATAAAACTAGATGATAGGTACTATCATTTTCCACTCTGGCTTGATTTTACAGGTAGTACTGCTTAAATTGTTGCAATCGCTTGTCTGTAGTGCAGGTGCTTATTGGCCAGCTGAAGGATGCTACCCCAGCAATGGAATCAACGATATTAACTCTCCGTGAAGAAGTAAACAGGGCTGCTGCTGCTGCTCCAACAATGAGACAACGTATGGTATCTTTGTCAGCACACAGATGTCAATCTGGTGGGAAGGTAATTTGTCTTTTTCTCTCTTAAATTTTCATCATGGTGTATTGTTGTAAACTGTTTTAAAATTTTTCATGTATTGGCTTGCGATAAGATCATAGACATACACAAGAATTAATACTTGGCTTTGACGAAGGTTCAACTTTGAAGTTTGTTTTGTATGATTGTTTTTGATGTAGGATCCATCTATAGTTAATTTCCCTGTAATCCCATGATAATGAAGATACAACATTGTAAATAGAAACAAGCTTCACTTCTTTAATTTGAATATAGCATGTTAGTGGGCTTTAATTCTAGGTGCGATAAACTGTTAAGTGAAATAAACAAAGTTCATTTACTGAATATGAGATAAACAACATGGTTCATAAACTGAATATCTAAAATAAATAGGATGGGATAAAATAAAGGAATCCATATGGATTAAAATAATGTCTTGAATATGTAATATGGGAGATAGTTGAAATCAAAGTTGCAAACATCGTGATTGGGATTAAATTGGCGAGGGGAAAAAATCGGAAAAAATCGTAAAAATCGTGAAAAAATCGGTAAAAATCGGGAAAAAATCGGCACATACAAAAATATTCATTTTTTTTTTCAATTTTTTTAATATCTAAAGCACCCACAACATAAAATAAATGCATTGACACATAAATATGAAAAAAAACTAATATATAAGACGTGTAATATCATGTCTAGTGCTACATCACACATAATATGTTGAATCAGTCCCGACACCAAGTCCATAGTCTCAACTCAACTGTATTATCAAAAAATATATTAATGTATCTCATATCATGAGTCACAATGTTATATATGAAGGAATGCAACTAATAACGATAATATTGATTTTTCTCCTTCATATAAATACACAGCCTTCCCCCAGAAGAAGAGCCATGGCGTCAGTATTGATCATACAGCCCCATCTCATGCTACCTCGTGAGCCAGCGAGGCGGCACTAATGCCTTTCATCGCAGCGGGTAGTAGGATGCATGTCGCTTATTATGAGCCTCCTTCTCCTCATGAAACTCATCATTGATTCATCGCTACTAGAAATGGGATCATCAACAAGAGATACATAAACATCATCTAGCTCAAAGTCTTCAGACTTGGATTGCTCAACCTTATAACATGATAGAAATTGAAAAAGTTTAACATGCCTAACTAATGATTTTGGTTTGAGTGAAGGGTTCATCTCCTCAACCTTAAAATGTGGTAGAAAAAGATTAACATGCCTAACCAGTTGTTTTCCTTTGAGTGAAGGGTACATTCTTGTTAAGGCCATGGTAGGGGAGTTCAACAATCAATACCACCAACATCAACAAAGTTCAACAATCAATGCCACCAACATCAAGGTTCTTAAAGGACTTTATACTCTTGATCAAATGCCAATCTCATACCCTTACACATAATAGAATCAAATGGAAACAATGCAAATCCCCAAACCATGAAACCCTGAAAACCATTAAGTCTGCTGAATTTTGAGTGAAATCTAAAATTCTAGTTTCTCCATATGAAATCCAATGAGGTCGAAACCACTCTTAAACATTCCGAGTCATTTCATGGTAATGTTAAAAATTTAAGTAAAAGGAGGATGAAAATGAAAATAAAGGAAATATGAAAATGAAAAATAAAGGAGGATGAAATGAAAAAAATAAAGGAAATATCACTTTTACTTTAAGAATTTAACATTACCATTAACTCACAATGTGGTGTGTCGAAAATGAGAGGGTCGGGCAGTAATATAAAAGAAATAAATTCAATTTTTGAACTTAGAGGGTTGTTGTTTTGATGGGCCCATCGACAAAAAATCGCGCATTTTTTCAAAAATTGTAAAACATCGCCAGATTAATTGTTTTGTTGAAAAATTAAGTATCACCTTTTTGAAAGATCGTTGATTCGATTAAATCGCGATGTTTGCTTCTTTGGTTGAAAATTGAAATACACTGACCTACTTGATTGTATATATATCAAAGTAACAAAAATCGCGATCGGGATAAAATCGTCGAGGGGAAAAAATCGGAAAAAATCGTAAAAATCGGGAAAAAATCGGCACATACAAAAATATTCATTTTTTTTCAATTTTTTTAATATCTAAAGCATCTACAGCATAAAATAAATGCATTGACACATAAATATGAAAAAAAACTAATATATAAGATGTGTAATATCATGTCTAGTGCTACATCACACATAAAACTGAATCCTGTCCTGAATACTAAGTCCTGAGTCTCAACTCAGCCTCAAAATATCAACAAAAAATATAATAATGTATCTCATATCATGAGTCATAATGTTATATACAAAGGAATGCACCAAATAACCTATACTACTGATTTCCTCCGCCCCTCTTGCGAGAAAATGTAACAGCTTTCCCTCTAGACGAAGAAGTTGGCGGGGCTGGCAATGGACTCTGTTGTGCTCCAGATCCTGAAGCACTAGGAGCTAAAGGAGGTAGACCACGTCCTCTACCAATAGCAGGGTAGGTGGTGTCACCTCCTCCTCCTATTGTTGCTCCTCCTCCTCCTCCTCATGAAACTCATCATTGATTCATCGCTACTAGAAATGGGATCATCAACAAGAGATACATAAACATCATCTAGCTCAAAGTCTTCAGACTTGGATTGCTCAACCTTAAAATGCGGTAGAAAAAGATTAACATGCCTAACCAGCTGTTTTCCTTTGAGTGAAGGGTACATTCTTGTTAAGGCCACAGTAGGGGAGTTCAACAATCAATACCACCAACATCAACAAAGTTCAACAATCAATGCCACCAACATCAAGGTTCTTAAAGGACTTCATACTCTTGATCAAATGCCACTCTCATACCCTTACACATAATAGAATCAAATGGAAACAATGCAAATCCCCAAACCATGAAACCTTGAAAACCATTAAGTCTGCTGAATTTTGAGTGAAATCTAAAATTCTAGTTTCTCCATATGAAATCCAATGAGGTCGAAACCACTCTTAAACATCCTAAGTCATTTCATGGTAATGTTAAAAATTTAAGTAAAAGGATGAAAATGAAAAATAAAGGAAATATCACTTTTACTTTAAGAATTTAACATTACCATGAACTGCCAACAGGTTGTGTCAGGAAAATGAGAGGGCTGCAAAAATGACCCAAAAAAAAATCGATTTTTGAACTTATAGGGTTGCTGTTTCATGGGCCCACGATTTTTACCATAAAAATCGCGATTTTTTCGTAAAAATCGCGATAACGATTTTTTCAAAAAATCGTTGAAAAAATCGCCGATAAAATCGGCAGCCCGAAAAACTCGCGATTTTTTGAAAAAATCGCGATAAAATCGCGATTTTTGTTACTTTGATATATATAGGCTGTGAGGTTATAACCATGTTATTTGCAACATATGTGTTAATTTTTGTAGCATCCGGAAGTGTTCCAAGTGTCAAACTTTGCAGGGAGGCTTGGACAACAGCACTCCAAAGAATCCAGGAATAGTTGTGGAAATTCCACTTGGTTCATGATTTTTTAAAATAATTAATTATTTTAATGAAGACCCTAAGTCTAAACTTAGTGAAATAAAATAATTAAAGGGTATTAATAAGTCAGAGTGTGACTCTTCTAGAAAACATGGATCAAGTCAAGTTTTAATCTCAACCATTGATTAATCTTTTAATCTGGGCCGTTGGTTCTCCAATAGGAAGATTATAAAAGAAGGCTTGAGGGTCATTTGGAAAATAAGCCGGGCATACACTCAGTACTCAAAGGAGATCCATTCTAATGTAGAATTCGATCTCAGTGGGAGAGTTGCAAGGCGAGAAGTTTGCAGAAGCAGAACGAGGAGGTCAGTGGTGATCGAGATCAGGGACGTAGGGCAGCAGTGGGTCATTGGAGGCAGCTTGAGGTTGCGGCACAGAGAACCCACATAGTCTCCACGCAGACTCACGTAGTCCAGCGCTGGGATTGTGGAGTAAATCACGTAGAGAGACGTAGGGGCATGTAGGGGTTGTTCAGGGTGTCAGAGAATTGTCCGAGTAAGCCGGAAATTCAGTCTCAAGTGGTTCAAAATTTATTCAGCTGTTGTATTTCCCTATAAAAATGTCATTTGCTGAAGAATTTATAAAAACTTAATTTGCTGCACCGGTTTTCCCACATTGGGTTTTTCCGGGGACAATTGACCAAAAATAACTGTGTACATGTGATTGATTCTTTTGCTTATGTTCCCTACTGTTTATTTCTCTGCATATATATTTGTGAATGTTGCAGTAGTATTTATTTTGATATTTGCCGGAAGATTTCTGAATAATAACTTATTCAAATAATAAGTAGGAGAAATAAATCTATGACTGCAACTGTTTGTAATTTTCACATGGTATCAAAGCCAGAGATGAATAATAGGGAGGGGGCATGTATCAGTGAATGAAAATTTACTGTTGCAGCAGCAACACAAAAGGGTTCACGTAGTTCTCCAGGAGGGGGAAGAAGCATGACAGAACAGATGGATCACGATGTCTCTGTATTGGCATCCAAACTTGAGGAAGATTTTGCTTGCGTATCAAGCGCTGCTTCTTCTGATGTCTGGTATATTGACAATGGAGCTGCTGCTCACATGACGAGAGTACGAGACTGTTTTTCCGACTACCAAGAAGAGCAGATGAACTTCAAAATAACCATGGGTAATAAAGAAAAATGTACTCCCGTTGGGAGAGGTATCGTAGTTTTTCAGACCGAGGCAGGAAATAGACTCCAGGCCACTAATGTACTGCATGTGTCGGGTTTGGGGATGAAATTACTCTCAGTGTCATAGCTTCAAAATTGTGGATATGCCGTCTACTTTATTGGCAATAGAGTCTACGTCAAGCACCCCAGTTGGAAGAAGAAGGCACAGATTGGGGTAAGAAGCAACAAACTGTACAAGCTACAACTTGATTCTCCAATGGCACTAGTTGGCATTGCAGATGAAACAAACCTGAATGAGCTATGGCACAGAAGAATGGGGCATTTGCATCATGGGGCGTTGAGAACTCTCCACAAGACTGTCACAGGTGTCCTAGAACTGAGCACTAAACGAGATGATGTCTGCAAGGGGTGCATATTGGGAAAATATGCCAAGGCAGCATATCAAAGAAGCAACAATAGGGTCAAGGGTGTATTGGATCGAATACACTTAGATATCTGTGGGCCAATGTCCACTAGGACTCTTAGCGGTGTCGAATATTTTGTCATCTTCATTGATGACCATTCCAGGAAAACCTGGATCTACTTCTTAAAGAGTAAGGATGAAGTTTCAGTCGATTCAAAGAGTTTAAGGCTTTGGTGGAAAATATGACAGGGAAGCGGATCAAGGTGTTACGATCAGATAATGGTGGTGAATACATAGATAAAGAATTCACTGGATTCTGTGTAGGGGAAAGCATCAAAAGAGAGTGGACAACTCCATACAATCCGGAGTAGAATGGTGTGGTAGAAAAGAAGAACCAGACTATTGTTGAAGCAACCAGAGCTATGCTGTATGACCAAGGCATGCCCAAATTCCTGTGGACTGAAGCGTGTAATACAACTGTCTACATTCAGAACAAGACTCCTCACGCCGCACTGGGAAAGATCACGCCAAAAAGTGTCTTCACTAGCAGTAAGCCTGAAGTGAGTCACTTTAGGATCTTCTACAATACAACTTACTGTCATGTGTCCAGTGAGAAGAGGAAGAAGTTGGAGATGACTGTTGAAAAGGGGTATCTGGTAGGATACAATGAGAATGCAAAGGCTTATCTGTTAAATTCTTAAGATGTTCTATGCTAGATACAAATATACTCTAAACTTCTAGAGCTTAATGAAAGTAAGATGCAGATAGAACATACCAATAGATCGATGGAAGACAAGCCAAAAACAGAGATAAAGAATGGTGGCGTTACGACAGTCAGCAGAATGCTTCAACCAACAAAGTCTCCATAAGGTCAGCCAACCCAATGTGTCACACAACCATAGTTATCAAAATCGGCCGGTTTGAGCCAGTAACTGGTCAAACCGACCGGTCAGCTCCTCCTCCGGTTAGAACCGGCCATGCAACTGGGTTTAGAGGAGGGCTTCATCAATTTCGGGCGGTTAACCGGACCTAACCGGACATAAATTGGCCACCTAACCGGTCGAGGCAGAGGTTCCCTTGTGACGAGTTATGTGGATGTAGAAAAGGTTAGAGGCAGAGATTTGAAGGGCCTACTCCTGCAAATCATATAGGGATATTGTACAAGAAGTAAAGCAACATATTGAAGTCTATTCATTGTCTTGGAAGTCAGGTTCCCCTATTTTCTCAGATCTTTAGCCTATGCCATTAAATGATAATATCACTGTATTTTCCAGCATGTTGTTAATGCAATGTATATTCATGGTTTATGCTAATTTTTGAGTAAATATTGTATAAGAGTTGTTGGATTGAAGTCTGCTTACATATTCCTGTCTTTGTATGTTTATATTCGAAACAAATAGAAGAAAATTACACCTACAACAGTGTGCTAACAAACTATATGCCAGAAACTCTCACTGAAGACTTCATTAAAACTCAGTCATTAGTTGGAAAATTTAAGGTACTCCCAGGGGTGGTATCTTACCCAAGTTGCATGTGCCTCGATTTGGATAATTTTTGTTAATGTGGTGTGCTTTTTCCTTTGCAGGGCCTGCATCTCATACGGTATACCCAAGTTGATCGCTTTCCACTTGAGAAGCTCCCTCCTTACACTGATGTGGCTTTTCTCTCATAGCTAGACCCTATTTAATTTAAACACCAAATTGGATTCCGATGCATCTATTATTTCTCTCTTCTTATGCTTGATACTGGGCTGTAATAGCATGACAACTACATTTTGATATATTGACCTTTGCAAGGTATATAAATGAGCAAACTTTGCATATTTTGTCTCTATTGGCTTGGAATCATGGTTGCAAATCTTAAAAATAGTTTTTTTTTCTTCAAAAATAATTATTTAATGTATTTTTTTTAAAACCGGTTCATTGAGATCTGACCGCTACCGGTTAGACTAGTTCCGGTTCGAAACCCGGTTCATTAGGTCCACTGGTCCGGTCACCGGTTCCGGTTTTAATAACTATGCATACAACCCCAAGATGTCTCATCAAGAATACTCCACAAAGACGCTGCACCGAGAAACCCTAAACGCAGAACCAAGAATGCTGCTCCATTGCCATCCAAGAGAGAAGAAAATGCCTCCACAAAATGTGTGTGTAAAATGAACTCCAAGTCTCTCCAATATATAAGCATCTTTGGGGGTGTGTGACACATCTCTAATGCATGTGGGATATATCAGGCCGATCTTGCACATGTGGAATAAATTCAAAATGCATGTTCTTCTCATCCGATCAAGATGATCTTTAGATTGATCTTGCACCTCTCCGAAAGGGGGAATCCAATAAAATATTGGCATCGGCTATCCGGAGCATCACAACATGGAGTTTGGATCTAGTTGCCCAAAATTAACACTCTCTCTCAACTAGGGAGAACTCATCCACCAATGCCATCCAAACATCGCGCATCATCCCGCCTCGGTGACTTGCTTCGTTGGCTTCTTTATTTCAAAACAAAAGGTGAGTCACAAAGACATCACTCACGGCTAACCCGAAGGGCCGAAGTCAGCTCAAAGGTCCAAAACCTCTATAGGACTCAAAGGAGTCACACAACAACCTGAAGTTGGTTTCGCTGACCCAAAGTCAGTTGGAGGTCTGAAACCTCTCTTGGACTCGAGAGAGTCATATACTAACCCGAAGTTTGTTTCACTGACCCAAAGTCAGTTGGAGGTCCGAAACCTCTCTTGGACTCGAGGGAGTCATATACTAACCCGAAGTTAGTTTCATTGACTCGAAGTTAGTTGGAGGTCTGAAACCTCACTAAACTTGATCCCAGATCAAGTGGTTGGACACGTGCCATCCTAGACATAGAGAGTACGACAATATCCGATGCGTCCATCGGTCTTGCTATGCTCTTTATTCACATTTCCCACCTCATTGGCCAAATGAGAGGTACTTCCCATGAGACCGAAACTCCATGGGTAGGATGCATACAGGGCACAGATCAAGGAGATGTAAACCAACTCAATATCATCACGGTGGGGCGTAAGCACACCAACAAGGTTTGGAAAGCCTAGCCCTGTGGTTGCTCATAGCTCCAAAAAAAAACTATCCCCAAAGCCCCCCTAGAGCTCCCAGAGCTCATCATCCAATAGGACCCTCCAAATAGGGTCGTTCCACGATTCCAAGATTCTCACGAAAGGTTAGGAACATGACCTTTCCCAAGGGCTTTTGAGAATATCCGCGACCTGCTCATCAATTCCTATATGATCGAGCCTTATGACGCCTCGCTGTACCATATCCCAGATAAAATGGTACCAGACATCAACATGCTTGGGTTGATCGTGGAACACAAGATTCTCTGACAAACGAATCCCCCTCTGGTTATCACAAAGGATAACGGTGGCATCTAGCACATGCTTGAACAACTCACTCACTGAAGAGCTTTCGCAACGAAGTGGCTTCACAATAGGCCATACATGATGCAATGTATTCGGCCTCTGCGGTGCTCAAAGCTATCGATTTTTCTTCCTGCTCGAAGTAGACCCAACTGTGAAGCAACATCCAGATGTGCTCTTGCGATCCACGACATTGCTAGCCTGATCGGCATTAGTATATCCACAAAGTCTCAAACTCCCGACAGTGTATCTCAACCCATGGTCTATCATGCCCCAAAGATATCTCAAGAGTTTCTTGGCACCAACCCAGTGAATGTTATGAGGATCAACCATATGTTGACTCAAAGTGTTCACTGCACAACATACGTCTGGACGGATGTTCCCTAAGAACATCAGGGCCCCTACGAGTTAACGATACTCAGTAGGATTTGCTAGCACGGGCCCAGCAGCGCTGCCACTCAACTTCTTAAAGTTGAGCTCCATCAGTGTCGACACAGACTTATAGTCCACCATTCCAAATCTTTCTGGCAACTTCACAATATATTTTCCTTGAGAAAGGAAAATCTCGCCAGGTCTCTGCCAGACCTCTAGGCCTAGGTAGTAATGCATCAGTCCTAGGTCCTTCATCTCGAACTCAGAAGCGAGCTCCCTCTTACACTGATGAATGAGAGGGTCAGCATCTGTCAGGAAGAGATTGTCCACATAGAGAACTAGAATGAGAGGCTTTTCTCTATCAACCTCGAAGTAAGGGTTTGAATCAGCATTACTACGAGTGAAGCCTAACTTCATCAAGTAGATATCTATCCTCTCGTACCAAGCCCTGGGGGCTAGCTTCAACCCATAGAGGTCTTTCTTCAACTTGCAAACATAGGTGTCTTGATCCTGGACTTCGAACCCCAGAGGTTGCTCTACATACACCTGTTCCTTTATTGCACTATGCAGAAAGGCGGTCTTCACATCCGTCTGATGAAGATTCCATCCTTGCGTAGTAGTAAGGGTAATAATAGATCACAGGTGCAATCATAATCAATGCCTTCCGAGAGAGAAGTCTCAGGCATTACATCTTGCCTTGTACTTTTCAACACTTCCATCGGATCCATGCTTGATCTTATAGAGCCATATCGAGGTGACAACAGTTTTGTCCTGCGGTCTGGGGACCATATCCCAGACATCTTCCTTCATAATGGACTCGTACTCTTAGTGTATCACATCCTTCCAGACTTTATTCTTTACAACTTCTTCACATGACCCAGGCTCATATTGTACTCATGGCAACTAGATACCTCTGGTATTTATATGGCTTGCTTTTCCCGAAATTTCCCCCTTTGGAGCCATATGTCTCTGAGCTATGAGGGTCTTCTTTCTTCCAGCAATGATATTATTTCAAGAGCATATACGGTTGTAGTCTCCTTCTTAATGCCATCTCCTCTTGTGAGAGAAGACATCTATAAGAACATCCTCTCAAGCATATAAGATAAGACAGTGTGTATCAGATGTCTTTGTGACACTTGAGGAAAAAAAAATCCCCTATGCTTTCAAATGCCTTTATGATTACTTTAAATGTGGGCATGCCAGATGCCAACTCGGAAAGGAGTTTTGTACTCATGGGCCTAAATCTCATTCTCCCATTGTCAAGGCCATACAAGAATCATAGCCATATGTTGCCATATATCTGTCATACATCTTGACAGGTATCATATATCATTGATTACAGTGTTGCCATAATATTATCATACACATCACTATCATATTCATCACTGTTATATGGAATTGAAGATATCAAACTTCACAAGCTAGCAAGTCTTCACAAATTCTGCATACAAGTCGTCTGATGACGATGATGTAGTTGACTTGATTAAATCTTTGATGTTGCTGTAGTAATATTGCAAAATATCACTCTTGGAGTAATTTTTGAGGATGTTCAATTCAACACATGCACTCCACTATACTCCTTTTCATGCTAAGGATAGCCACTATTCCTTTGTCCTGAATAGTACATATTCCTCACAAATTCTCATATTGATTTTGAATGATGTCACAGTGAGATCCTTTAGAAACTTTCAAAACACTGAAGTAATGTGTCAATGATTCCCTGGAGATCAATACTGACTTCTGGAACTTATGATGCTTGTCTCAACTCTTCATAAAATGATCAACATTATGCTTTAGAATAACGAAGATTTAATCCTTGAGAAGCTTAGGATAGATCTTCCAAAGGGACTGTCCCTTCAAGATCCTTTCCACAGAGAGCTGTTGCTTATACTCAGAATTTTGAACCTCCAGGGATGCAACAAACTCCTTTACTTATCTCTTGTTAAAGGCTGCCAAACAGGTCTGAGGTCTTATATCTACAAAGAAAAATGAACCAAAGTCTTGAGGTTGCAGTTCGAGCTTGGCAAGAGTCTTCACACTGTTATAGAAACTAGTCCAAGCTTCACAAGACTGTCCCTGTCTCTGTTCAAGGTTGACACAGTTCTTTGCAAAGTAGTCTCTCCACAGAAGTACAAGCTACCATGTTTGTATACTGCCCAGGTGACTGTTCCAAAAATTTTGAATTTCTTTACTGTGACTGTCTCACAGGTTGAGCTACAGGGAGGTGCAGATTTGATGTAAAACCCAACCTCCACAGTCAGTAATCTGAGTCTTCTACAGAGGAACAAGTTGTAATCTCCTCAAATCATTGTTACAACAAATCTGAATTCCTTAAATACTTCAAAGCAATCCAGAAACAACCTCAAGCTGTTGGGTATGTCCTGCGGCCTAGCTCAGCAACTTGCTGTAGCCTTTCAGTCACCTCAACAGGCCCAAACAAATACCTTAATAGCTGCGATGTCCTCTTAACTTCCTTGGAATAGTCGTGAGTTCTTTTCTACACCAATTCACACTCAAAACATCTTTGCTGCGGCCTTGACTTGGAGAAGGCCTGGCACCTTTGACTGTTGTCCTGGGCATAGACAGCCTCTAAACAACTTCACGCTACCCTCCAAAGAAGAGGTAGGGACAACGGCCCACCTGCAGCATCACATGCTGCCATTTCTTGCACCCACGACACTTCCATGCGGGCTGCATATGAATCTAATCCAATCTAGGTCACACCTAGATCCAATACACATCACAACATCACTGCTGTTACTAGGCTGCACTGCTGTACTGTTGCACCACTGGTTAGGGCACACCACGCTCCATTTAACCTTCTCACAACTCAACAACAAGCCTCCAATCTAACTGCGGTCCACCTTAGGGAGACTCCTCCTGCCTTATAGGGCTGCTTTCCAGCCTGAACGCAACTCCCATAGGCTCTACTTGCTGGCTATGGCTTGCAGCCTAGCCCAATAGTGGACTGTGGTTGCTGTTTCCTCCACACAATCCACAATTATGTCCTTAAACAACAACGTCCTTCTCCTCCTTGCTGCGGTCTTCCAGCCCTGCAATCCGAACCCGAAAACAGCCCTTGACACTTGCCAAAACAACTTTCAAAATGCCATGCTATCACTTATAGCATTGCGGCTTAATCACAGAAGATCCCACGCTATTTTCCAAGCTCCTCCACACTGTCTTATGCTCCTTTGCTGCGGCTTCTTCTCCACGAAATTTTAGAGGTATTCCTTGAGTGTATTGCTCACTGTTTGAGGTAGGTTTCACTGCTGTTGACCACGGCCTGGTTAGGGCAAGAAACCATTCCTAATTCAACCCTTGTTTACAACACTTAAACCCTCCTATCAGCTGCGGGTTCCATCATATGATAGGTTCCTTCCATATGCTGAAGTTTTCAGTCTGTTGTTCGAGTCCTTGTCTCAATATACAGTCAGCAATACAAGCCTTCTTCCAGCAGCTTGGTCACCTGAAAACAATCCTTATCTCGCTGCCCTAGATTCTCAACTAGATGGGCTTTGTCTTCTCCTAGCTCTGATACTATGTTAAATTCTTAAGATGTTCAATGCTAGATGCAAATATTCTTTAAACTTCTAGGGCTTAATGAAAGTAAGATGCAGATAGAACATACCAATAGATCGATGGAAGAGAAGCCAAAAACAGAGATAGAGAATGGTGGCGTTACAGCGGTCAACAGGATGCTTCAACCGACAAAGTCTCCATAAGGTCAGCCAACCCAATGTGTCACACATCCCTAAGACGTCTCATCAAGGATACTCCACAAAGACGCTGCACCAAGAAGTCCTAAACGCAGAACCAAGACTACTGCTCCATTGCCATCCAAGAGAGAAGAAAATGCCTCCACAAAATGTGTGTAAAATGAACTCCAAGTCTCTCCAATATATAGGCATCTTTGGGGGTGTGTGACACATCTCTAATGCATGTGGGATAAATCAGGCCGACCTTGCACATGTGGAATAAATTCAAAATACATGTTCTTGCGCCTCTCCGAAAGGGGAATCCAATAAAAATATTGGCTTCGTCATCTGAGCATCACAACATGGAGTTTGGACCTAGTTGCCCAAAATTAACATCATCACATCTACATTCCTGAGAGCAAGAAAGTGGTGGTGCGAAGGGATGTGAAATTCATGGATAGAAGGCCTTCAGAAGATCACGTGAGCTGCCTTCTGCTACGTAGTCTGAGGAAGAGCCTCTGGTCCAGTCCCAACAACTAGCAGCAGAAAATTCTGTTGCCTCTCCAAGGCTAAGTGATCCAAAGGATGTGTCTCCCGAGGATTTGCAAGAGGGAGAGCCGATAAATCCACCCACCACTAGTGGAAGAACGAGTAGGGAACTTCCAAAGATTCTGAAGGATGCAAAGGACTTTGTCAGAATCCCCCGAAATGAGAAGAGACAACGTAGGCAGCCTGAGAGGTATCAAGCCTTGGTTGCTCAAGTCAGAGAACCTTCTAGTTTTCTGGAAGTAGCTCAGCACCAGGTGTGGGTTGATGCAATGGTGGAAGAGTACAATTCAATCATGACGAATGATGTCTGGGAAGTAGTACCCAGACCTCAAGAGAGATTAGTTGTAGGATCCAGGTGGATCTACAAAATCAAGTATGTTGCAAACGACAACATTGAGAAATTTAAAGCCAGGTTTGTGGCTAAGGGGTATGCTCAGAAGGAAGGAATTGACTATGAAGAAACCTTCTCCCCGGTAGCCAGGTACACATCTATTAGGTCCGTGATATCCCTCGCTGCACAGATGGTATGGGAAATTCTCCATATGGACATCAAGACGACATTCATGAACAGTGCGATAGAAGAAAAGGTGTGTATAGATCAACTAGAGGGTTTTGAGACACATGATTAGAAAACTCATGTGTGCAGATTGAAGAAAGCATTATATGGACTGAAGAAAGCTCCTAGAGCTTGGTATGGTCGAATTGACAGCTACCTGCAGAAGATGAGATTCGTCAAGAGTGATGCAAATCCCAATCTCCACTATCTAAGGGTAGGGAGTGAGCCCTTGATACTGGTGTTGTATGTAGATGATCTGTTCTTGACAGGATCATCAAGGTTCATCACAGATTGCAAGAAGAATTTGGCTGAAGAATTTGACATGAAGGATCTAGGACGGATGCACTATTTTCTAGGGTTGGAAGTTTGGCAGCAGAATGGGGTGATCTTCCTTGGTCAAGGAAGAGACTCTACAGAGATTCTGAAGAGATTTCAGATGGAGGACTGTAGACCCATGACAACTCCAAGGATCACCGACTGGAGGAAAATTGACACGTCCGAAGATGATGAGGCTGATCCTACGCTGTATAGGCAGCTCATAGGGTCAATTATGTACAAGGCCAGACATTTTTTATGCTGTAAATACCCTCAGTGAGTTCATGGTGGAACCGAAGAGGGCACATTGGGCAGCAGCCAATCATGTTCTCAGGTGCCTTCAAGGAACAGTCGAGCTTGGATTGAAGTACACCCATAGCAATGATGTCAGGTTGAGTGGTTTCACTGATGCAGATTGGGCTAGAAGTTCAGTTGATCGGAAGAGTACTAGTGGGCACTGTTTCAGTCTAGGATCAGGAATGACTTCCTGGTGCAGTAGGAAAAAAAAGTCAGTAGCATTGAGTTCAGCAGAAGCAGAGTATATGGCAGCCAACACAACTTTGTGCGAAGCCATATGTCTTAGGAAACTGCCAGTGAATCTACTCAAGGAGAAAATGGAAGCGACCAACATCATATGTGATAATCAGGGTTGCATAAAGCTCTTTGAGAACCCTGTGTTTCATGATAGGTCGAAACATATTGACATCAAGTGTCACTTCATCAGGGACCGTGTACAACGTGGAGCTGTTCAGTTGTAGTACACTCCAACAGGAAAACAGGTGGCAGACATCCTCACAAAGGCTCTAGGGAAGACAAAGTTTGTCTACTTCAGAGAGAAGATGGGGATGATGAAGAATCCCTTCCAGCAGTAGGAATGGATAGACTCAGTATTCAGAGGGAGCTGTAGTACAGAGGCAACAGTGACAGTGGTAGTGTCAAAGGCAACAATACAGGATGCAGCAGTGCAACAGATGGGGGGGCAGAGTCTTGAGATCAGCAACGCAGAGGGTGCTTCAAAATCAGAGCAGCATGCAACAGACATTGTTGGAACACATTCCTCGCTAAGAGGGAGTGTTGATTTTTGTAACATTCGGAAGTGTTCCAAGTCTGAAACTTTGCAGGGAGGCTTGGACAACAACACTCCAAAGAACCCAGAAACAATTTGTGGAAATTCCACTCCGTTCTTATTAAAATAATTAATTATTTTAATGAAGACCCTAAGTCTAAACTTAGGGAAATAAAGTAATGAAAGGGTATTAATAAGTCAGAGTGTGAATCTTCTAGAAAACATGGATTGGGTCAAGTTTTAATCTTAGCCATTGATTAATCTTTTAATTTGGGCCGTTGGTTCTCCAACAAGGAATACAGGGCATACACTCAATACCCGAAGGAGATCCATTCTGATGTAGAATTCGATCTTGGTGGGAGAGTTGCAGGGCGGGAAGTTTGCAGAAGCAGAAGGAGGAGGTCAGTGGTGATCGAGATCAGGGACGGAGGACAGTAGTGGGTCACTGGAGGCAGCTTGAGGCTACAACGCAGAGAACCCACGTAGTCTCCACGTAGACTCACGTAGTCCATTGCTGGGACTGCGCAGTAGATCATGCAGCAAGATGAAGGGGGATGCAGGGGTTGTTCAGGGTGTAAGAGAATTGTCTGAGTAAGCCAGAAATTCAGTCTCAAGTGGTTCAGAATTTATCTACCGTTGTATTTCCCTGTAAAGATATTTGCTGAAGAATTACTAAAACCCTCATCTGCTGCACCGGTTTTCCCACATTGGGTTTTTCCGGGGACAATTGTCCAAAAATAACTGTGTACATGTGATTGATTCTTGTGCTTATGTTCCCTATTGTTTATTTCTTTGCATATATCTTTGTGAATGTTGTAGTAGTATTTATTTCGATATTTGCCGGAAGATTTCTGAATAATAACTTATTGAAATAATAAGTAGGAGAAATAATTCTATGACTGCAGCAGTTTGTAATTTTCACATGGTATCAGAGCCAGAGTTGAATAATAGGGAGGGGGCATCTATCAGTGAACGGAAATCTACTGTTGCAGCAGCAACACAGAAGGGTTCATGCAGTTCCCCAGGAGGGGGAAAAAGCACAACAAAACATATGGATCACGATTCAGTGGGGCCATGTTGATTTTTAATGTACCTTGGACAAGTGGTTTCCCATGGGTTAGTCTCTACCTAGGGAAAAGTGTCCAAAATAATTCTTTTCCCAAGTGTGGCTTTATAAAGTGAAAGTGACTTTATAAGTGGTAAAGTCAATGTTAAATTATAAAGTGAAAAGTGACTTTAGACATAAAGTACAATGTGGGTACTTTATTTAATGGATGAGTTAAAAAATAGAAAGTGAGAATTAAATGCACATTTATTCTCATCCCTTGATCTAAATGAATTTGAGCCATTAGATCTTAGGGTTGCTCAGAAGACATTTAGGGAAACAAAAGGGGCAAAATAAAAGAGAAACTGCATTCATTCTAAATGAGCAGACTAGAGAAAGGAGGTTGAGGGTTGGAGAAAAGTTTTGAAGGAGAAATTTGTTGCAGCAAGCTGGAGGAGTGATTTCTGGGCAAAGCTGGGCATGGAAATCAAGGCATAGAAGACAACAAAAGTTACAGTACGAACATCATTTAATGCTGTGAGCTGCACGCAGTTCGAGAGAAATTTTTGAAAAAAAAATTAAATCTGTACGAAATCCTTACAGGAGAGTCTGTATCCGTACAGTACATATTTTCAGCTTCAAGTGGGCACGGTTTTAAAGGAGTTTTGGGATGAAGAGAAAATATGTATTTTGCTTTTTTGTTTTGTCTGCAAATGTATTTTTCCCAAGCTTGAAAGATAAATAAATTTGAATAACTCTCTAACAGGGTTTCCCCAGAGAAGATTGAAGGGGTTTTGCCTGGGTTGAAGTTGACCAAAATCTGTGTGTATTTTTGTGTTGCTGGTCTGTTTATGTCAATATTTATTTTCAATATGTGTTGATAGTCCTATGTGTTTTAATCTGAAAATTTCATTTCTTGAATTCTATATGTTGAATATATGTTTATGGGAAGGAGCATTTAACTAAATGGGAGTGATAAGGTGAAATTAAAATCGGGTTGGGATTGCAGGAAACTTTTTTCTCATCATATTTCAATGTGATATTAGAGCTACAGGCTGTAAATTGCATTTTGAACAACAAACAATAATTTTTGGACAACAAATTGATATTTTGGGACAGCAAGGTGAAATTTCACACAGACTGAACTTTTGGGATAGCAAGGTGTGCTAGAAAGTTCATTTCTCCATTTTCTTGGTTTTGTAAATTTTGGACAACAGTCACGGCCATGTTCTTAAGGATAGAGGACAAACTCGATGGGATATCCAACTGTGCTGTTTGGAAGGACAAAATTCAGATTTGAGGACTCAGCAGTTTGGGACATAGTGCGACAAGAGGTTGTACCTCCTACTGCTGCAAATGAACTCGTTGAATTCACAAAAAATAATGCAAAGGCAAAAATGATTTTGATGGACAGTCTGAAGGATCATGTGGTTCCTCAGGTGAGAGGAAACACATATGCATATTAAATGTGGATAACTCTAACCACTCTGTATCAGAGTACCAATGAGAGCAGGAAGATAGTACTCAAAGAACAATTGAAGAACATCTGGATGACAAAGGCTAAAAGTGTAGTTCATTATCTTGGCAGGGTCAAATAGGTACCTGATGATTTGACTGCTATTGGTGAGGCAATTGCATCCACAAAATTAGTCAAGATAGCTATAGTGGGACTTCTTAAGTCTTGGTGTTGAAATTTGGTTACTGGAGGACAGGTGGTTCCCTAAGGCTTTGATCTTTGGCCTAGGGAAAAACGTCCAAAAGAATTTAATTTTTCTCCTAAAGTGACTATATAAAGCTGTAAAGTCAAATCTAATTTAAAAGTGACTTTAAGTGATAAAGTTACTAAGGTCTAATTTTAAAGTGACTTTAATAAAGTCAATGTGAAATTAGAAAGGAAAAGTGACTTTGGAAATAAATGACTAAGTGGGTCTTTATTAAAGTGGGGTGAATTAAAATAGGAAGTGATTAAAGAGCATTTAATCTCACCTCTAGATCAGTTATCTCAAATTATTAGATTTAGATCTCAAGTAAAAGCAGCCTAGGGTTAAGAATAGAAAAGGAGGAAACATGCAAAGTTTATAGAGCAGATTGAGAGAAGGAGAGAAGGAGAGCAAAGGAGATTTCTGGACAATGAGGAGGAGGACAGAACTTGGCACACAAACCGAGGCAACATTTTAGCAAGTTCGTACAGCAAGGAGAGGCACAGATTTTGAGGCAGTGGGCATGAGTTTCAAGGTAGACTGTATATTAGATTTGGCACACATTCCAAGGAGGCCGTACAACAGGGTTTGGCACAGATTTCGAGGAGCTGAGTTGTTGATTTTCTGGCACAGTTTTCGAGCCGGGCTGTACAACAAGTGGTTGTCCTTTTGCACAGAAAATGAGGCAGAAAACCGTACAACTTTTCTATTTTTCTACACGGAAATCGGGAAATCTGTATAGCAGCATTTAATGCTATTTGCACAGAAATCGAGATAGTTCGTGCAACAGCATTTAATGCTATAAATATGGGCACGAAAATCGAGAAGGCCATACAACATTTATTGTTGTTCTGTTTTTGTTGTGTACACGTTTTTCGAGGCAGTGGTTAAGCACGAAAAACGAGATAAGTTGTATTTATTACTTGCTGATTTTTCTGAGTATTTCTCTCACTGTAAAAGGCATTTTTTCCAGAAATAAGGAGCTTTTGAACTGGTTTCCCCCAAGAGTTGTAGGGGGTTTTTCTAGGGTCACATTGACCAAAAATCAGCGTGTCTATTTTTCTGTGTGTAGCTGATTTATTTTGCTGAGTTATATTCCTGCATTTCCAGCATTTGAAAATTTCCAGAATTTTTGTTTTCAAAAAATATTATTTTTTCAGCTTGTTGAATGTATGGCTATGGGAATGGACATTTAACTATATGGACAAATAAGGAGAAACTGAAAACCGGGGTGGGAAACAAAAATTTCTACACTTGGGAGGTATTTGGAGATGTTACCTCTAGGGAGAATCTTCCCAATTGGGACAGATTCTGGGATGATTGTGTGTAGCATGAGATACGAGAGATTGGCAGTGGTGGGGTGAAGATAACAGATGAGGAGGATGTAGCCTTGACAGCCAGGGGGAAGAACAAAGGGAAGGCCAAGAAAGGGGCCTTATTAGATGGGGACAAGGGAAGGGAGAAGAAGAAGAAGAAGAAAGATATGGATATGTCCAAAGTGAAATGTTGGGCATGTCAAAAGATGCGACACTATGCTGCTACGTGTCCTGAGAGGAGAAACAAAGGGAATAAGGGTATTGCAGCTTCAACAGAGGTGGAGTAGTTTGCTTCACAGTTTGATACGGACTTTTCATTTATTACTTCTACATCTAGTAGGAGTACATCATCCAATGTGTGGTACATAGACAACGGGGCTTCCCTCCATATGACAGGTGTAAGAGAGTTCTTTTCAGAACTTACAGAGAAGGCACCTGATATTGAGATTGTACTAGGAGATGACTGCACTGTGAGAACTGTTGGTGTGGGGACTGTGACCTTTGAGAGGGAGTCTTTGCCTCCTTTGAAGGTCATGGATGTTTTGTATGTTTCGGGGATGAAGAAGAACTTGATTTCATTGTCTGCTATGGAGGAGAAGGGGTTTGATGTCACTTTCCAAGGAGGTCAGATATTGATGCATCCCAGGGGAGCTTCCATCACTTCGGCCAAAGTGATTGGGGTCCGCTCTGGGAAATTATACAGGTTTAGTTTTCAGTTGGAAATAGCTTTGGTGAGTAGCACATCTGGTAGCACTCAAACTAGTACCACCAATAATAGAGACTTGTGCGAGTTATGGCACTAGAGGATGGCACATAAGCATCATGGAGCTTTGGGAGTTCTGAGGGAGATCACTACTGGAGTTCCTGATTTCAGTGTTGAGCATTATGAGGTCTGCAAAAGGTGTGCTTTGGGAAAGTACACCAAGTTACCATTCCCAGCGAGCGGTAGCAGATCTACAGGTATACTAGACTTGATTCATACTGGTGTTATGTGGAAATTTCTGAGTCTTTACACTTTATGCAGAAATTATTACTGTTAATATGGTTATGCTCCTCCTACTTAGTCAAGTTATTAATTGAATAAATTCACGTTAAAATCGAAGCAAAACACGTACAGATCTCCACCAATCTAGATCTAGAACAAGTTCATGCACACCTAGACAAAGTGACAGTTATTTCTGGACAAATAGTCCCTAGAAAAACCCAATGCGGGAAAACCCAATGAGGGTTTTATTATTAAGAATTTTTTGAATACAACAAGCCTGTGTTCGAGATCTAGAAAATCCAACAGAGATATAATAGATCTACAACTCACTGGCTGATCTAGGGCCAAAATAATGACTGATCTACACCCTCAAATGGCATTTACAAAACGTAGACAAAATTAGGGCCTAGAAACCCCAGCGCTGCCCCTGAAGTCTCTGCGTCAGCCTCTAAAGCCCCTCTAACACTCAGTGCTGCTCCGGAAAGGTCTGCGTTACCCCAGATTGAGTGACGCAGGCCTTATGCTGCCCCTTAGGGTCTATGCGTAATCCTCTCAGGGTTTTCTGCTGAAAATCACACTGTCCTTGGAGGGACTGCGCTGTCCTTGTTGCTCCAGCTTCCCTGCTTCTCTACGTTGTCCTCTGAGCTGATATCTGCCTCTTGTGTATTCTAGACCCTGGGATCAGATCATCCCCTTGGCCTAAATTCCCCTCTCTGCAGCTGAAACACTTCTGAGAATTCTTAGCAAACCCTGCCCTAGAATCTCAGCTTAGCTTCAGTGCTTTGCCTCTATGTGTCTTTACAAATGACCCTAAGCCTTTCCTTATACTTTTCTCGTTGGGAAACCAACAACCATGATCAGATCTTGAATCAATGGCTAAGATTAAAATAAAGCTTGATCAGTGTGACTTAAGACAATTTCATCACATGTTTAATTAAATTCACTTTAATTATTTAAGTTCCCTAAGTTTTGACTTAGGAAATACATTAAAATAATTAATTAATTTAATATCTCGTAAACCAGATGAAATTTCTCAAATCAATTTCTGGGTCTTGTAGATCCAGTGTACTCTAGTCCCTCCACAAAATTTGGGAGCTAGAGCACAACTGATGCTACCCAAAATACACAAAATCTCAACACTCCCTCTTAGCATCAAGAGTGTGCTATAGCAATACATCACACTATGCATTACAAGACTTGAGTACTGGTTCTATGCTACTGATGCTTGGCCTGCTGCCACTCAACTCTGCACTGTTGCTGCCATTCTGTACTACTACCCATGACTCTGCCACTGCCACTGCAACTTCTGTATTGCAGCTCCCTCTCAATACGTTGCATTTGCGCTGCTCATAGCACTGCCACTGCAACTTCAGTTGTTGAGAGAAACCACTGAATCTCCTGCCTAATCTTTGACAAACAAGTCAGATGGACTACATCCTCATCACTGAAGCTCCATAGGCTACAAATCTATGCTGGCATCTGAAGAATGATGCACAGCTACAACAATGCCTGCGTAGCTGACTCCCTCTGCACTACTGAAATCACATCAGCCCCTTGTGTTGAAATCTCTCATGCTGCTGTTGCACTGCACTGTCCCTTTGAAGCATTCTGCGCTGCTACAACTCTGCACTGCGTTGCTGAAGTCACATCAGCCTCTGCGGTGTTGCTGCTTCTGCTCTGCTCTACGCTGCTCCTACGAGTCTTCAGATCTACCTTTGCTTCATCTGTGATCTATGCACCCATTGCTTTACTTGTCTTGCTACTGTCTTAACGCTGCCGTAGCGCTCACATTTGATCCAAGAGATGAGCTGCTCAAGGATCCCGCCTTCCTCCTATGTAGCTCCTCTACATATCCATGTCACCCCACCTCCGTGGTTCATGAGCATTCATGGCTGCATCATCTTCCGACCCATTATCTGCCATAACTGCTTTGGAAGAAGATGCTTCCTTGTCCTTTTTCTGTTGAGGACAATTGTTGGCAAAATGTCCCATTTCACCACGCTGGAAGCACTTGATCTTTGAGAGATCCTTCTTCTTCTTTGGTTGCTTCTTCGATGCCAAGGCTACATCTTCCTTCTTCACTTTGCTCGATCCAGGGTTATACTGCTTCTTGGTGAATCTGCGGAGTTCTTCTTGACGCAGAATTGACCACAAGCTGTCCCAATCTGGGAAGTCCGCTCTGCCCAAGATACTTTGGACAAAGGTTTCTCACTCATCCGTGACTGCATTGAGGGCAGCCCTCACCATAACATCGTCTTCCACCTTTGCACCCGTTGCAATCAATTGATCTTTGATCGACTGTAGTCTGAAGAGGAAATGCTCCATGTATTCTCCCTTGGCCATCATGAATGACCTCATCTGTGTCTCCAACAACATCTTCCTTCGGATAGATTTTCCCTCATATAGGGAGATCAAGGCCTTCCACATCTCATTAGCTGTCTTCTTCTCAGCTAAGTGTGGTACAATATGGTCCTTGATTTCATCCATAATCAACTACTTGGCATGCCCAGCAGCTTCCTTATGCTTTCGAAGGAGATATGAATCCGTCAGTGTGGCCAGAGTTTGCCCTGCATGGTCTCTAAGATTGTGTGCCTCAATGACTATCATAATCTTTGCCTTCCAAACTGAAAAGTTTGAGAGGCCATCCAGCCGATCCTGATCACGTAGTCCATGAGGAGCCATCTGCTCAGAATGTGTCGGAACTTCCTTTTCTCTTTGGTAGAGAAATGGATCTAAGGCCCTTGCTGAAACAGACACCTTCAACTATGATTCAACTCTCTTTGTTCCTTTGATCAAACTGCAAGTTTCTTTTGGCTAGAAACTCTTTGAGAAGTTGATCTCCTCTCGCTCCTTGTCACTTGTGCTAAGGCTAAAAATCTAAAAACTTTAGAAATTTAACCCCACCAGCACCTTTTGAATTTTTGCAATCTTTTTTGGATCTGACAGATTCAGATCTGAATTCCACTGGCTGACTTCAGACCAATCCAACGCTGTTTTTGAGCTTCTTCTGCGCAGTAATTGCGTGGGCTTGCTAGGATACAAAGTTAGATAACGTCACCCTTCCCTCTGCGTGAATCTGCCTCTGAAAACTGCGCTATCCCTTCAGATCTGCGTTTCTGCTGCTTCCTGCACCGAGAGCCTTCAGTCTCTTGTTGGTGATCCTCCTAGATCTGCAATTGCTCTGATACCATGTGGAAATTTGTGAATGTTTACACTATATGCAGAAATTATTATTGTTAATTTGGTTGTGCTCCTCCTACTTAGTCAAGTTATTAACTGAATAAATTCAAGTTAAAATCAAAGCAAAACACATAACAGATCTCCACCAATCCATATCTAGAACAAGTTATGCACACATTGACAAAGTGACAGTTATTTCTGGACAAATAATCCCCAGAAAAACCCAATGCGGGAAAACTGGTCTCTAGCTGCTGGAGGGTTTTATTATGAAGAATTTTCTGAATACAACAAGCCTGGGTTCCAGATCTGGAAAACCTGACAGAGATATAATAGATCGACAACTCACTGGATGATCTAGGGTCAAAATAATGACCGATCCACACCCTCAAATGGGATTTACAGAACTCAGCCAAAATTATGGCCTAGAAACCCCAACGCTGCCCCTGAAGCCTCGGCGTCAGCCTCTGAAGCCCCTCTAACCCTCAGCGCTGCTCCAGAAAGGTATGCGTTACCCTAGACTGGGTGACGCATGCCCTACGCTGCCCCTTAGGGTCTCTGTGTAACCCTCTGAGGGTTTCCTGTTGAAAATCACACTGTCCTTGCTGCTGCAGCTTCCCTGCTTATCTGCACTGTCCTCTGAGCTGATCTCTGCCTCTTGAGTATTCTAGACCCCAGGATCAGATCATCCCCTTGGCCTAAATTCCCTTTTCTGCAGCTAAAACACTTCTGAGAATTCTTAGAAAACCGTACCCTAGAATCTCAGCTTAGCTACAGTGCTCTGCCTCTGTGTCTTTACAAATGACCCCAAGCCTTTCCTTTATAGTTTTCTCATTGGAAAACCAACGACCATGATTAGATCTTGAATCAATGGCTAAAATTAAAAGAAAGCTTGATCTGTGTGACTTGAGACAATCTCATAATTAAATTCACTTTAATTATTTAAGTTCCCTAAGTTTTAACTTAAGAAATACTTTAAAATAATTAATTAATTTAATATCTCGTAAACCAGATGAAATTTTCCAAATCAATTTCTAGGTCTTGTAGATCCAGTGTATTCTAGTCCCTCCACAAAATTTGGGAGCTAGAGCACCACTGATGCTACCCCAAATACACAAAATCTCAACATGTTAGTGGTCGTATGCCTCATGTGTCTTTGGGTGGTTATGAGTATTATGTTATATTCATTGATGACTACTCTAGGAGGACTTGGATATATTTCCTGAAGACCAAGGGTGAGGTCTTCAATTGCTTTAAAGAGTTCAAAGCTCTTGTAGAAAAATAGATAGGTAGGAGGATTCAGGTCTTGAGGTCAGACAATGGTGGTGAGTACACCGATGGTGGGTTTTTGGACTTCTATGCATATGAGGGCATTAGGAGAGAGTTCACGGTTCGTTACGACCCCCTGCTGAATGTGGTGTCTGAAAGGACGAACGAAGCTATTGTTGGGGTTGCTAGAGCGATGATTCATGATCAAGGGTTGCCTTTGCTTTTATGGGTTGAGGCCTGCAGTACTGTTGTTTATCTTCAGAACAAGAGTCCTCACAGAGGATTGGGGAATATGACTTCAAAAGAGGCTTTCACTAGAGAGAAGCCACATGTGGGACATATTCGTATCTTTCGATGTCTCACATATTCTTATATCCCCAAGGAGTAGAGGACGAAGTTGGAACCCATGGCAAAGAAGGGTATCTTTATGGGTTACAACGAGACTTTGAAGGCCTATCAGATCTTCATTCCTTCTAAATGAAGAGTGGTGATTAGGAGGGATGTGAAGTTCGAGGAGGAGAGGGCCTATCGGAGATCACGGGAGTATGATGAGAAAGTGTCATAGAATTCTCTTCAATAGGGAGGTTGGGTACAGGGAGCAGGACTTCAGGGTTCTGGATCGACTGGTAGAGGAGGTATTTCTGTGTCAGTGACATCTGGGGCACCAATGGCGAGTTCACCGAGCACTTCTTTAGAGAGTCCATTCGTACAAAGTTCACATGGCACTTCAGCTGACACAGGCACAGGTTCCGTTACAGGTTCTTCAAGGACAGTTGTTGGTATAGGCACACCAGGGTCAGTTGGCAGACCTTCAGGTTCACTAGACTAGGGGGCAGAGGAAGAGGTTCCCTATGGGGAAGCTTCTTCAGGGAAGAAGAGGCCCAAGTGGCTTCAAGATACCTTGAAGGAAGCAGAGTCCATTGGTCCTCCGAAGATGGTGAATAGGGAGAGTGTGCCACCTGAGTGGTTTTGCAGTTATGTAGCCAAGGCTACCAGCCTTGATGACTCTAAGCCTACTAGCTATGAGGAGGCTGCCAGCTAAGAGGTATGGAGAGAGGCTATGGTGGAGAAGTATGCCTCTATAATTAAGAACACTGTCTGGGAGGTGGTGCCTAGGTCTGAGGGCAAGTTAGTTGTGACTTCCAGGTGGCTCTACAAGATCAAGCATGTTGCGGATGACAGCATTGAGAAGTTCAAGGCGAGGTTTGTGGCTAGAGGGTTCTCACAGATAGAGGGAGTTGACTATGATGAGACCTTTGCTCCTGTAGCTCGGTACACTTCTATCCGATCCCTTATTGCTATTGCTGCAGAAATGGATTGGCAAATCCATCGGATAGATGTGAAGATTGCATTTTTGAATAGAGTTATAGAGGAGGTGTATGTTGAGCAGACACATGGCTTTGAGGTACTTGGGCGGGAGACCCATGTATGCTGGTTGCGGCAAGCACTCTACGGACTTAAGCAAGCTTAGAGAGCTTGGTATTCGAGGATTGATACTTACTTGCAACAAATGGGTTTCACGAAGGGTGATGTAGATCCGAACCTATACTACATTGTTGTAGGGGATGATCTGCTCATTTTTGTGCTATATGTTGATGATTTGTTCATTACTTGGGTAGAGAGACAGATTAGTGGTTGCAAGGAGGATCTTGCTATGGAGTTTGAGATGAAGGACATTGGGCCAATGCATTACTTTTTGGGGCTTGAGGTGTGGCAGGAGGAGGGGCATATCTTTTTGGGGCAGGGGCAGGGGCAAGGGCAACATACTGTGGATGCGTTGAGTAGATTTCATATGGCAGACTGTAGATCCATGTCTACTCCTATGATCACCAACTGGAAGAAGCATCACCAACTGGAAGAAGATTCATGCTTCAGATTCTAGTTTGGTGGATCCCACATTGTATAGGCAGCTTATTGGGTCCTTGATGTATCTAGTCAAGATTAGGCTTAGATATATGCTTTGCAGTGAACACACTTAGCCAGTTCATGGTTAAGCCCAGGAGGGTGCACTGGGTAGCTGCAAAACACATTCTTCGTTACATGCAGGGCACTGTTGATTATGGTTTGGACTATAGGCAGGGAGATGGTGTGAGGTTGGAAGGTTACACAGATTCAGATTGGGCAGGGTGTGCTTCTAACAGGAAAATCATTGTAGGGTGTTGCTTTAGATTGGGTTCGGCAGTGGTGTCGTGGTTCAGTCGAAAGCAAAAATCAGTTGCTTTGAGCTCTTTTGAGGCTGAGTATATGGCCGCTAACCAGGCTAGTTGTGAGGCCATTTGGCTTTTCCAGTTGTTGTATGGCCAATTTGATTAGGAGTTGAGACCAACGATTGTTCATTGTGATAATCCGAGTTGCATTAAAGTCACGGAGAATGCAGTGCTTCATGACAGGTCCAAACACATTGACATCATATATCATTTCATCAGGGACTATGTTTAGAAGGGGGCAATGAAGCTGGAGTATATATCGACAGATGAGCAGGTGGCAGATGTTCTCACGAAGTCCTTGCCAAAAGGCAAGCATGTCCATTTCAGGGACAAGATGGGTGTGGTGAGAAACACTTTCCTTGATAAGAGGGACTGTTGATTTTTAATGTACCTTAGACAAGTGGTTTTCCATGGGTTAGTCTATACCTAGGGAAAAGTGTCCAAAATAGTTCTTTTCCTAAGTGTGACTTTATAAGTGGTAAAGTCAATGTTAAATTATAAAGTGAAAAGTGACTTTAGACATAAAGTACAATTTGGGTACTTTATTTAATGGGTGAGTTAAAAACATAGAAAATGAGAATTAAATGCACATTTATTCTCATCCCTTGATCAAAATGAATCTGAACCATTAGATCTTAGGCTTTCCCAAAAGTCATTTAGGGAAACAAAGGGGGGAAAAGAAAAGAGAGACTGCATTCATTATTCATGAGTAGATTGGAGAAAGGAGGCTGAGGGCTAGAGAAAAGTTATGAAGGAGAAATTTGTTGCAACAAGATGGAGGAGTGATTTCTGGGCAAAGTTGGGCACGAAAATCAATGCATAGAAGACAACAAAAGTTACAATACGAACATCATTTAATGTTGTGAGCTGCACACGTTCAAGAAAAGTTTTTGAAAAAAAAATTATATCCATACACTCTGTATGGAATCCATACGATACAGTACGTATCTACTATCTGTACAATACATATTTTCAGCTTCAAGTGGGCATGGAAATCGAGGCAAAGTGGGCACAGTTTTCAAGGAGTTTTGGGCTGAAGAGATAAGTTGTATTTTGCTGTTTTGTTTTGTCTGCAAATATATTTTTCTTGAACTTAAAATATAAATAAATTTGAAGAGGTCTCTAACAGGTTTTCCTCGGAGAAGATTGAAGGGGTTTTGCCTAGGTCTTAGTTGACCAAAATCTGTGTGTATTTTTAGGTGTTGCTGGTTTGTTTATGTCCATATTTATTTTCAACTTGTGCTGATAGTCCCATGTGTTTTAATCTGAAAATTTCATTTCCAGAATTCTATAGGTTGAATGTGTGTTTATGGGAAAGGGAATTTAACTGAATGGGAGCGATAAGGTGAAATTAAAACCGGTTGGGATTGCAAGAAACTTTTTAGTCATCAAATTTCAACAGGCGAGACCTTATGGCAACAAGAGGAGTCACCTAAACAACCTTTCTCTTGCTCTTTAGTGGTATTCAACCACAAGGGAGGCTTCCCTAAATCACCCAAAGGATGCTCTAATGCTATGGCTCAAGGTGATGAATAAGAGGTCCTTAATATGGCACAATGTTAATTTTTAGGGAAAAATGATGCATGTAAACATTTTAAAATTTTCCTTCATTACAGTATACTAGTCAATACCATTTCATCCTCATCAACAACATATAATAATAGTGCAATATAACTGAAATGACCAATAGAGGAAAACCAAAGATAGAAAGGACACTAGTATTTATGTCAGAGACCAGGGAAAAACCCACAAGGGGGAAAGCCGAAAATCAATTCTTCTTATTTAACATCAAGAGTTCAACAAAAAGAGATACAATGAGATGTAGTACATCAAGCCACCTATGGCCAACAACATATGGTTTCCCAACAGGCCTAATTACACTACCGTCACTGGGCCACCCTTTCCTATACCAACCACTGCCACAGGGCCACTCTGGGCCGTACCAACCTCTGTCAAGGTCATGTTGCCACAACTGTCATGTAGGTATTGTCATACTATCATCAATATAATGTCACAAGTGTTACTACCATCTTTATACTGTCATGGACATGCTGTCATACAAGCCGTTATAATAGTACTGACATACTGTCGTACAAGAGTAGTCACAAAGGCACTTATCACAACTGTCACAAGAGGCATTATCATGCTGCCTCACAAAAGCACTGTCATATTATCATGGAAGCACTGTCATAAACCTCTAGGTCACTAATATAGAGGTACAACCAACCATCACACTGGCATAAACGAGAAATGATTGTCCGCATATAATAGGTCTACCTAATATACTTAATAAGTCTGGACACACACACACACAAATATATATATATATATATATATACAACTCACATAACAAGTCTGCAAGCCTTAACAACTTATACTTACCTCGGACCTCATCCCTTCAGTATTCTGTGTATAGCCTTGGCTTAGTCTCATTCAAGCCTCAAATAGTGGCCTCCTTATCTAACTTATGTTTGAGTACTTAGCCTCACATGCTTGCTTCTTTAGCCTCAGAACTCGGGCTACTAGGCCTCAAAGATAAGCCTTAGATGTGGTTGACCAAATTCTACTTTGGAGGACAAATAGATGCTTATATATAGAGAGAGATTAGTACATGTGAGTGGGTGCCTCTTTGAGGCTGGCCGACCTGTCATATTTGGAGGGAAATATATTATATTTCAAATTCAAATTTCATCTTCTAATTAAGGCCGACCCAACTTTTGACCGAATTCAAATTTCTCTTTCCCTCCATAAATAAACCAAGCTGACTTTGATGATATGATATTTCTTTGTCCAAATAAATAATATTTGTATTTAATACATTTTCTCCATAATAATTGCTAGATCAAATGAGCTAGGGAATTCTTCCCTAGCTGCCCAATTTCAACACACAAGCTAGTGGAAAAGCCTAGAAACGTCAAGATCTTCTATACCAATGTTCAAACTTCAAATACTCAATGCTTGGTCTAAAGACAAGGCTGCTATAAGTTATAGCTTGATTGGTATGCAATTATGAGGTATACGATGTCATATAGCAGCCACAAAAAGGGCCTTCTAAGGATAATCAACAACAAAGGAACGCATGCCTTCCAATAGAGACTATGGTTAGAGTAGGAAATTGATTTATATGGCTGAAGTATATGCATAAACAACAAATGAGGGATGACATCAGTGATAAATAAGGAGGTTTAACCATGCACTATGTTAGATTTTTCCTTGATATGATTTATAGGTGCAATTCCTAAATTATAAGCCATAAACATCCAACCAAAATTCACCTTTATGCATAAATTTACCCAAAAAACCTTAGCATCCAACTCTAGACATCTAGGAATGAGGGAAAAATGATAAAATTTAATAAAGTTTATGGATGATCAACACAACAAAAATTTCCTTATCCTACATGGGTTTAATGGAAACTTCTAGAGCTAAATTTCATGGAAGAGACTTTGATGGAGTAAGGGGGGATGACTAAGTCATCCACTTTCAAAACCCTAACTATTTTTCTTGTGAGGAGAGGAATTAAATGTAAGGAATGCACAATTAGAGTTTCCTTATAGGCTTCACAGAGAAGAATTTGCATGCAATAATGGAGCAAGAATTCAAAATAAATTTAACATTTAGTCATGGCATAAATAGAAACCCTACTTCACACATACGATATGCAAAATATCAAAGATAAAGAATTAAACATACACAATTCTTCAAAGAATCACTTCTTTCAATCCCAAAAAAAACATCTCCATGCAAAAGATCATATCCACAAGAAATTCGAACCATGGAAATTCACATCTTGCACAATGTAGTGAAAAAGACTGTAATATCCCTAAGGAAAATTAGCAACGATAATCAAAGCATACATAGTAAAAACACACAAAGTTTTCACACAAATTAAACACCAAGAAACGCACCAAAAACTGCGCAGTATTGAGCCATTTTATTATAAAAAGATGGGGTACAATAGCAGCTCGGAATGTATGCACCCGGGCTTTCCCAAGGCAAGCTAACATGGCCTAGGTGATGAAATGAGTTTCTCCACTGCTAGGAAGTTTCCCCCACAAATGCTCTGCGCTGGCCCCTTACAAACTGCATTGCTGCCTATAAGAAATGGCTGATTTGGACCTCTTTCGTTGCTCAGAAAATTCCAAGAAATTAACCCCAATCTCCCCACAAATAACTCACCAAAACCCAAAAAGTGTTTAGCCAAATCCCGACCTCCGAAATTTACCCTAATTTCTATGCTCCTCTCTAACTGTTGGGCAAATCGACCCTCCAGAAAATGTCACTGTTTGTGGGCTCCAAAATGGCTGCTAAGATCAATAAAATCCTCTCCAAGGATCCCTCTCAAGTACCAGCTCACACCAGCCCCCGAAATGGATTCCTCCCAGCTCTCACATGTGGCACAAAATTAGCTCTGCGTAGGCCTACGCAGTCACTGCGCTTCCCCCTCTAAGTGCAGTGTGGCAATTTTGATTGCCTCCACCTCTGTCATCTGGTTAAGATGGAAGTGGACAACTAGCTTCTCAAACCATGCCTGGCTGAGCTCTTAGTCAAGCCATCAAAAGTTGGGAGGAATAACCTCCCCATCGGGCATTGTAAATCAATGCCATACGTGTCACCACCTCCACTCTGTCCCTTGCTCCTATTGTTGTTGTAATATTCCTAATTAGCGACAACTAATTGGAATATTCGACTTTGTTTAGTTTTGCTGTCTATAGTTTGTAAATAAATAAAAAAGTGAGTGGAGAGGGTCTAACTCACTTAAGTGAAATAAAACACCCTCCTAGTAGCACAACGTTGTGACTTAAGGGGGAGCCAAGGGGGCCAAGTACCACGTAGAGAGGGGGCCTACGTTAGCTCTAGAAGCTTTTGCGCAGGAGAGATTGGACACGTGGCAAGAGATGGAGGCTACATTGAGGAAATGTCCTTGGGATTGGAGGAAGGCCAACGTTGTAAAAGAAGGAGGAGCCTTCTCATTTGATTCATTCTGTTGTTGATGATATTGAGCTAGACGTTTTGTCTTCTTGAGCATGTTGGTTGTTTAGCCTGTCTGCAGCACTGTTTAGTGCATTGAGTGTCTCTGGTCGGAGATCTCGCCCTTAGCCCCGGGGGACTTCAAGTGCCTGCTCGGGCAAGGTTATTTCTTCAGTATTTTGTGAGAGGTTTTGTTGTTTGGGTTTGCTGCGGAGCTGGGCTTTCATAGAGACTGCGCAGTCACTGGGAGAGAGGACGCAGTCCATTTTGGTGGTGCTCTAGATCGAGATTTCTGCAGGAGATTGAGCCGAGATTTTGAGCAGAGGATCAGCCTTTGCCTGTGGGAGGATTTTGGTGGAGTTTGAGGCAGTGTTTTAGTCATTCTCATTTAGCCTCTGCGCAGAGCCTTGGAGGCCAGCGTAATTCCCCAAGGGGGTGTTTTCTGGAGGTTTTCGGGGTCGACCATTTTTGATATGGTTTTTGGGTTTTGTCAGGATTGGTGAGTAGAGGAGGATTGCATATTTTCAGCTCATTCCGGCAAGGGGATCAACCCCTAGTCTTCAGTTCATTCCAGTTGTAGCAACTACACGGCAGTTTCCTGGCAGCTGGGACGCAGTTCAGAGAGTAGCCATTTCTTGTATATTCTGAGAGTATTTCTTCACTTGCCTTGAGCAAGATTAGTTTCCATCACTCTGATCACCTATTGTACTCCATTATATTCCTCAGATTAATAAAATGGCTTAGCATTTCCTCTCTATGTTTCTGGATGAGTTGCCGTATTTTCTTTCTATGCTATTATATGTCTGCTGCATTGTTATTTTTATGTATTCTTGAGCATTCTAGTTCTATACCACTTGGTGTGTTTATCTCTCACTCTTAGATAGAGTCTGGAAAGGGCCAGGTAGCCTCCATATCTCGTCCTCTTTCAGAGGCGGAATATCCGGTAAATGCCCTCCTAGTCCATCTCTGGTTGGAGTTTGCCGTGTTTTAGAGATATTTTCGAAACGAGATATTACAGTGGTATCAGAGCATAGTTCTGGCTCAGCCTGTGGTCTATGACATTGGGGAAGAGACCATATATTTGTTACAAATGCAGGAAGTACAGAGACTGTGAGTGTAGGTTGGAGAACACCTATGGAGAGGGAGATTGTGTTCGGGTGGTGGACACAAAGCAGGAGAGAGAGCCTGTGACAGACGCAGAACAGGAGGAGCCTGTAGTAGATTCAGAGCAGAGAGGGTCGATGGCAGATGACACAGAGGCCAAACAGTTTGGGGAGGCACTCCTCAAATCAGTGCAGGATTTAGCCAGACAGATTGAGGTGATGGGTCAGAGATTCACCGCTGTAGAGGCTAGACAGCGTGAGACCCCACGGGTTTTCCAGGTAGGAGAGGGATCAGGTACATCCCACCATTTGCTGGAGCATGGTGCTGCTCAGCGTGATACTCCTCAGCCGATGGCTTCACGTGCACCTACCCGCTCTACCATGCCCACTTTCTTGGGAGCAGACATAGGGGCAGGAGCCCAGCAGGAGGCAGAGCCTGGACACATGGGCGAGTATTTTGCAGAGTATCAGGCCTATGGGCAGGAGTTCAGAGATGCTCTCTCATTTCGGGATTTCGTTCAGCTCCAGTGGGATAGTAGACCCCGCAACCATAATAGAGGGCACCGACATTATCATGATGGTGATTCCCACCGCACATCTAGTCGATTCCATTTGCCTACGTTTGATGGCTCATCAAACAGTTCGGCAAAGTCTTGGGTGGAGAAGCTGGACATCTATTTCCAGCTTAACCAGATGTCGGAGATGGAGGCCATCAAGGTGGCGACATTACATTTGGATGGTGAGGCCCAGGACTGGTGGTTCCATGGGATGGTCACACTCGGGCATTCCACAGTGACGACGTATGCCGAGTTTACCAGGGGGTTGATGGAGCGATTTGACCGGAGGGATTCGGAACAACACTTTGTTGAGCTGACGAGGCTCAAGCAGACTGGGAGCCCAGAGACATATATTGCAGATTTCTTGAGGGTTTCAATGATGGTGCTAGATCTATCCGCAGCACAAATGATCTATATGTTTGTGGAGGGGTTAGCAGAGCCACTTCGGGGTCTAGTAAGGTCTACTAGACCAGTGACACTTTAGGATGCTATCAGCAGGACTCGAGACTTACAGGATGCATTGCCCAGGACTCGGACACCTTACCCCCAGAGACAGGGTTTCCAACCCAAGGGGAAGGATGTGAGGATTCCGCCTCCAAAGGGGCCCAAACGATGCAGTGTGCCTGGTATGTTCCAGAGTTGGCAGTGACGATGGGTACCTATACCGTGACCGATCACTTTTTCGTGGTCAACATACCAGATACCAATGTGGTATTGGGTGTTCAGTGGTTGATTATTCTGGGGAAGGTCACCACGGATTGGGAGGCCTTGGAGATGGAGTGGGATGACAAGAAGACCGGGAAGCATGAGAAGATCCGCGGGATGCACACTTACCCACCTCAGACAGTTTCGGCACACCGAATGGAGGCAGATTTCCAGAAGGGAGACATAGAGTGGGCGGTTGAGTTGCGGGCATCAGAGGCAGAGACCACCGGTCGAGCAGTTCATCCGGATATATAGGCTATCCTTGACAGGTATGATGTAGTGTTTGGGGATATACCACCAGGTCGACCACTGGACCAAGGGTTTGAGCACACCATTGAGCTTGAGCAGGGTATTCAGGCGGTGATCACTACCCCCTATAGGGATCCCAAAGCCTATCGGGATGAGATTGAGCGGGCCATCCAGGAGTTGCTGGCTCTTGGGCACATCAGACCGAGCACGAGTCCGTTTGCTTCTTCCGTAGTGTTGGTGAAGAAGAAGGACGACACCTTGAGGATGTGCATTGATTACAGGGCCCTGAACAAGAAGACCCTGAAGAACAGGTATCCTATACACAGGATCGATGAGTTGATGGATGAGCTGAGAGGAGCCAAGTTCTTCTCGAAGATTGATTTGAGATTAGGGTACCATCATATTCGCGTGAGGGAACAGGACATTCCCAAGACCGCCTTCAGGTGTCATTATGGGCACTTTGATTTTTTGGTTATGCCTTTTGGGCTGACCAATGCACCAACCACCTTTCAATCTTGCATGAACCATATCTTTCGCAGTCATCTGAGGAAGTTTGTATTGGTCTTCTTCGATGACATACTCATATATAGCAGGACTTGGGAGGAGCATCTCCAACACATAGAGGCAGTACTACGCATCTTGGAAGAGCAACAGTTCTATGCTAAGCTCTCCAAGTGTGAGTTTGGGATGACGGAGATGTTGTATTTGGGTCACATTATTGGAGTGGACGGAGTGAGGGTCCATGAGGAGAAGATTAGAGCCATCAGGGATTGGCCGGAGCCGAGGAACGTGATGGAACTTCGAGGGTTCATTGGGATATGTACCTATTACAAGAAGTTCGTCAGAGGTTTCTCACAGCTTGCTGCACCCCTTACAGATTTGACAAAGAAGGGGGCATTCAGTTGGTCTGATACAGCGCAGCGAATCTTTGATAGGCTCAAGGAGGTGATGAGTAGCTGCCCAGTGCTTGCAATGCCGGATTTTATGCAGCCATTTGTCTTGGAGTGTGATGCGTCGGGAGAGGGGATCGACGCAGTATTGATGCAGGGGGGACACCCTATAGCCTTTGAGAGCCGGAAGCTCCTTCCGCATGAGAGTTTGTATTCTATATACGACAAGGAGATGTTGGCCATCATGCATGCCTTGGCCAAATTCCGGCAGTATTTGGTAGGGAACAGGTTCAGGGTGAGGACTGATCACAACAGCCTCAAGTTCTTTTCGGAGCAGAAGCAGCTACAGGAGAGGCGGCAGAAGTGGATCAGTAAGATCCAAGCATATGACTTTGACATTGAGTATGTCAAGGGTAAGAATAACGTGGTAGCAGATGCCCTTTCACGTAGACCAGCCACATTATCTCTTATGAGCTTGGATACAGATTGGAGGGCTCGACTTTTAGTGGAGTACTCCAAGGACAGATTTGCATGTGAGGTGTTGGATGGACAGGTGGCGGATGACAGGTACAGGGTGGTTGATGAGATCATCTATTATAGGGACAGGATCTTCTTGACTGAGGGGTCTCAGCTTAAGAAGAAGATACTCCAGGCATCACATGATTCTCCATTGGCAGGCCATCAGGGGTTTACCAAAACCTACAGGGCCATTAGAGAGAGGTTCTCAAGGAAGGGCCTCAAGGAGGACGTACTCCAGCACATCAAGGAGCGCGATGTTTGCTAGAGAAACAAGGGAGAGATGAGCCATCCCGCAGGATTTTTGTAGCCTCTTCCCATTCCGGAGGGGAAATGGGAGAGCATGTCAATGGACTTCATCACAGGATTGCCCGTGGTGCAGGCAAGGATTGTATCTTTGTCTTCGTTGATCGGCTGACAAAGTATGCACACTTTTTCGCCATATCCGCGCATTACACAGCAGCACAGGTGGTAGCGCTGTTCTTCAGAGAGGTTTTCAAGCTGCATGGTCTTCCTAAGACCATCATCAGTGACAGGGACAGCCGCTTCATGGGCGGATTTTGGTAGGAGCTTTTTTGGCTGGTGGGGACGAAGTTGACACCGAATACCAGTTATCACCCACAGACGAATAGACAGACGGAGATAGTTAACAAGTGGCTGGAGGGCTACTTGCGTAACTATGTTAGTGGGTAGCAGCGAGCATGGTTGAGATGGTTGCATTTGGGGGAGTACTGCTACAACATGACACATCACATGTCCATTGGTATGTCACCGTTTTATGCTTTGTATGGGTATCATTTCTTATATTTTGCTGATGTGATGTTCGATGTTTGCAAGGCTCCTAGAGCCAAGATTTGGATCCAAGAGAGTCAGGATATCCTCCGAGCTCTCAAGGACAATATGGCTACAGCACAACACCAGCAGAAGCTGTATGCCAACAGAGGTCGGGTGGAGAGACAGTTTGAGGTAGGGGACTAGGTCTACCTACGATTACAGCCATACCGACAGTCGTCGCCGAAGCAGAAAGGAGCTGAGAAGCTCAAACCTCGCTTTTACGGGCCATACAGGGTGATACGCAGGATTGGGCAGGTTGCGTATGAGTTGGAGCTGCCCCAAGGCAGCAAGATCCACAACGTTTTTCACGTATCATGCCTGAAGAAGGCACTGGGGCAGCAGGTGACAATGACAGAGGAGCTACCACCCACGGATGATGAGGGGCACTTGGTGCTGCAGCCAGAGGCCATTATTGATACCAGGGAGAGGCAACTACAGAGCAGGACAGTCCAGGAATTCTTCGTGAGGTGGAAGAATTTGTCGGATGAGGATGCCACTTGGGAGAGTGAGAAGATTTTTCAGCATCCATCACTTCAGTTGCTTGAGGACAAGCAACATTTTGCCGAGGGAGACTGTAATATTCCTAATTAGCGACAACTAATTGGAATATTCGATTTTGTTTAGTTTTGTCGTCTATAGTTTATAAATAAATAAAAAGTGAGTGGAGAGGGTCTAACTCACTTAAGTGAAATAAAACACCCTCCTAGTAGCACAACGTTGTGACTTAAGGGGGAGCCAAGGGGGCCAAGCACCACGTAGAGAGGGGGCCTACGTTAGCTCTAGAAGCTTCTGCGCAGGAGAGATTGGACACGTGGCAAGAGATGGAGGCTACGTTGAGGAGATGGCCTTGGGATTGGAGGAAGGCCAACGTTATAAAAGAAGGAGGAGCCTTCTCATTTGATTCATTCTGTTGTTGATGATATTGAGCTAGACATTTTGTCTTCTTGAACACGCTGGCTGTTTAGCCTGTCTGCAGCACTGTTTAGTGCATTGAGTGTCTCCGGTCGAAGATCTCGCCCTTAGCCCCGGGGGACTTCGAGTGCCTGCTCGAGCAAGGTTATTTCTTCAGTATTTTGTGAGAGGTTTTTTTGTTTGGGTTTTCTACAGATCTGGGCTTGGCAGAGACCGCACCCCAAAAGGGAGAAAGGACGCACCATTTGGACTTCATTGACTTTGACGGCAGAGATTGAGCCAGATTTTGAGCAGGATCGCACTCGTTTGTGGAGGATTTTTGGTGGAGTTTGAGGCTATGTTTCAACATTCTCATTTAGTCTTCCGCGCGCAGCCTTGGAGGCCGTACTCCCCAAGGGGGTGTTTCTTACTAGGTTTTCTGGGTCAATTACGTTGATATGGTTTTTGGGCTTTGCCTGGATTTTTGAGAGTAGAGGAGGATTGCAGATTTTCAGCTCATTCCTGGCAAGCGATCAACCCCCTAGTCTTCGCCTATTCCAGGCTAAGAGTGCCTACACGGTAGTTTCACTGGGACGCAAATACTCAGAGAGCAGCCATTTCCTGTATATTCTGAGAGTATTTCTTCACTTGCCTTGAGCAAGATTAGGTGCCATCACTCTGATCACCTATTGTACTCCATTATATTTCTCAGATTAATAAAATGGCTTAGCATTTCCTCTCTATGTTTTTGGATGAGTTGTCATATTTTCTTTCTATGCTATTATATGTTTGCTGCACTGTTATTTTTATGTATTCTTGAGCATTCTAGTTCTATACCACTTGGTGTGTTTATCTCTCACTCTTAGATAGAGTCTGGAAAGGACCAGGTAGCCTCCGGATCTCGTCTTCTTTCAGAGGCGGAATATCCGGTAAATGCCCTCCCAGTCCATCTCTAGTTGGAGTTTGCCGTGTTTTAGAGATATTCTCGAAACGAGATATTACAGTTGCCCTCAAGCTGACAAAAGTCCTTGAAGGTGATGGCCTCTCCAAAATCAGGCCTAGAGGACTGATACACCACAAAATAGTCCCCCATGGGCATGCCTTCTTGCCCCTGCGGCCCTCCAGTGCCTGATGCTAGGAATGTGGGGATGGTTGACCCGGGTGGTGTGCTAGAAACAAGAGGTACGTTGGGTGGATTTTCTGCATGGTGGTTCGCAGTACCGGAACCTCCACCCAGATGAATTTCTACTTGAATCCCCTTGCCTTTGTTGTTGCTGCATTTTTGTTGCCTCAGTTCATCAAAGCCCCTAGAAAAATCGTTGATGATCTTCAAAAGATGTTGAGCAAACTCCTCTTCTTTATTCATCTTATCTCCCACATTATCCCCCATATTTGGCTTCTCAACCTCCGGCTCATTGGTTACTGGCTCAGGAGTAATTTCTAGTTTCCTTTTGTTGAAAATGTGTAACAAGGTTTGGTCTTCATAAGTATGAAATGTATTTTTGATTCTTGTAAATTATAAAATGAAAGAAAAATTATTATTATTATTTTGGAGCATGGGTTTCATGCTCAAGGTCTTTATTTTATAGGTCAAGCACCCATTGAGTGCTTCTAGGTTTTTTTATCGTAGGTCAAGAAGTCAAAAGAGTCATTGTCATAAGTTGAAGACCCCATTGGGCACATTGTAACTTGTAAAGAAAATTATTTTTGTCTTAAAAAGTGTCGGAATACCCTCCAAGACCAAGTCGGCCTAGCACGAAATTTCATATCTGCAGTAGGAGGACGAAAATCTTGCATCAAAAGGTCGGAAAGGTGCTACTGGAATCGATTTGATTGGGTTTGACTATATCGAAGTTAGCACATCATTTGAAGAGGTTGTTCTTGATCTTGGAGGGTATTGGTCTTAGTCTAAAGGTCATGGAATTCGTTAATTGAATAATTTACAAGGAAGAGAAGAGATTTACGAGTTTTCCTCTCAAGAGGAGAGGTTTTGGCTCTAGCTTGTAGCCTGTATACTGTGTCATTGTTCTTCTTGTTTTGGTAGTTTTTTGATGCTTCACACATATAATAATAAGGAACAAAGCTAATAATTTAAAAGGAAACACAACCAGTTATCAAGTAAAGAGAATTAATCATAATCATTGCCCTATTGAATTCTCAACATGGTATAAGAACTAAGGTTGTCTAAGGTCATCATGAAGATCTCCACTATATTGAAGAAGTTCATCAAGAAGTGTTCGAGTGTAGCAAGCCATCTCAAGAAAGGTATCAAGGAAACATGGAATCTTTTATTCTCTACAACGAAGGAAGTAATCAAAGAAAAAGATGACGGTCTCTTCTCAGCTCTCACCAACATATTCCAAGACGAGAGAATTTGGGTAATTGATAGTGGTGCATCTAGGCACATGACAGGTCATCACAAACAATTGAAGACTTTATGAAAGGGAAAATATTCTTACTCCGTGGAACTTGGAGATAATAAAAGCTATCCCGTGAGAGGTATTGGATCAACCTTTATAGAGATGTTGAATGGAAGCAACATTCACCGCAACAACATCCTATTTGTTCCAGGTTTTCATAAGAAATTACTTTCCATTTCAAGTCTAGAAGATAAGGGTGATATAGTAGCTTCCATTGATGGAAAGGTTGTTGTATGGAGTAAAAACTCAAGCATAAAGAATGCTAGAGTAATTAGTATTCGAGAAGGAAGAGTTTACAGGCTCATATCTCCTCTAGCACAAGGCTTGCTTCACATTCAAATTATATCATGTGAACTATGGCATAGAAGATTTGGTCATATTCATTTCAAGATCCTCCCAACTCTAATTTCCATAGTAGATGGAATACCTGAACTGAAAGAAGATCATGAAGGAGTATGTAAGGGATGTGCATTGGGTAAGAATACCAAGAGACCATTTGGAAGCAATGCTTCACAGTCAAAATAAATCTTGGATCTCATTCACTCTGTTGTATGTGGTCCTATGACTCCTAAATCTCTTGGAGATGATCACATTTATAGATGATCATTGAAGAAAGACCTGGGTTTACATAATGAAAACCAAGGACAAAGTATTTGCAAAATTTCAAGAATTCAAAGCTAAAGTGGAGTACCTTACAGAAAGAAGAATCAAGATACCAAGATCCAATAATGGAGGAGAGTATACATCCAAGGAGATTATAGCATTCTGTAAGGAATCTGGGATTAAGAGGGAGTTGATAGTCCCATATAATAACGAACAAAATGGAGTTGCAAAACGAAAGAACCGATCCATTGAAGAGAGAGTAAAAGAAATGTTACATGATCAAGTTCTACCAAAATTTATGTGGGGAGAAGCCACAAAGACAACAATATATATTCAGAATCGAAGTCCCCATAGGTTGCTAGACAACAGGACTCCCGAAGAAGTATTCACTAGGAAGAAACCTATTGTAGATCATCTCCGAATATTTGGGTGTCCCGTATATATTCATATACCAAAGGTCAAAAAAAGAAGTTGGATCCATTAGGCATGAGAGGAACATTTGTTGGCTACAACTCTAAGGCTTATAGAATCTACATAAAGGAAGGACACCATATAAAAGTAAGTCGAGGTGTCATATTTGACGAGAGTATCGAATTCAAGAAATCTAAAGAACTTCCCATTGACTCTCATGACAAAGAACTTCCAATATTTGAAGAAGTTAATAAGGAAGAAGAAGAATCTCATCATGAAGATGAGGGTCCCAGTGAACCCATTCAACCTGTGGTCCCCCTCGAATCAAGAAAGAGGCCAAACTGGTTGAAAGCTACACTACTTGATGCAGAAGGTCATGGGGCAATGAAAGGCCCATTTAGAGAAAGCAAGAAACCCAAGAGATATTTTGGGTATGCTACATACATGATAAAACCAATAGAAGCAGAACCATACACTTTTGAAGAGGTTGTCAATCATCACGAATGGAAGGATGCCATGAATGAAGAGTATCAATCTATAATGAAGAATGGAGTTTGGTATTGATTTTTGTAGCACCAGAAAGTGTTCCAAGTCTCAAACTTTGTAAGGAGGCTTGGACATCAACATTCCAGATAACCTAGAAACCGTTTGTGGAAATTCCTCTCGGTTCATTACTTATTAAAACAATTTATTATTTTAATGAAGACCCTAAGTCTAAACTTAGGGAAATGAAATAATTAAAGGGTATTAATAAGTCAAAGTGTGAATCTTCTAGAAAACAAAGATCAAGTCAAGTTTTAGTCTTAGCCATTGATTATACTTCTAATCTGGGCCATTGATTCATCAACGAGAAGATTATAAAAGGAGGCTTGAGGGTCATTTGGAAGACAAGCCGAGCATACACTCAGTACTCGAAGGAGATCGATTTTGAAGTAAGAGAATTCGATCTCAGTGGGAGAGTTGCAGGGCAGAGAATTGTAGAAGCAGAAGGAGGAGGGAGTCAACAGTGATTGAGGTCATCGACAGAGGGACGCAGTGGGTCAAAGGAGGCAGCACTGGGCTGCAGCGCAGTGAACCTACATAGAGCCTACGCAGGCTTACTCAGTCCAATGCAGAGAAACACACAGACAAGCACAGAGAGAAGCAGAGGCTGATCAGGGTGTCAGGGATTTGTCAGGAGGAGCCGAGAATTATGTCTCAGGTGTTTTCAAATTTTATCTGCCAGTATATTCCTTGTAAAGAAATCATTTGCTGAAGAATTTAATAAAACCCTCATCTGTTGCACCGGTTTTCCCGCATTGGGTTTTTTTCGAGGACAATTGTCCAAAAACAATTGAGTATTTGTGATTGATTCTTATGCTTATGTCCTTTACTGTTTACTTCTCTGCATATATGTTTGTGAATGTTGCAGAAGTATTTATTTCGATATTTACTGATAGATTTCTGTAAATAACTTATTGAAATAATAAAGAGGAATAAATCTATCATTGCAACTGTAGACTTTTCAAATTGAAAATTTCACATTTGGGAGATCGTACCTAGGCCTGAAGACAAACTTGTGGTAACTTCCAAATGGATTTACAAGATCAAACATGCAACAAATGGGAGTATCGATAAATATAAGGCAAGATTTGTGGCTAGGGGTTTCTCGCAACAAGAAGGCATCGACTATGAAGAGACATTTGCTCTGACAACAAGGTATACAACGATTCGTTCATTGGTCTCAGGAAGCATCGATGGGATGGAAAATTCGTCAAATGGATGTCAAGACTGCTTTTCTAAATGGCACAATTGATGAGGAAGACTATATAGAGCAACCCTTGGGATTTGAAATTAAAGACAAGAAGGCATATGTTTGCAGATTGAAAAAAGCATTACATGGCCTCAAGCAAGCACCAAGGGCATGGTATGCTAGATTGAATATAATGGGTGCATACCTACAAAGAATAAGCTTCACAAAAAGTTTTGTTGATCCGAACCTTTATATCAAGGTTGTAGATGGAGACCCTGTAATCATTCTTCTGTATGTAGATGATCTTCTCTTGATAGGAGTAGAAGGTTGAATTGAAGAATGTAAGAAGCAACTAAGCAGCAAAATTTTCCATGAAGGATCTAGGGCTAATGCAATACTATTTGGGACTAGATGTCTGGTAAGGACCTGATGAAATTTATCTGGGTCAAGGAAAGTACGTCATCAAGATGTTGAAGAGGTTTGAAATGATGGACTGCAAACCAATGACCACTCCGATGATCACAAACTTGAGGAGACTAGGGAGTTCCAAATCGAGCTCACTAATGTACTTGGTGAATACTCGACCAAACATATGTTTTGCAGTAAACATTCTCATTCAATTCCGAGTGGACCCAAAACATGATCATTGGATAGAAGCAAAATATATACTGAGATATCTGTAAGGAGTTATCCACTACTGCCTGAAATATGATAGAAAGAATGATGTCCACTTGATTGGATATACAGATTCCGACTGGGGAGGCAGCGAGCATGATGGACGAAGCACTATAGGAGTATGTTTTTGTTTGGGATCCTCCATGATCTCAGGGATGAGCAAAAAACAAGACACAATTTCTTTGACTAGTTATGAGGCTGAGTATGTTGCGGCCTATGAAGTAAGTAGAGAAGTGGTCTGGTTAAGGAAGTTGTTACCCAACCTATTTGAAGGACCGATGGACCCTACATTGATACATTGTGACAACACCAATTGTATATGATTGTCTGAAGATCCAGTATTTTATGGAAAGACAAAGCATATAAACAAGTATCACTATATACGAGAGTTAGTACAAAATGGTGTGCTGCAGCTAAAATATATCTCCATCGATGAGCAGGTCGCTGACATATTGACGAAATCTGTTCCTAACAAGAAGCTCGTGTACTTGAGAGACACGCTTGGCTTGGTTGATATATCCTCCCTAGTTGAGAGGGAGAGATAGACACATCATTCATGTCTTCACTTGGGAAGACAGAATCGAGGATTGGGTAACTATCTAGCATCCGATACTTTTTGAGGATGAGGTAGGGCATCCAAGATAAGAGTAGTCGTGGACTGATATTCTTTGAGGACTAGCTATCCAAGACAAAAATAGTCCAAAGAAGGTCATACTTGGTGAACACTCTAGTGGAGTATGTACCTTGAGAGACAATGATGATGGTGTCTATAAATCATTGGTCTCGCCAACATTGTGCTCTGATCTTGTGGAGAGATAGAGATGTTAGTGGAGGCCTTGCTATATGACAATGTTGGTTGATATGATGCTAGAGAAATGGGTTACCAATCTGACTCTTGTTATGAGATCTCTTCAGATTAAGAATGCCCATGTACCTCTTATGAATACCTCCCTAGTTAAGAGGGAGTGTTGAAAAATGTGTAACTAGGTTCGGTCTTCATAAGTATGAAAAGAATTTTTGATTCTTGTAAATTATAAAATGAAAGAAAAATTATTATTATTATTTTGGAGCATGGGTTTCATGCTCAAGGTCTTTATTTTATAGGTCAAGAACCCATTGGGTGCTTCTAGGGTTTGTCCTAGGTCAAGAAGTCAAAAGAGTCATTGTCATAAGTTGAATACCCCACTGGGCACATTGTAACTTGTAAAGAAAATTTATTTTGTCTTAAAAAGTGTTAGAATACCCTCCAAGGCCAAGTCGGCCTGGCAGTTGGCAAGTCAGCCTAAAGGAAGAGCCACGTCCACCCTTGAAGAGCCTATAAATAGAAGAGAACTCGTCTTACTTGAAGACCACTCACTCATCACTCATTCTAGCAAAGGAAGAGAAAGGAGAAGGCATCAAGGAAGGAGGACGAAGGAGACTTGTGTTTGGGCTAATTTTCTCTCACACATGCCAAAGATGACTAGGGTTTTTGCTATAGATTTAGGGCTTCCATCTACAAGTTTGATCTTGGAGAAAAGGAGGCAATTAGGTCAAGCGAAGGTCACTAAGGGTTACTCTCAAGCTCCAGAAGTCATAGAAAGGTAAGCGAAGGTTAGAGGAAGGCTCTAGAGGAAGATCAAAGTTCACATGTGTGGCAACAATGACTGTAGGGAGGCCGAAATTTCAGATCTGCAGTAGGAAGACGAAAATGTTGGAGCAGAAGGCTGAAAGGGTTCTACTGGAAGAAATTTGTCTGGGTTTGACTAGATCGAAGTTAGCACATCATTCGAAGAGGTTGGTCTTGGTCTTGGAGGGTATTGGTCTCAGTCTAAAGGTCATGGAATTCGTCAATTGAAGAATCCGTAAGGAAGAGAAGAGATTATGGGTTTTCCTCTCAAGAGGAGAGGTTTTGGCCCTGGCTTGCAACCTATATACTCTGTCATTCTTCTTCTTGTTTTGGTAGCTATTTTATGCTTCACACATATTAATAAGGAACAAAGCTAATAAGTAAAAAGGAAATACAAGAAGTTATCAAGTACAGAGAATTAATCATAATCATTGCCCTATTGAATTCTCATCACCTTTCTCTGCTTCTATACCTTTGCCTTCTGTAAGTGACATTTTGCTTATCCTCTAGTGTCATAGACTAATAGCCTACTCCCACAGGCTGAGCCAAGACTATGAGCTCTGATACCACTGTAATATTGCTAAGGAAAATTAATAGTGAGAAACAAAGCATACATAATAAAAACACACAATTTTCACACAAATTAAACACCAGGAAATGCACCAAAAACTGCACAGTACTAATCCATTTTATTTTAAAAAGATGGGGTACAATAGAAGCTTGGAATGTATGCACCTGGGCTTGGCCAAGGCAAGCTAACAAGGTCCAGGTGATGAAATCAGCTGCTCCACTGCTAGGAAGTTGCCCCCACAAATGCTCTACGTTGGCCTCTCAGAAACTTCACTGTTGGCTGTAATAAATGGCTGATTTGGACCTCCTCTAGTGCTCATAAAATTCTGGGAAATTAACCTCGATCTCCTTGCAAATAACCCACCAAAACCCAGAAAGGGTTTGGCTAAACGCTGAACTTTGAAATTTTCCCCAATTTCTATGCTCCTTTCCAACTGCTGGGCAAATCGACCCTGCAGAAACTCTCACTATTTTTGGGCTCCAAAATGTCTACCAATATCAACAAAATCCCCTCCAAGGCTTCCTCTCAAGCACCAACTCACACTAGCCTTCGGAATGGCTTCCTCCCAGCTCCCACGCGTGGCACAAAATTATCTCTGTGTAGTCCTACGCAATCACTGATGATGGCACTCTATGCCCAACAACTCCCCACGAATTCGTGCTCCCCTATCACTCAATCCTTCAGCAAATTGTGGCCCTAATCAACCCCAAAAGACTCGATGAATCTCCAGCTCTAGAGACAACTCCTCCAAGTGGAGCGTATTTCCCTTCTGCGCCCAACCTGCTTAAGAAAACTCCATGAAATGCTTGCCAAACTTTTGAAGAAATCCCAAACGTAGTGCAAATCACCTCCTTGGGCTGGCACTCGAAATCCACCGAAGGTAGGGTGAGATTCTCGCATGAAAATTTCTTGTGCTCCACAGCACTTGCAAACTTGGCCCTCAGCTCAAGCATGCTAGGTAAGTGAAATTTTAAAATGATCTAAAGTCCCTAAGATGTGGAATGCTCCTCCTATTTGATCTTGGGCCTCCAAATCTCCATGTGGGTCTCGTACATCGACCTCCTCTCTTTTCCCTCCAAGAATGTGTGCTAGCCAAGAGAGCTTGTTTTTCCTCTTGGGGTGCCCCCCACCATCCACTAGCAATTCGATTTTCTTCTTCTCTCTAATGTTGGGCCCTTCCTTTAGCTCATAATTTCAAGTGCGGTCCCACAACCCACTTTTCCTAAGTAGTAACCCAAAATTTGACAAAATTAGCAAACTTGATATTTCCCTTAGCAATATTGCTAAGTGGGAATATCACAAAGACTAATTCACACTCTTAGAAGATAAGAGTGTATACTGTGTGATGATGAAATGAAATGAGGGTGAGCATCTATTTATATGAGACTTAGCACCCTCATTTTTACGATAATATAAGTAAACGCCCTAATTACAATTTTACTTTTAGCGTTGAACAAGTGTGAGGTTACAAGCCAACCTCAATGCTAAAAAACATAACAAACAATGCCAAAAATTCCCACACATGTGGGAGAAAAGGCTCCTCCATTATGATGTCATCCTCTAAAGGAGCACAAAATGCCACAAGTGTCAAATTGGCTAATGAGTGCTCCATACTCCAAAGTGTTTCCATGCCAAGACTTCATCCCCAAAGTGCCTTGTGTCACCCTCTAAAGCGCAAGAATGGGTGGCACCAATATACTCAAGTGTTGGGGTCAAATAGTGATGTGTCAACCCTTCCTTGTCATCTCATGGATAAGCATCATCATCTCGGCTCTGGGACAAGCAATGGCCATCAAACTGTGTCAAGGCCAACTTGGGATTGTCCAGGGTCCATCTTCGACACACATGAAGAGTATTGGGGAACCTTGTCATGTTTGGATTACTTGGAAGCATGATATGGACTAGTGGTTCACATGTGATCCTGGTATCAGTGTGCAGATTGCTTAAGGGCAAGCAATCTTGAGGTGGGAGGATTTGTAATGTCCCCATTTTTATTTTTCCTCCATAGTATAGCCAGGGTGGATTCCCAAGACAGGGGATGGCCATGCAATGGGAGCAAGTTCGTGTTATTAGGGGTTCCGAGGGATTTTTGAGGAGTTTTTATGGGATCTGATGGCATTTTCTCGTCATATTGCAGATTCTATTTTCTATTTTTGCCTTAAATATTGTGGTTTATGTTTATGGTGTTGACGACTTAAATTTCTGAAACTATTTTACATGGCAATCTTCTGATCTTGAATTAAAAGTTTATCTATGGTATTTTTGAGTTGAAATTTTAAGGGCGTTCCAAATTTCTGCCAATTGGGATATTACAAATGCGTTCAATAAACATCTCAACTTCATGATAAGGATCCCATTTTATGAAGGAAGCGATTGATCTATATCACCGTGAAACAATTTTATGCTTGAAAGGTGTGTATCCAAATATCTTAATAGATAGTGGAAGATTCATTCATGATCAATATGAAGGCCTAAAGTCTTGAGACTTATCATTTCAGGCTTCTCAAGCATAGACAAAACCTCGCACTTCTTGCAAAATGAAATAGACTTTCAACCACCTTTATTGTTCCAAAAAATCTCGGTCTTCACTTCAGATCCTTGCACTCCTCCACAAAGATCCAGACCTTAGACTTTGGTCTTGCACACATAATACTCGGACTATACTCAACTTATTCTAATCATTTGAGAGAGGGAAGGAGGAGTGTCTTCTTATCTTCGTTTAGGCCTCCTTGTCTTCTTGTCCACCTTCGCTTGAGAGAAGAAAATTGATCTTCTAGAGTGCTCTTTATGTCTTCTTGTAACTCTGATAAGGCTCCTTCAAGCTTGTTTTCTGCCTTCATGGAGGAATTCATGATAAAGATGATCAATCAAGACAAAATATGTAGGATCTCAATGCTCCTCAAAGAGATCTCAATTCTCTATTCCTTCACCAAAGTTCTGATACCATGTTGATTTTCTAGTTGCAGAAAAGACTAGAACAATTTTCAAATTGATAGCTGTGAAAATTCCTTGAAATGCAATAACTAGAATATATTCTTCTAACTGATTAATTATGCAGTTTATTTGTTATGACAAATAATGAATAAATCACACTGCAATTTGTTCACAATAAAATTACACCGCGAAAAATAAACTAGACCTAAGAAAATAGATGCACACACACAATAAAATTTACACCAATATTTTTGGACAAAAGTCCCTGCAAAAACCCAACTCGGAAAACTGGTGCAGTGGATGAGGGTTTATTTTATTATATGCAACAACCTAATCTAAGTACAATATCTAGATGCCCAAATTGGAAATCCTCAGCAAAATAATTTTGCCAAAATATATGTGAGACTATTTGTCTCACTCCACACTTGACCTGGCTCTACAAATTGGCTCTACTGGCTGCTCGAACTGGCCTTGCGTGAGCGTCTGTGTAATGTTTACATAGGCAATACTTGCGCTCCTCCTGGAACTGCTCATAATTTGATGTCCTTACTGACTCTGCCTCTGGAAGTGACTCGCGAGACCTTCTGGAAATTTTCCTGACCTCTAACACCTAAATCACCTTAGTCCTCAACTAAATTGAATGCCTTTTTGAGGCTTCTGTACAACCTCTGAGTGGAATAACTCGGCCTCTCTGTTGTTGATTGTCTGAAAGGGGAAAGCTCCTTCGGAATCTCACTGTTGCTACTCCTCAACCTTTTTCTTCCTTTTGGCTCGAACTCTTCTTCCCTACTCGACTTCTATAGCTAGAGAGCTCAATTTGCTAAGGAACTCGCTCTCCTGGTGTCACTATCTCCAACCCCGTCGACCTGCTCTTATAATTTCTCGTTGGTGAACCAACGACCATGATTAGATTTCCATCAACGGCGAAGATCATCTCAAACTCAATGTGTGTGAGTTTCTAGAGCTTTCTCACCTTTCCTTAATTAATTACTATTAATTAGCCAGTTTTCCTAAGTTAGACTTGGGAAAAATCTAATTGATGGTTAAATAATTTAATTAAGGTCTCTCACAAGCTGATGGTTAAATAATTTAATTAAGGTCTCTCGCAAGCTTATCTCACAAATATTTTTTTAGTTTTGAAGATCTTGTGTTCTTAGCCTCTCTGACACAAATTGAGACTAGAACACCTGTTTGATGCTGCAAAAACTAACACTCCCTCTTAGCGATGAAGGTGTTCTTCTGTCTTTCTCCCGTAACATCTTCCCTCATGTTGTTGATGTCTGACATCTGTAACAATGTAATATCCCCAAAGGGGAAATAACCAGTAATACACAGAAATATGCCAGACAGATATAGAAAATACAATGCTGAACCAGATCATGGAACAATTACACATAGAATGCCAGAAACTGAGCCATTTTATTAATCTGAAAGTACATAGAGAGGAGTACAAGAAAATCAGAATGAGGGCACCTATCCTTGCTCAAGGCAAGTGAAGAATCCTCTCAGAAAATAGGAAATGGCTACTACAGAAACTGCATCCCAGCTGCTGGAAGAAACTGCCGTAAACTGCTGCTGCTGGAGTGAACTGAAGCTAGGGGCTGATCCCCATGCCGGAATGAGCTAAAAATCTCGGATCACTGTCTCATTTGCTCACGAGTTCAGCCAACCGTGGAAACAGGACCTGAAAATCGCCCCCGAAACCCTCCTCCCTCGCTCTTGCCGCGCCGAACGGCTCGAAGCTCAAGAAATATCTTGGGGCGGATCCCCACAAATCTCCCGGATAGAGATGACTCACTCCTCAAGTTGCTCTTGGCATCTTTGAGAACCCCATAAAGACCCTACTCATCAGATCTGCGTCCTCCCTGACTGGATCTGCGTCCTCTCTGCCCAGATCTGCTGGATCTGAGTCATACAAGGCTGGATCTGCTATTATCTCTCCAGATCTGTGTCCCACAAGGCTAGATCTGCTGCTAGCTCTTCAGATCTATGCTAGATCTGCCAATATCTCCTCAGATCTGCAACCTCAAAGGCTGGATCTGATGTTATCTCTTCAGATCTAGGCTGGATCTGCCAATATCTCCTCAGATCTGCAATCTCCCAAGCTGGATCTAGTGCTACCCCTCCAGATCTGCAACCTACAGAACCAGATCTGCAAATATCTGCTCGGATCTACAATCTCCAAAGTGGGATCTATCTTTGTTTGTCGGTCCGTGTATCTTCCACACTACGGAACGTCCTCCGCCTCAGCGGTCTCGTCCTTCCTGTTTTGCTGTTAACGTTGCTCGCCGATCTGCGCGGCTACTGAGAACTTCTTCCTCTCGAGCTGACCCTCGGCCACTGCGAAACGAATGAACTCGAGAAATTAGCCTTGCTAGGGTGGACTTTTCAAGTCCCCGGCTTCAGGATGGCTTGAAAATAACCTTACCCGGAGGCAGACTCGAAGTCCCCAGGAAGCTAAGGGCAGATCTCCGTGGGAGGCATAGTGCAGCAGTGCGAGACACGACTGCGCTCCATCTTGCAGAGCGAGACAGAGTCTGTCTCAATATCAATATCAAAATATGCATGATCCAAATGAGGTGAGAACCTCTCCTTTTATAATGCCAAACTCCCTCCAAAACTTAACTGTGTCCTTACTCTCCTTTGACCTGCGCAGTTTACCTTGGGTCAGCCTGATGCCTCCCCCATCATACTCATGTGGACCCCCAAGGCCCCCTCTCTAAGTTACAACGTCAATCTACTGGGAAAAGAACACTTTATTATAAAGTGAGGTGACTAAAGTGAGGTGACCCCTCTTATTTCTCACTTTATTTATTATGTCTAGCTAAACGTAAATAAACAAAATAAAAATGTTCAAGTGTGAGGCTAGTGGGAATGGTTGAATCTCCCCAGTAGCGTTCTAAGAATCCTCCATGGCCAAAGTGATGGGATCTTTTATGCATCCTTGGCTATCCCAAATGGCATCCTCATCAGGCAAAAATTGCTTGTTTTCTCAAGCAATCGCCCAGACAAGCCTACTCACAACGTCTAATACAAAATCACGCAAATGTGCAGGTCAGAAACCTCTGCATATCTGCATCTTGACATGAAGGATATCATGCAGGGATCCCAAGCGGCCTCCTCATGAGTCCCGGCCGTCAATGGTCCTCAGGATCCCATCATCCTTTGACTGCTCATCTGTTTACAGCCCATGGCCTCAGGCCCATCCACCTCCCCAGCTATCCTCAGAAGACAAGCCCTTCTTGGTTTGCTACTGCATCTATGGTAGATGAAGTTGTCCTCAGGCATGCCAGCTCATCATCTCTCTCCCATCAAGGCATGGAGTCGAAAATATAATGAGGAATATCTCCCTCCTGTGGATCCTCCATCTCCAAGCAATCATCCAGACCAAATGAGCCACCTCCCAACAAGGCAACTCGCAAAAATCTCCTTCCACCTCAAGCTCTGGTAATGAAGGTGGGCTGAAAATATGAACTTGGCAAGCATCATAGCTTACCTCATGCTGTCCTTCTCTCCACTCATGACAAGTGTAGAGTCTATGCTGATCCTGGGCTGCAAAATCATTGCCCTCCAATGGCGAAGTGAAAAACAATCCACCATAGAAGGTTCCTCCATCGATGAAGAACAAGCTGGCCCAAACAAACTGAAGTCTGATCTCATCCACTGCAACCTCAGGAAATCACATGGCAAGCAATGTACAAGATCCAACACATCTATTAATGGATAGCAAATGGCTGAATATGACAACAACATAGGTCCAAACACTTGCCCATGGCTGTAAATATCAATCTCATGGCCCACATCAAAAGAGAACGCATACATAGTAGTGGTGGCCATGCCTCCTCCCATGCTCCCATTAGAACATGTGGTGCAGAAATTGTGAGAATTTTTCCCACTCACGGACACATCCAGCTCATGTGTCTCCCTCATAATCAAGCCTCCCATACAAATCTGATATATATCAGCAAATGAAGACATGATCAGCAGCAAAATGAAGGAAATGTCGAAGGTCTCATGTGATGCAAGAAGATAATCCTCCTTATGCTTGGAAACCCAAGTCAAGAAGAATATGCCATAGATGTCTCTATCATCATTACTTCTTGTAAGTGCAACAAATATGAAGTGATCCTGGGACCTATGGGTTATAGATCCACCATATCTCCTATTTCACACATGCCTACTCACCATCATTACGCTCCAAGTGTGCACCTTTGTGGCTCCACTTCATCAGTTCTATCCCCGTTGGGCTTCATTCTTTGACATGCTCCTTGTCAAAACTCCTTAATCTTTGCCAAATAAATATGGAATGCCTCCCAAGGGTGGAAGTGCTTTGATAAAGTCACTCTGATTATTTCATCTGTTCTCCATAAACATCATATAAAGTGTGAGAACAAATGCCCCCGCCACTCCTAGACAAATCCAGCAGCAAGACATTGTGTTTCTTTTCTCTCTACCTCCATCAATAATATTTGGTGAAGACACAATAGACAGTGGGCCAACACATCAACACGCTGCATCCATACTCTATCTTTCATCACAGATGCAAGTGTCATCCATCTTTTACCTTATACCTCTGTGAAGAGTGTTTGCCAAGTGATGGCCAAACTCTTTCAAGAGTAACCAGCGCAGCCAAGCCTCCTGCTGCCTGGTATCACGGATCTGCAAGTAGCCTCCTGGCTCCTTGCTCATCATCCCCATCCATTCAATCAATTGTGGATGCCTCCTTCTCCTTATCCTGGTACTCCTCCCATGAGGGCTACCATCCTCCCAAATCAAATTTCTTATTTTGCACTTCATGGGATTTTGAAGTATAAACTTCTCAAGGATCAGTGAGACCCTATCAAGAATCAAATAGGTGGTAGGCAAAAACCTCCCATCATGGTGTGTATGGCTCAAGGGATGTCCAACACAAGCATGAGAGACGTTATCCATCCGAAGATGTCCCCCATCTTCTATCTGCTCTTGTGAGAAAGGAAGAAAGTCATTGCACCCCATGGTGTGTCGAAGTGCATCTCCAGCGAGATCTCTCCGTGAGACCTCCCCTCCATCCATAGTCTGCTCCACCGAGTACCAACTCAAAATCTCTCGCCATCCAATCTCAACACGTGGCTGCTGTACCCTGTGCAACTCTGATCGTCTCATACCACTATCCAAGTCAACATATGAGACCTGACTAGGTGGCTCTTCCTCTCTATCTCCAACGGGAAGAGATGATCCAACAATACTGCTAGTCCCATCCATGCATGCCTGAAAGGGAATGATCTGATGCTGCAATGTGCCCTCGGGTTGTACCATCAGGGAATCCAGTTGTTCCCCAATGCGGACCAACTTGGCCGCCGACTTGGCACAAGTCGCTCTCATACCCTCCAGCTCTTGGTCCTGCAACATAATGGTCTCCCGTACTGACGCGGCCTTCTCCCTCAAAGCTCGAAGGTCCGTCCGAAGCCGATGATACCGCTGTCTGCGATCATCGTCCAATACCTCTGTATCTCCTAGTGCCTCATCGATAGTGGATATATCTCCTGATACCTCACCCATCTGTCGTGTGCCGCGACCACCCGAAGACTCGGACATGGCTCCAGTCATCACCTCAGTGGATGGCTCTACCGGGGTAGGCTCTACCTCCTCCACTACGATATCAACCGGCACGGTCAAGGAGGACTCTAATGATGGTGAGTCCTGTGTCACACTAGGTGTATCCTCGAACTTCCTGCAATCTGCCGTTCCTTCATCCTCTTCTCCACGCTCTCGGAAGACCTCGTGGTGTGCCTTCCACCCACGCACACATGATACAGTGCCCATGGCTCACGGCGGTAAACAAAACCGCTTTCCTCCTCGGCTCTCTCCTGGCCTCATCTGACAAAGCGCCCTCGTCAGTTGGCAGGAGCGCGCGGAGCCCTCGTGTCGCTACCGCAAGGCTGGAAAGGCCCATCTGCGGGGATAAGGTGTCAAGGTCACAGATCGGGTATCCTGTAAGTCCCGGAGATCCTGCTGATGGCGCCACGAAGGGTGGCCAGAGTGCTGTCTGTGGGACTGGGTACAGTGGCTCAGCCCGACCCCTCCTAGAGCATGCCAGCCATCCAGAATTTTGATTAAATCGGTGCCGTCATAGAAATCCTCCCAAGGAAATTCTGAAATGTCATCTGCGCTCCAGGGTACGTTTGAGCTTGAGTGACTCTCAAAATCTTTCCAGAATCCCTCATCCAAAGTGCTCTATCACCCTCCGTGTAAACTCGGCATATGTCCTCACTGTAGCATGCCCGAGTGTCGCCATCCCATGGAGCCACCAATCCTGGGCCTCACCCTCTAAATGCAATGCAGCCATCTTAATGGCCAACCTCTCTGGCATCCGGTTAAGCTGAAAGTAGAGGTCCAACTTCTCCACCCAAGACTCTGCCGTAGTCTTCTGCGATCCATCAAACATCGGAAAATGGAATTTACTCGCTGCACGGTGACTATCACGGTGGGATCCACGTCCCTTGTGTTGGTCCTGCTCATGGGCCTTGCCGCCACATCGGAATTGGATATAGCGCTCTAAGGGGAAAGCATCCATGAACGCCTGACCTAGGCTCTGCCAGTCTGCAAAAATGGCTGCATGTTGAGCTGGACTCACATCTCCTGCCATTGGTATTTTCTGCTAGGTGCCTACAGGCTCCTCAGAAACTGCACGGCTGCTGCAAAACCATACTGCTGCTTAACTTCAACCTCCGATTTACCCACTGAAAACTATTCAGAAAATTCCAGGAATTTGGGAAAGTGATCCTCGTCCAAAACCCAGAAAAACCCAGAAAACGTTTTTCCTAATTCCAAGCTTCAAAATTTGACCCTTTTTATTTTGGCCCTTTTTCCAACTGCGTTTCTGGTATTGCAACTGCTATTGCTCTGTATGATCTATTTTCTGATGTCATAGACCACAGGCTGAGCCAGAATTATGCTCTGATACCACTGTAATATCCCCAAAGGGAGATAACCAGTAATAAACAGAAATACACCAAACAGATATAGAAAATACAATGCTGAACCAGATCATGGAACAATTACACATAGAATGCCAGAAAACTGAGCCATTTTATTAATCTGAAAGTACATAGAGAGGAGTACAAGAAAATCAGACTGAGGCGCTAATCATACTCAAGGCAAGTGAGCACAATGAAGAATCCTCTCGAGAAAAAAGGAAATGGCTACTACGAAACGCATCCAATTCTTTGGAAGAAGCTACTTGATAAAGCTAGCTGTGCTGGGTGAGTTTGAAGCTAGGGGCTGATCCCCTTGCCGGAATGAGCTAAAAATCTACAGATCACCTATACTCGCTGCTCCGGACAAAACCCAGAAACCGTGAAGCAAATGGACCACCTCCGAAAATCGCCCCCAGAAACCCTCCTCCTACTAAAACGCTGTGCCTTCAGGAACAGCTCAGAAGCTCAAGAAATATGCTGGCAAAAGGGCTGGATCTACCCACAAATCCTCCAGATGAGATGACCAACTCCTCAAGGCTAAAAACACTGAAAAATGCCAGGCCCACATAAAGACCCTACTCATTAGATCTGCGTCCTCCCTGACTGGATCTGCGTCCTCTATGCCCAGATCTGCTGGATCTGAGTCATACAAGGCTGGATCTGCTACTATCTCTCCAGATCTGCGTCCCACAAGGCTAGATCTGCTGCTAGCTCTTCAGATCTATGCTAGATCTGCCAATATCTCCTCAGATCTGCAACCTCATAGGCTGGATCTGATGTTATCTCTTCAGATCTAGGCTGGATCTGCCAATATCTACTCAGATCTGCAATCTCCCAAGCTGGATCTAGTGCTACCCCTCCAGATCTGCAACCTACGAAGCCCGGATGCAAATATACGCTCGAGATCTACAATCTCAGTGGATCTATCAACTTGTGCCTTGGTCTGCGTCCTTCCTCTTCCCTCTTTGGTTGCGTCCTCACTCAAGCGTCTGCGTCCTTCTGCTGGCTGACTGCGTTTTCTACCTCTGGATCATCCGCGACCACTAGAGGAAAGCCTTCCTCTCGACTCTCCACAAGCCCCACTCTGGCCCAGAAAGATAGAACTCAGGAAATTAACCACTAGGGCGGGCACTCGAAGTCCCCGGCTAAAGTCAAGGCAGAAATAACCTTACCAGGCGGGCACTCAGAAGTAGAGAGTTTAATCGAAATGCACACGGACTGCTTTGCACCGTGCCCTAGCGGTCACTGAGCCAAACGTGTCGCAGCCTATGCCTCACAACGGACAGAAGTCTAGCTCTCAATATCAATATCAAAATGTATGATCCAAATGAGGTGAGAACCTCTCCTTTTATAATACCCAAACTCCATAAAACTTAACTCTCCTTTGACCTGCGCAGTTTACTTTGGGTCAGCCTGATGCCTCCCCCATCATACTCATGTGGACCCCCAAGGCCCCTCTCTTAAGTTACAACGTCAATCTACTAGGAAAAGAACACTATTATAAAGTGAGGTGACTAAAGTGAGGTGACCCCTCTTATTTCTCACTTTATTTATTATGTCTAGCTAACGCGGCAAAATAAAGCAAAAATGAAATATTCCAATTAACAAGGCTAATTGGAATATTCTGATCCCCAAGCAAAACGTTGCTTGTCCTCGAGCTCGTGAAGTGGATCTTGTAAATTAAGCAACTCTCCCAAGTGGCATCCTCATCAAACTTAAAGGGTACTTGTTTCTCAAGCAATGCTTGAACAAAAACCTACTCTCTAAATTTTGATGCTCCCCGCCCATACTGCAAAATGTGCCTGGGTCCCACTGAAACCTCTCTGTCTCCTGCATCACCCCGACATGAAGGGATATCTCAATGCCAGGATCCCAAACTGGCCTCTCATGGTACCAGCCAATCAATAGTCCTCCCGGATCCCATCGCCACTGTGGCCAATAATCGTACAGGCCCCATGGCTCGGACTGCTCACTGCCTCTAGCTATGACTGGAGACCATGACCGCCGCTGCTCTGCATCTATGGCTGTGTAAGTTGTCCCATCGACTGTGCACCAGCTCATCATCTCTCTCCCATCAAGGCATGTAGTCGAAAATATAATGAGGAATATCTCCCTCCTGTGGATCCTCCATCTCCAAGCAATCATCCAGACCAAATGAGCCACCTCCCAACAAGGCAACTCCCAAAAATCTTCTTCCACCTCAAGCTCTGGTAATGAAGGTGGGCTGAAAATATGAACTTGGCAAGCATCATAGCTTACCTCATGCTGTCCTTCTCTCCACTCATGGCAAGTGTAGAGTCTATGCTGATCCTGGGCTGCAAAATCATTGCCCTCAAATGGCAAAGTGAAAAACAATCCACCATAGAAGGTTCCTCCATCGATGAAGAACAAGCTGGCCCAAAACAAACCATAGTGCAGTCTCATCCACTGCAACCTCAGGAAATCACATGGCAAGCAATGTACAAGATCCAACACATCTACTAATGGATAGCAAATGGCTGAATATGACAACAACATAGGTCCAAACACTTGCCCATGGTTGTAAATATCAATCTCATGGCCCACATCAAAAGAGAACGCATACATAGTAGTGGTGGCCATGCCTCCTCCCATGCTCCCATTAGAACATGTAGTGCAGAAATTGTGAGAATTTTTCCCACTCATGGATACATCCAGCTCATGTGTCTCCCTCATAATCAAACCTCTCATACAAATCCGATATATATCAGCAAATGAAGACATGATCAGCAGCAAAATGAAGGAAATGCCGAAGGTCTCATGTGGTGCAAGAAGATAATCCTCCTTATGCTTGGAAACCCAAGTCAAGAAGAATAGGCCATAGATGTTTCTATCATCATTACTTCTTGTAAGTGCAACAAATATGAAGTGATCCTGGGACCTATGGGTTATAAATCCACCATATCTCTGCTGCGCATACTTCCTCCATAATGTTCTGCTCCAAGGTGACAACGCTGTGAGCTCATGCAAATGAGTTCCTGTCAGTACAAGACTCTGTTCTTTGACATGCTCCTTGTCAAAGACTCCTCTAATAATGCTGCAATGAATATGGAATACCTCCCAAGGTGGAAGTGCTTCCCAATCAAAGACCATGGAGATCAGGCCATCTCCTTCTCCCCGCAACATCATACAAAGTGTGAGACCAAATCTGGCCTCAAGCCTCCTAGGAACAACCCAAGCAAAAGCGGCAAAATAAAGCAAAAATGAAATATTCCAATTAGCAAGGCTAATTGGGAATATTACACAATATGTCACTATCCATCAAGCCACTGTGCATACTCTGATTCATTTGCTAACCTTGTAGTTGAATCATCTTACATTTACGCTGCTGCTGACATTACATTGCTGCCAAAACTACTTTGTGCTGCAAGTTGCAACTGATCTGATCTCATGTTGGTGCTACTGCTGCAACTACTACAACTGAGAAGAAAATCTCAGCGATTGGCTTTGCAACTACCCACTGAGTCTATGACTACAATTAGCTCTGCTCTGTGTACTGAGTAATTGTCTGCACACAGCTGTCACTGTGACCCTCAGTAACTCACTACTACTAGCTCTGCTCTCTCTCTCAGAATCTGGCTACGCCTGTTGAATAATACAATCCAACTGCTACTGAAATATTGTGGGCCCTTGTAGCAAGGGTATTGATCCATGAGGAAACACTTGTCTGATGCTATCCTCCTTGGACCCTGCCCAAATATCTACAACTCTGGGGACTAGAGTTAAAGATTTCCCCACCTCTCCTTTGGAGATATTGCTGCATACAAGGCAAATTCGTCCTCCAATCTAGTGGACAAATCATCTATGCCTGCCAAGTTGTTGTCTGCTACTCCCCCTTCTTGTCCTTCTTCTTGGGACATTGGGCACTGTAGTGACCAAACTCACCACACCTGAAGCAGTTGATCTTTGACAGATCTTTCTTCTCCTTTTCTCCTACCTTTGATCCTTCTCCCTGAATGGGACCTTTCTTCTCTTTCTCTTTAGATGCAAGGGCTACATTTTCCTCATCTTTCACACTCTTCGGTTTTTTGCTACTGCTGCTGCTAATATTACTCTCGACAAGAGCAAGCCTCATCTCTTCTTGAGTGAAATCACTCCACAACCGATCCCACCCAGGTAGTTGATCTCGTCTAGTGATGCCCTGAACGAATGTTTCCCACTCCTTGGTGAAACCATTGAGAGTTGTACACACTAGCTCACTGTCGGGAGGTGTCTCTCCAACTACTGCAAGCTCATCTCAGACATTCTGAATTCTGGTGAGATAAGGAATCACTCCCTCACCCTTCTGCATCATGGTAGTCCATAGCTTCTCCTTCAAAAACATTTTCCGGTTATCAGAAGGATCTTGGAAAAGCTTTGCGACGACATCCCACATCTCTTTTGTAGTATTCTTTCCAGATAGATGAAGGACTATATGATCTCGAACTCTGTCGAGGATCATCCTCTTCGCATTGGCCATCTTATTGTAGTTCTCTAGCTATTGTTGATTTGTAGGTACAATTACAACATTCTCTGCATACATCTTCAAACCATACTCATCTAGAAGAAAAGTCATTCTAGCTGTCCAGACGTAATAATTAGAGGATCCTTGAAGCCTACTATCATGATCTCGGAGTCCTTCTGAGGCCATCTCTACAAAAACTGAAAACTGGGAAATAAATAGGAATCTCCTCCCTTTCATGCTCTGCCTTTCTCTGCTACTTGCACTCCCTGTGGAAATGCGCACATTTGCTACTTCTTTCCTTCGGATGTGCGTTCTCGGGTATTCACTCTGCCTACTACCTCAACTGGGCAACTCGCTCAACCTTTTCAGAAGTCATTATCCGGAATATAGCACACGATCCGCTGTTCTTGAAGCTCGCACTTGGTAATTGGCAAAATTGCTATGACCTACTACAACTAGAAATCATGATTTCCTCTTGAAAAATGGATCTGGAAAACCTTTATGAAATTTTGTAAATTCCTCTGTGTGTGCTTTTCTCTTCCACCCGATGTTGATCTATTGCTACAAAATCTATTGCAAAATCATTTGCGCCCAGATCTGCTCAATGAAATGACTAAGCTGCTCACCAGAATCCTCTATCCGACAAATCCACACTTGCAAATCTCTGCAACTGAGGCTGATCGAAATTTTTTTCTGGCTGCAATTGAAAAGGGAACCCTTTGCCTCTGCAATTTTCACTTTTGACTGGCCTCTACGCAGATCTGGAAAATTTTGCTCAAAACTCCCTCTGAACTGCAAAATTTTCTCCTTTGCTTCTGAGGTTCTAAATTGTCTTCAAGCTTGCTTTGATACCATGTGAAAATTTCTTGAAATGCAACAACTAGAATTTACTTTTTTAAGTGATTAATTATGCAATTTTTATGTTACGAAAAATAACAAATAAATCACACTGCAATTTCATCACAATAAAATTACGTTGCGGAAAATAAACTGGAACTGAGAAAATAGATGCACAAAAAATAAAAATGACATCAATATTTTTGGACAAAAGTCCCTGGAAAAACCCAATTGGGAAAACCGGTGCAGCAGATGAGGGTTATTTGATTATATGCAGCAACAAAATCTGAGTACAATATCTTGATGCCCAAACTGGCAATACTCAGTAAAATGATCTAGACAAAATATCTATGACACAGTTTGTCTTACTCCACACCTATTCTGGCTCCAAAAACTAGCTCTACTGGCTGCTCGAACTGGCCCTGCGTGACCCTTTGCGTAGTGCTTGTGCAGGGCCTACTCGCACTCCCTCTGAAACTGCTCGGAATCTGACATCCTGGCTGACTTTTCCTCTAAAGTGACTTGCTAGGCCTTTTGGAAAATTTCCTAGCCTCTAGCACCTTAATCACCCTGCTCCTCAGCTAAATCGAATGCCTTCTTGGGGCTTCTGTGCAACCCCTGCACAACCTATGAGTGGAATAACTTAGCCTCTCTATTGATGACTCTTCGGAACTAGAAAGCTCCTCCAAAATCTCACTGTTGATACTCCTGAACCTTCTGCTTCCTTTTCGCTGAATCCCTGTTCAACTTCTACAGCTGGATAGCTCGATCTGCCAAGGAACTCGCTCTTCTGGTGTCACTATCTCCAACCCCATCGACCTGCTCTTATAATCTCTTGTTGGTGATCCAACGACCATGATTAGATGTACATCAATCACTAAGATCATCTCAAACTCAATCTGTGTGAGTTTCTAGAGCTTTGTCACCTTTCCTTAATTAATTACTATTAATTAACCAGTTTTCCTAAGTTAGACTTAGGAAAAATTTAAATGATGGTTAATTAATTTAATTAAGGCATCTCACAAGCTTATATCGCGAAACCTTTTCTGGGTTTTGAAGCTCTCGTATTCTTAGCCTCTTTGACACAAATCGAGACTAGAACACCTATTCTATTCTACAAAAGCTAACAATAACTACTTCCAATGATACAATTTAACTTCTTTAGAGCATTCCAATCATTAAGCAATTATACTTGAAATGTCAACCATTAACATCAATAGAGCAATAGAGAATCGTGACTTAGGTTATATCCTTAAATTAGGATTATCCTAGTTTGAACAGAATTATTTGTTTCCATGGCACATTGAATAAGACAACCTCATGTTGATGTACATTAAAAGGTATTTCTTGTTTAGCTTTTCTATCATCATTTTTAGAATTCACCATTTTGGAATTCTCATTGATATCTTTACAAAAATTAAAAATGTTTCGTTTATGTTTTGTTTATTTTTGGAATATTAACAATGCCATTTGAAGAATGCAGGAAGTCAGTGATGAAAGAAAAGCTGAAGCAGATTCAAAAGTTGGGCGTGCTCAATTAGAGTTGGTTCCACCAACTCCTGCACTGAAGTTGCCTCAACTGTTTTCTTTATCTCCAAATCCCTCAGAAAAAGTCAGTTACTTGCCAAAACATCAGGTGGCTATGACTCAGATGCATAGTATAGAAACACTTCCTGAATGTGATAAAGTGAATGGACTTTCACCAACAGGAAGTCTGAGAAATGTTGATATGCAAGGTTTGTGCTTTTCTCTGTGCTCAACATGTTGTGGTTTTGTGATACAAAGTGGTCCTTATAAGTACCAAACATTTCAATCTTCTCCAAATTTGATTGTCATGATTTAGTTTATTGTGTTTTGCAATGTTTATATGGCTATAATAAAAAATCCATCTTTCATCGTTATGCAGATAATGGGAATTCTGAACATTCTTTTTTAAGGAAATCTGTACGGGAAGCAGCACTTTCCAAACCAACCGTTACCTTAGAACACATTGACCAAAATGCCGAACATTATTTTATACCTCTTTCTTCAACAAATAGCTTTGCTAAGAGTGGAGCTGACAAGAAATCCACAATAACCCAGCCAAAGTTAAGGGTGTTTAAGTCTTTAGAAGACAGTTACAAATTCAATGATGATTCACTTGTTGGAAAGGATAAAGATCTCAATCGCGAGCACTTTCATGGTGTGTTTGACCTTAAAGTAAATTCTGATAAGTTACATACCTCAGCAAAGTATGCATCAAATGGCCTGTTGTCTGTGAGCTTTTCAAAATTGGTTGGTTCTGAGATGCAAGAAAATCATTCTTCAGAGATGGAAGGTGATAGGTTTGGCGAGGAATTAGTTCAGCCATTCTCCCCACCTTTGCTTATGGAACTTTCTTCATTTCCAGAAGCATATGATGATTTACTAGGTATAAGTTCACTTTGTTAACAAGCTTTACTTTATTAAGTAAACCTGATATATTCAATGCTTTTGTTAATGAAATACTGGATTTGTATTCGTCTTGAGTTGCATGTCTTTGTAGGGATTTTGGTTAGCAAGTCTTTAAATATTTAAAATATATCCGTAAAAAATATTTACTTTGTCTTCGGTGGAAATGTTTGCAATACTTGTAATTTACATTCTTGCTTGCTAGATAGAAGATTTTTCATAATGAGAATAAATTTTCAATGGTCTGGATATGTGAAGTCATGGAGATCTGATATTGATTGATATGTTTGATTGAATGGGGATGTTTAGAGATATTTCCTAATGCAGTTTGTCACTGCATGTGCAGCTCCAATGTCTGAGGGTGATGCTGCTTTGATGGAATGTTCAATGCAAACCATGCACGCTTGAGTAGCCAGACCAAGTGAAATTTTTATCTGCTAATTTAGAAGTCCTTTTAAACAATGTTTGACAGAAGTTTGTGTCAGATGCGGATCTGTACTGTATATCTGAGTGCTGGATCAATGTTTCTTTGTATCAAAACGGCACACGTTTTCAAATCTGTGAGTCATCTTAGTTCTGTGGCATGTAGTTCTCATCTTTGTAGGATACCTTGGTGTGCATATATTTATCATTTTTCCTTGTAAATAAATTATGGAATTTCACCTGTTAAAATAATTCAACTATTATAAGATTGATCTTCTGATGGCTCTTTATGTATTCCGTGAGTTGTTTGAGTTCACCATTGGCCAGTTTCAATTATCTGTTGCCGTAATGCTGATGACTTTCTTAAGGAATAAGAAAACTTAAGAAAAGTGCAAGAATCCTGGAATTTTTTGGATGCTTCAGCATAATGTGACAAGGAGATACCACAAACAGTTTCTGATAGTAATCGAACATGGAATAACTCTCTGCAGTATTGCAATCCATTTTCAAAAGTTAAAGCACCATAAACTACTCTGCAAAAGTAAGTGATCTACTTCCAGCGAGATGGTTTAACTGCAGAGTATCATAAAAAGGAAAGTATACCATGGTGCAAAAACTGGCAATCTACCACCAGAAGGATGGCTGAATGCCTAAGGCCAAACTGGTCTCTATTGGGGTGCTATTTTGATATTTAAATATGTGTACGTTGAATAAGTTACGAGGGTCTATTTTTAATTGCTAACCTACAGATGCTACATTTATTCTTTAGTGCATGCTGGTTGATGCATTCTTCAAACAAGTTTTAGTTGGTGCAGTTATTCGTACTTGTGTTGGGTACTTCTGTATCACTTCCCTTCTACCTCAGGCATGCATTAGGTAGTAATAAAACATATAACACTCTGCAGTATCGCTATTGTCAAAACACAGTAAACCCTTCCACAAAGGCAGGCGATATGTTTCCAGCAGGAGGACTAAACTACAGAGTATTCTCAAAATGGTAGTAAACTACTACACAAAAACTGGCAATCTAGTTCCTGCAGGACAGCTGAATGCCTAAGGTCAGGGTGGTCTCTATTGGGCATCATTTTGATATCTGAAGATGTGCATGTTGCATAAGGTAGGAGGGTTTATGTTTAATTGCTAACCTGAGATGCTACATTTAGCATTTAAAGCATGCAATTTGATGCATCCTTGATACAAGCCTTAGTGGCAGGTGCAATTATTCCTAGTTGTGTGGGGTATTTCTGTATCAATTCCCTTCTACCTCAGGCACGTCTCCTTAGATATATCATATATGCAACCTACATCACTAGCTTTTTTGAGATGCCTTATAACATGGAAACTACATAATTGCTTCATTTTTGTCCTTATTCTACATAGCAAAATGTACCGACACTATTTTATACTATCTACTAAAATGCACAGTTACCATTGTGATATTTGTGTTGTATTAAGTTATTAACTACATTACATAGGAGCCATAACTATCTTGACACATTGATGTCTTCATTGCATATCTTGTAATATAAACATTAACTATTTACAATGTGGAAAATGCTTCTAATATATGCGTCTATGTTCATCTTTGTTCCAAAAGAAATTGCTAAATCATCCATGTTAGAATGATGTACACACAGATATGTACGTGCATGCATTTGTGTGTGCTGGTCATTATAATATTAAATGATAGTAACATGTGTCCAACATGTAATTAATGTGAGTGCTAGGTGGTTAAACTTACACTAATCACAACAAAATTACGTTCACATTTAACAAGGTGGAAAATTCTTCCAAGGAACAGATCTTTTGTTTAGAAAAGAAATTGCTAACTCATTCGTGTTGGAGTAATTCCAAACCAGAAAATGTGTGTGCTGGCCATTTAATGTTAAATGTTAGTAACATTCGATTCTCATGTACTTAATGTGAGTGATATGTGATTGAACCATTGTAATCTTAAGTTACCAGAAACGTCACCCTAAACTGCCAGAAACACTTCCGAGTTTCTGAAATGGAAATGGGTACAATTTGCATACGAAACGCCTTAGAAACGTTTATGAGTAGTTTCAAGAAGTTGGAAACACTAGATCCAAAAATAGAAGCGTTTCAAAGTTATTTAAATTCTTTTGAATTTGTTTCTGGACTGTTTCCAAATTTCCGAAAATGGATCCACCCTTAAAAGGTCAAAAATTGGGGACGGTGGTTAATTTCCAACTCCAAGTTGGGCCTATTACCGCTCAAACTAGCAGGGCTCCTAAAAGGGGATCCTTGGAGGGCTACTACCAGATCAAGGGCAACAATGGAGCAATAGCCCATTGTCACCTCGACTATGACTCCCTACTCTTTACGAACTTTCGCCGATGGGAGGATACCCATTATAATAAGGATCACAAAATTGAATGGATCAATGATAGGAGGAGAAGTGATCCTAAAAGTCTATTCACAAGAGAGGCTCAGATATATGGCTTGCTTGCTTTGAAAGCAAGATGAAAGGCTCTCTAGGAAAGGCTTAGGGGAATTCCAAGAATTAGGGTTCGAGTATATGACTTGTCAAGAAAATTCTTAGCTCCTAAAATCCTTGTGGAAACTTGGCTTCCAAGTGGTCTTTGTGAAATTGGCTTCAATAAGTTGTGGGACCACATGGGACCAAGTGGACTCGCCGAGGTTAGGTCAAGGGAATGGGGTTGAGCAACCAATGATGTGCTTGACCTAATCAGGGAGAAGGGGATCAAGGAAGAAATTTTCAATGGAAGGTAATGCAATGATCCTAGTGAGGTTTCTAGCCTAAGGAAACCAAGGGAAAGAATCAGTCTTCGAGCTAGGGCTTGTGATATCTCAAGTTCCCACCATCAGAATCTCATGAACTTTGGAGGGCTTCTTGAGGACACACTAGCATAATCGTGGACCAAAAATCAAAGTGTTTGTATGGCTAGATTGTAAGATAATTGATGCCCTAGGTGACCTATGTAGGCTAGCCCTATTAAAGAGGGGAAGGTGAAAGAAATAAGCTTTGAGGTGATCACATATGGAGGACTAACGCCTAATCCTTTGGGGAGATTTGGACTCGAGTAATTATGAGTATGGATATTGAATTTTCTATGTCAAGGAGGCCTCAAAGACAACTTCGCATAACATTAGGGCAACGACAAAAGCAACTTCAAGAGCTTTATACTTCGTTTTGCAAAATAGATGACTTATGAAGATGAATTTGAATGATGAAGCATCTCTAGGAACATTCACTTATAATATGTGGCCCATACATGAAATATCACTATCTAGAAACAAAATTTCCACAACTTCGCATAAATTGATGCAGTGAATTAGCCCTAATATAGGGAAATCCCAACAATAATGTATGTGAAAAAAATAGAAAGAAAGAATAGCATTAAATTCCACTTACATGTATTAATAGTATATCCAACCATTAAAACTTTGCCAATCAAGAAGCTCCAAGACAAGAGAAAATAATCCAAGCATCAAAATTCATTCCATGGTCCAAAAATTCATCCTCCAAGAAGGATAGTAAAGTTCTCTAAAGAGATACAAAGCCAATCCAAGTGATGATGATGCTAAAATTAAATTACATAATTTGTATTTATACACTTATAATGCGTTTGATTTAGCTAATTATGCTTACTTTAGCCCCTAGAATAAAATAATGTACAAGATAACTAACTTTTGGTTACAAGCCCACCAAACTAGCTCATAAACAAAAAAATAAGCCTCTCAAGAGGTCGAATGATCAATAATAGATGCCGTTGGGCCTTGTATGAGGGTTGATGAAGTCCATAGGTGCCATAATGTTGAATAGGACTCCTAAATTTAGTGGACAAGGAGTTGGCTCCTTGTTCTCCAAATAATAAACTTGTGGTGCTCTCAATGGGTTGGGGGCACACAAGTGTTCTCGTGGGTCTCCAAACTGATTGAAGATGCATGTAAACCATTTGAAAGGGCTCGAATGATGGTATAGGTGATGTCACACCATCATACAGGTCCTAGGTCATCTGCTAAGTGCATGGTACAACTGTGAGGTCGGTTGGGCATGGTGAACCAAGTGCATCTCTCTCGTCTAATAAGTGAATCTCGAGCAATCTCTGAACGACTTTGGGGATCCATGGAATGTTGTCTATTGTTGTGGAGGCCCATGGCTCTCTACACACACCTACATGTTCCAATGTAGTCCTTTGGAAGGTTAGGACCTTGTATAGGGAGACCAAACCCAAAATGGAGACCATATACAATCCTGCATAAAATCCAATGTGTCCCCTTGCCTTCTAGAACAACAAGTCATTTAAAGAAATTGAGTTAAAGGGCTTAAAAACCATAGACAATAGGTGGGCACTTCATAGTGGCATGCCCTTCTATAGTGGGCTTTGGCATGTGCTAATATCTCCAAGCTCCAAGGGAGGTTAACTAAGTACCCTATTAAGTGGTTTCTATTTTTAAAGGGGATAGTATGTCCAAGGTACATCCTTCAAATTGTGGTGGCATGTGATAAAGAGATGAATGGAATAAGGAATGAAAGGGGCAATCCTGGGTCACATGTTGGGTAGACGGGTATCTAATAAAGGGAAGCTCACACTTGGGTATTTAATGTATAGGAGGGAGCAATCGTGGTGCATGAGAGACCTTGGCCTTGATTTTTCCACCCTTCTTCAGATGCCTTTTTCCTTTTATGATTTTTCTTTGATGAAATGCATGGGGCTCGAGGCATAAAAACATGATGTGTAAGGTATAACAGTGGATATCCCCCTTAAGGTAGGGCAGTTCATTGCCCACCAGGGGTTGGGACAATCATGGGTTCTTGAAAGATAAAGGAGGCTCATTTAGGGCCTATAGGAACCAAGGTGATGTCCAAGGGAATGGAGTAGAGCTCATGCACTAGCTTTTTCCCACGTGCTAAATGTGTTTATCTCGACTATCTTTTGCATTTTGTGTAGATTTTCTTGTTGAATACAACCAATTATGATTTTATTCTTTCTTTTTAGTGTCATTAACGTCTAGGGCATCATTTCAGCCCTGACACGAGGTGCGGGCAAGGGGAAGGGGAAGGGGAGGCTAACCCTATGTGGACCCAGTGGAGGGATGTGGACCCAGGTGGGAGAAATGGTGAATGGGGTTGTATTGAATGGAAGGGGAGTGATATATATGGATGAGGGAGCGGGACCACACAACTAAAATTAGGGTTTCCCATGTAGTACCATACCTAAAGCCCAAAGGTCAATAAAAGAGATCCCATCAGACTAGGATCCAAGCGTAACATCCAAAAGAGGTTTAGGGGAAAAGAGCAGAAACCTAGCTCACTCTTTCCATCGTATCCCCCCGTTAGTCCATGTGCGGAAGTTCCCATGATAAGTAAACTACAATACTCAATTACCAAATGACAAGGCATACCTTTAGGTTTGGGAGGCCCACCTTCAAACATATGATCGTGACAGATGGGTGAGGGACCACATGGTTGGATTAGGTGGCGGAGAAATGACATGACGAACTAGTTGTTCGCTGCAAGGGGCTATTGGCTGTTGGCTAAGGACCATCTTGGAGAAAATTTTCCCCTAGGGATATTGCCCACAAAATGGTGGGTAACTTCTGGCTCCAACTGGGACGTGATCTCTCAAAAAGTGGGCGAAGCTAGTCGAACGAGAGGTCACAAAAACACCAACAATCTCTTGGTTACTAGAGAATTGTTACTTGCACATATCAAAGACTAAAACCACGGGGCAACATCTTTGTACGGTGTCTTATGATCACCCATGCTTAGTGTTAGGCCGTAAAACCAATAAGAAAATAAAAATATGAAAATTTAATCTAAATGCAACTAATCTACCATGAAAAATATCATATGATGTTAGTTCTAATGCAAAAATCAGCATGCAATGCATCTTTCTCTAACATGCATATGTTGAAGCTAATATCAAGTGTAATCATAAAGCCAGTGCAACCAAGATATCATCAAATGAATATAAATATGTCTGCCTATACGATTATTCATGCAACAAATGCCAGAGCGAATGCAAACTCGAACACATGGAAAATGATGTCAGCGGGAGGTGGGAAAATATGGTTTCCATGTGAGGTAAGAGGAATCCCTAAGAGAAGGAACACGAGTCAATCTAGGAGTGGGAGGCCTTCCCTCGAAGCACACAATGGTGGAATGAATGATTATCCTTAAGAAAATATGATCACAATCATTTCTCATAGTATTGTGCTTTGTAGAAGCCATAAGGTTGTGATGAGAGGGGGATGAAGGGTGAGGGAAAGGAGTGCAACAAATAGGTTTCTCATGGTCACATTGGAGAGGGGAGGTCATGGAGTGATCAAACCTCTGAGGGTGTGTCCAAGGAAGTAAAGTATAATCAATGAGGGTCTCTTCCTTGACACTATACTTGGAAGGGGGAAAGGGCTCACTGCCACTCAAGATCATATGACAAGGGGTGAGGGAATCACTTGATGAAGACTCAGGATGAAGACCAATAGGAAAAGGCAAAAGGGAGGATGAAGTATTGTATTCAACGAGTTTTTCTTCCCCAAAGTCATAATCAAAAGGCTCAAGTGATTTGAACATAGGATCATACTTAGGAGAGATGGGAGCGTTATCGATTTCTTTAATATCAAAGATTGGGTCTCTCCTAAAAGGAAAATTGATCACTTCCAACTGCCCCTCTTTATGGAAGGGAAAATAAAGATTCTCCTTCCCAAGGGTATCAATGGATATGTAATCATAAATAGTGTCTGAGAGAAAGGGAAGGCCAATCTCAGCGTCATCTTCATTGTCGGTGTCGTAAATGGGAGCACAATCAAAATGAGGACCAACAATTTTCCATTTTTCCTTTTCAATGTGGAAGTAATCTCCATTGTCGTCTTCCAAGGGGCTAATGGGATCACCTTCCTCAAGGTTCTCAAAAGGAGAGTCATCAGGAGTAATATCCTCGAGAAAGGTAAGGTTAGTCTCAACTTCACCTTCCATAGACTCATCCTTCCCAAAACATGTGTTCTCAAAATCATCCTTTTCATCATGTGTACCCAAGGAGGATTCATCTACCTGCTCATTACTTAGAATATCAATGTCTTGACGATGCTCAATGAAGGCTTCCTCTTGGATGCTTAATGCAGGGTATACTTGAAAGTGTCTAAGAAATCCATCAATGATCTCCTCAATAGATGAGATGCTATTAGGTTCATGATCATGTAGCCATGAGTTATGACCACCAAGAGATCCCATGAAAAATAACATACGGACATCTTGGTGAACCACTTTCTCTCTTGAAGCATGTGCATTAATTTTTTCTACATAGTTAACTGCGGATAGTGGATCACCATCAAACACATGCACCCCACATACCATCCTTCCTGCGACATGCTTAGGGTGCCCAAGGACACTAGCGATGTATAAAGTGGGAAAATTATCAAAGAAAGACAACCTATTTGAGATATACATGAAAAATATGGAGTCGCCAAGGTGAATTTAAAAATTCCTAGAAATATGTTTGCTTCACCCTACAAGCATTGACCTTAAAGTTCAATGAAGAACTAGGGCTTGATTCTTCCAATGGAGTCGCCAATAATAATATTTCAATATGTCGTATGGGGACCAAAACACGCATCTCGTGTCCCTAACAATGGTGCCAAAAATGTTACCACTCAAACTAGTAGGGGTCCTAAAAGGAGATCCTTGGAGGGCTACTACCAGATCAAGGGGAACAATGGAGCAATAGGCCACAGTCACCTCGGCGATGGCTCCCTACTCTTTACGGACTTTCCTCGATGGGAGGAGACTCATTATAATAAGGATCAAGAAATTGAATGGATCAATGATAGGATGATAGGTGATCCTAAAAACCTATTCCCAAGAGAGGCTCAGATATATGGATTGCTTGCGTTGAAAGCAAGATGAAAGGCTCTCTAGGAAGAGCTTAGGGGAATTCTAGGAGCCAGGGTTTGAGTATATGACTTGTCAAGAAGATTCTTAGCTCCTAAAATCCTTGTGGAATTGGCTTCTATAAGTTGTGGGACCACACATGACCAAGTGGACCCGAGGTTAGGTCAAGGGAATGGGGTTGAAAAACCAATGATGTGATTGACCTAATCAGGGAGGAGAAGGGGATCAAGGAAGAAATTTTCAATGGAAGGTAATGCAATGATCCTAGTGAGGTTTCTAGCCTAAGGAAACCAAGGGAAATAATCAATCTTCGAGCTAGGGCTTGCAATATCTCAAGATCCCATCGTCCGAATCTCATGAAATTTGGAGGGCGTCTTGAGGACACACCAGCGCAGTTGTGGACAAAAAATAGAAGTGTTTTGATGGCTATATTGTGAGATAATTGATGCCCTAGGTGACCTATGTAGGTTAGTCCTAGAAAATAGGGGAAGGTGAAATAAATAACCTTTGAGGTGATCACTTATGGAGGACTAGTTCCTAATCCTTTGGGTAGATTCGGAGTCGAGAGTAATTATGACTATGGATATTGAATTTTCTGTGTCAAGGAGGCCTTAAAGACAACTTCGCATAGCATTGGGGCAACAAGAAAAGCAACTTCAAGAGCTTTATAATTCGTTTTGAAAAATAGATGGCTTATTAAGATGATTTTCAATAATGAAGCATCTCTAGGAACATTCACTCATAATACATGGCTCATACATGAAGCATCACTATCTAGAAACAAAATTTCTACAACTTCGCATAAATGGATGCAATAAATTAGCCCCAGTATAGCGAAATCCTAGCAACAATGTATGTGAAAAAAATAGAAAGAAAGAATAACATTAAATTTCACTTACATGTATTAAGATTATATTCAACTGTCAAACTTTTCCAATCACGATGTTCCAAAACGAGAAAATAACCCAAACATCAAAATTCATTCCATGGTCCAAAAATTCATCCTCCAAGAAGGATTGTGAAGTTCTCTGAAGAGTTACAAGTCCAATCCAAGTGATGATGCTAATATGAAATCACATCATTTGTATTTATGCACTTCTAATGAGTTTGATTTAGCTAATTAAACCTACGTTAGCCCATAGAATAAAATAATGTACAAGATAACTAACTTTTGGTGACAAACCCACCAAACTAACTCATAAACAAAAGAATAAGCCTCTCAAGAGGTCGAATGATCAATAATAGATGTTGTTGGGCCTTGTATGAGATCTGATGAAGTCTATAGGTGCCATAATGTGGAATATGACTCCCAAAAGTAGTGGACAAGGGGTTGGCCTCTTGTTCTCCAAATAATAAACTCATGGTGCTCTCAATGGGTGTGGGGGCACACAAGTGTCTTCATGGGTCTCTAAACAGATTGAAGATGCATGTAGACCATCTAAAAGGGCTCGTATGATAGTATAGGTGATATCACATCATCATACAGGTCATGGGTATCTGCTAAGTGCATGGTACAACTGTGGGCCCTGTTTGGCATGGTGAACTAGGTGCATCTTCCTCATCCAATTAATAAATCTTGAACAATCTCTGAATGACTATGGGGATTCATGGAATGTTTCCTACTGCTCTAGAGGCCCATGGCTCTCTACACACACTCTACATGTGCCAATGTAGCCCTCTGGAGGGTTAGGACCTCGTATAGGGAAGACCAAACTTAAAATGGAGACCATTTGCAATCCAATGTGTCCCCTTGCATTCCAGTACAACAAGTCATTTAAATAAATCGAGTTAAAAAGATTACAAATCATGGACAACAAGTGGGTACTTACAATGGCATGCCCTTCAATAATGGGCTTTGGCATGTGTTAATGTCTCCAAGCTCCAAGGGGGGTGAACCAAGTACCCTATTAGGTGGTTTCTACTTTTAAAGGGGATAGTATGTCCAAGGTACATCCTTCAAATGGCGGTGGCATGTGATAAAGAGATGAATGGAATAGGAAATGAAAGGGGCAATCATGGGTCACATGTCGGGATACAATGATAACAAAGTTACCGATTAAATGAGAAAATTACTTGGTACATGTATTTTTGAGGTAGCAAAAAAAACACCCGATTTTGAAAAGTGGTGATGCAGTATCACCCTTTTTTTTGGAGAATATTTTTGGCACTTTACATTCGCTGGTTCGAAACGTCGACCTAATCCTAATGATGTGATTTTTCCGAAAGTACTTTTATCTACTTTAAATTCTCTTATGTTTTTTTTTTTTTTTTTAAATGTCATGATTTTCATGTCGATTTTGAAAAGTGGTGATATAGAATCACCTTTTTTTTCTGGAGCATAATTTTGGCGCTTTAAATGTTCTTATGATTTTTTATTTATTTTTTAATTTTTTTTAAATATCATGATTTTCATGTTGATTTTGAAAAATAGTGGTTCTGAATTACCTATTTTTTTATTTAGAGTGGTGATTTTAATGTTGGTAATAAAACATAAAAATCAAATATAAAAAACATGACAAAAAAATCAAATATAAAAAATAAAAAATAAAAACAAAAAAAATTAAAATAAAGTAAAATTAACTTGTAAAAAAAACAACAAAAAATGTAAAAAATAAATAAAAAAACGGTGAAATAAAAACACAATTAAAAAATTAGCATAATTAAGCCAATTTTAAAATTTTAAAATTGGTAAAAATAAATTAAGAATTAAAATCCAAATATAAAAATGTGAAAAAGACAAATTAAAAAAAAAAAAAAAAATCTTAATAAATTAAAAAAAACATTTACGTCTAAGAATTTAATATATATCAAATTTTAATAAATTTTAATTTAAAAAAAAAAGCATTTTTAAATTTTAATTAAAAAAATAAATTAAATTAAAAATAATAATTGGGCCAATCATGAACCTCCCAAGAGGTGATGGGTGGCAGTGGGTGTCGACCATGGCCGGCACAAATTTTATTTTATTTTATATTATTTTATTTATTATTATTTTTTAATTTATCAATTTGTTTTTTTTTTATTAATGAGAAGGAAACAAATTTATTAAAATTACATATTTTTTTTTTAATTAATTAAAATAAAAACTAAATTTATTTAAAATTTAAATTTAAATTTATGTTTTTTTTTTTAATATTTTTTTAAATGTATTAAAATTTAATTTTAATATAATTTTATATAATTTCATATTTAAAATTATATATTTTAAAATTAAAAGTAAAATTATATATGTTGGTATTTTTATATTTAATAATTTATTTATTTATTAATTAAAATTTAACTGAAGTTTTTTGAAATTTATTAAAATTTAATATATATTTTTTTTTAAATTTAATTTTTAATTTTAAAATTTAATTTAATTTTAAATTTATTGAAATTTAATATGTTTTTTGGTTTAATTTAATTTTTTATTTAATTTGTTTTTTATTTATTATTTATGAAAATTTATTTATTTATTTTTAATTTAATTTTTGTATTTGAAATTTAATTTATATTTTAAAAAATTTATTTGTTAAAATATATATATATATATATATATATATATATATATATATATATATATATAATTAATTAATTAATTAATTAATTTTTGTGTTTAAATTTTAATTTTAAAAATGTTATATATGATGATGATGATGATGATGGTGGTGGTTATTGTTCGTTAAGACCAATGCGATTTATCAGACTTCAAGAGAGGAGAAATAATCTATGTTTGATTTTTCAAAATCTTGTTTCTATGGTCAAAGAGAAAGGAAATAAGTGTTCCAAGATCGCTATAGGTGGGTTGGCTTAATAGGTCAAGAAGATTGAAAGTGTGGTAGATGGTAGAGAATTGCGAGCAAATGTGAGTAAGTGTTAGGCAGTCTAAAAGGAAGTGTTTTTTCATCTTCCACCTGCTTAGAATCGCAAATCTGACAAATTCTATCCAAGGGGTCTTGGGAATAGACCACTGCCTGGTCTAACTCCGAAGCTCATGGGAATTAGTTCTTATCTTAGCGATGTTCATTTAGTTCTTATTGTTGGATAACAATATGAGATAATTATGATTATCAAGGGTAGGGTTGATCACTTCCTTATAGTATCTTAGCTTCCTTTTACCCTCCAGCTCCCGATCCTCTCACAACTTGTCCTTAAACTTGGAGGTAATAATATTTTTGACATTATCTTTGTTTTCCATACTGGGCTCCTCCTTAATTCCCCAATGGTTGAGCCAGGACTCGCCATTCTTATGCCACTCACGCTTGAGGCGAAGGTGAGGGTTTTGACTACAGCTAGAAGCAAATTTAGGGAGTCTTTTTTATTCCATGTTGTCAAGCTTCTTCTTATACATAAGATATCTAAACATAGTCATACTTTCAGTGGGGGACAAACCAGATTCAATCAAGAGGATATGATAGGGAGTATTTCCCTTGATCTTAAGGTTGTAGGTTATGAATTTCTTTTGAATCATCTCAATCTTCCTCCATGACTCTCTGGATATATTGCAACCCCAAAGTTCACATCTATATAAGAGAACATGGGTGACAAGGGTTTCAAAGAGGTACCTCTTTTTACTCTAAATGTAAAGATGGACTGACTTACAATTGTTTTCAAGCTCATAATAATATTTCCAGCCCCCAATAATCATTTTCTTGATTCTATAAATCTAGTTGAGATGATGAGGGAAGTCAATGTCCAAATACTTATAAGAAGAACCCTGCTCTAGGCACGGGTTATTTTACACGAAACTACCATGGGTGATCTTCTTGGATTTAATGATCCTGACTTTAGTCTTGGAGCAGTTGTCATGAAGAATCTGGAGCTTTTTGTCAAGATCATCATGGCTATTTGCAAGAAGAACGATATCACCGACATAGAGGAGAAGAGTAATGAGAACACCAGCAAGCTTGGTGCCCTTGCACCCCACAAAATTCCAGACACTCCTTTAGCTTATCGATGTATATGCCAAAAAGGGTAGGGGATAGGGGACACCCTTTCTTAACTCCAATATTGCATTTAATGTATTTATACCGCCCTTCGTTGGTCTTACGCTTGGCAGTGACGGTCTCGTAGATATGGATCACAACAATCCTCGGCTCAGGAGGGACCATGATCCCTTTAAGTCTCTCCCAAAGTTTATCTTGAAGAACAATGTTGAAACCTTTTCTAAATTCCACAAAGTAATAGAAGAGATAAACTTTGCTATTGTGCCATTCCTCCGCAATGATTCTAAGAGTGACCAGATGGTAAATAGTCGAGTGATGTCTCCTAAAAAAACTTGTCCTTTAGCTCTTTTTCCCTGGCTTTCAAGCCAAAGGCTAAGCTTCTTCTCCAAAATGAGCCCATAAAGTTTGGCCAGGGTATGGCTAACTATAATGGTCCAGTAGTTAGATGGAACACTCTTGTCCCCATTTTTAAATATAGGTACAGTAAGGCTTTGCGTCCAAAGCCGAGGGAAGCCATGCGTTACAACCAAATTGAGAAGCTTGTGGAGATAAGGAATGAGGATAGATCTTCCCATTTTAAGGATCTTATTGGTATACTTCAATATCTTTAGCTTTTACATTAGCGAGCTTATTAATACCAAACTCAATCTTGTCAAGAGAGAATACATCCTTCTTAATTGGAGTGATTAAGGTGGCGCCCATAATGTCTAGAGAGTCATACAAATTCTTAAGGTAGTTGTTCCAGTTTTCTAAGGGGATAAAATGGTTATCTTTGGTTTTACGGACAAGAACATTCTGCCAATTTTTTTTGGGCATGACTTTAGAAAGGTGGAGAAGATAACCCTGTCTTTTATTAATATATGATATTTTCTTCCTCTTGATGATATTTTTGTATATATTGATATTTTGCAGCTTAATGATTTCATTAGGAGCGTCTCTGATCGCTTTCTTGGAAATTTTGCAGTCTTTTTCATACCATCGATTGGAAGTTCTATTAGATTTCTTAAACAAAATCTCATTAGAAAATTTGCTAATGGTGTTGGAAAGAATAGGTCAATTTTACTTCTATCGAAGCGAATGTGTCTTTTTCTTTCATTGGTCTCTTGCATGTGGGTGGTATGCATAGCAAGATTGAGGGATAGCGACAAAGGTCTGTGGTCAGAGTGAGGCTCGAATCCATTAAGAAACTCAAAGTTTGTAATATGGTTGAGGACGAGGATGTCAGAAATTGTCTAATCCACGACACTGCTACCTAGTGCATGGAAACATGTCATTTGAATGGAGAGGGGCCACTTGTTAATACCATTACAAATAATTAGGTCCTGGGGCAAATTTTGAGGAGCTCGGTGTCGAATAAGTTCTCGATAATGTCTTCATATTTTCTCTTAAATTTATTAGCTAAGTTACTATCTTCATCAAGCCACAAGGGGTCGGGGTTAGAGTTGTTTCTTAATGTAATGGCTTGGTTAGTAGCAGTTCTAGCATTGAAGTCTACGAGTAAAAGGATATTACCATCATTTCTCAGGTTGAAGATGCCTTTTTCTAAACAATTGAAAGGACAACTCTTATCCAAGTTGCTCTTCTTATAGGATGTAGAGTTGATAGGAGTGAAATATCAGATTGCAAGAAAGATCCTATTGGTGGTAGAATAAGAGATTTTGATCCAAATGTATTGATTAAAGGGGTCGATTTTATGAGGTCGGATGTGAGAGGAAAAAATGTTCCTTATATAGCAGGCTATACCACCAAAACCCCTCCAAGAGGATTTCTTATTCCAACTAGACCAAAGAGAGAAATCGTCAAAGTGAGGGACCCTAGATTCATTATGCTCCCATGTTTCAACTAAGAGAATAAGGTCAATATCACTCGTGATCCAACTTAACATAAGACCTTTACATCACAGAAAGCCATGACAGTTCCAAAAGTGGATCCAGAGTGATGCAAATCCCTATTTATCACTTGTGCTTGAGACTCTATATCTAATAATAGCTTTCCTATTCCTAGTGATTGCCCATTTCCCGGCCTTTCTTGTATCCTTGACCTTTTGGACTTCTTTCCTAAGTTCAACTTGGGTTTTTGGAATGCGATCTTCATTTATAAAGATTCATGTTCCTTTTAGGCTTGGGGATTTCCAGAGTATATCCAGTTTATGTTCATGACAACTAACCTTGACACGAATGAATCTGTGTTTATGCTCAAGTATCTTTTTGACCCTTATTGCTTCTGTGAGATAGGTTTTTTCAATTTGAGATTTTGTTTTTAATTGTTATTTAACCATTTCTAATGTGTTTTCATTTTTTTGTTCTCTATACCCACAACTATAAGATTTAAGGCTCATTTGTGTTGCTCATGGTCGAGAACAATTAATTTATTAATTTCCTCTTTGATGGGTTTAATATATAAGTTATTTTAATATAAATTTTATTATTTTAAAACTTTTATTTTTATTTTATTTTTAAATTTCTATTTTATTTTTTTTAAATTTAATTGTTTTTTATTTTTGTATTTTATTTATTTAATTATTATTATTATTTTTAATTTAAATTTTTAAATTTAATTATTTCAAATTTTCTATTTTAGTATTTTATTTTATAACTTTTTTTAATTGTGCGGCTTTAATGGTTTTGATGTTTTTTTTGGGTTAATTTATATATTTTTTCTTTAAATTATAATTTTTTTTGAATTTTTTTTGCACAAAAAAAATTGACGACATTATTCCAACATCAACACTTTTCGTTTTCAGGGTGCTTTTTGCACAAAAAAATTTGGCTTTTACTTCGACTTTTAAAAAATGTTGAAAATTTACCCCGAAAAAAAGGAGGTGGTTATTCCAGAATAACACTTTTCATTTCCGGTTTTTTTTTGCACAAAAAAAATTGACTTTTACTTCCATTTTTTAAAAAATGTTTAAAATTTACCCCCAAAAAAAAAGAAAAAAGAAAAAAAGGAGGAGGTTATTCCAGAATAACACTTTTCGTTTTTGGGTTGTTTTTTCATGCTTTTTTGATGTTTTTTTTATAGCGTTCTTGTTTTGAGGCAATAGCTCTCATTTTCTCGGTAACTTTGTTAGGTATCTAATAAAAGGAATCCCACACTTGTGTATATAATATATAGGAGCAATCGTGGGGCATGAGATACTCTAACCTTGATTTTTTCACTCTTTTTCATATGCCATTTGCCTTTTATGATTTCTCCTTGATTAACTACTCGGGGCTCCAAGGATAAGAGCGGCATAACAGTGGATATCCCCCTTAAGGTAGGGCAGTTCATTTCCTACCAGGGGTTGTGACAATCTTGGGTTCTTAAATGATAAAGGAGGCTCGTCTAGGGCTTATAGGAACCAGGTTGATGACCATGGGAATGGGCTAGAGCTCATGCATTGGATTTTTCCCACGTGCTAAATGTGTTTGTCCCGAACATCTTTTTCATTTTGTGGTACATTTCCAGTTGAATGTGGCCAATTATGATTTTACTATTTCTTTTCAGCTGCATCAACTTTCGTGGCATCATTTCAGGTCGACCCAAGGTGTGGGTAAGGGGAAGGGGGGGCTAACCCTATGTGGACCAGGTGGGAGAAATGATGAATGGGTTTGTAATGAATGGAAGGGGAGTGATATATGTGGATGAGGGTGTGAGACCACGCAACCAAAATTAGGGTTTCCCATGTATTACCATCACTAAAGACATAAGGTCAATAAAACAGATCCCGCAGGACTAGGATCCAAGGGTAACAACCAAAAGAGGTATAGGGGAAAAGAGCACAAACCATGCCAACTCTTTCCGCCGTATCCCCCCATTAGTCCATGCTTAGAAGTTCCCCTGATAAGTAAACTACAATACTTAATTACCAAATGACAAGGCATACCTTTAGGTTCGAGAGGCCCGCCTTTAAATATATGGTCATCATAGATGGGTGAGGGACCACATGGTTGGCTTAGGTTGTGGAGAAATGGCATGACGAACTAGTTGGGGGTTGTAATGGGCTTTTGGCTACCGACAGAGGATCATCTTGGAGAAAAATTTCCCCTAGGGATATCTTTCACAAAATGGAGGGTAACAGGGCTTGCAGAGCACAAGACTAAGGGTTAAGACTAATGAAGACTATCTTACATAGAGGAAAAGGTGGGTCTTTGAGAAAATTCTAATTCCACACTTTGCCAAGGGAACAAAGAAAGGGCAGATGCCTTATGGAGCTTGAGACATGTTTCGGTCCACAACTGTAATGTTCCAAATCTAGAAATTAAGCAATATTTGACAAAATATTGGTTATGCAACATCAAACAATCTCATAACAGATGTTATAATTTATATCCTTCAGTAATTACAACAACATCAACCTTATACATCGTTTTATGGGCAAAAAGGTGGGGAAAAGTGATGATTTTGGCCCTAAAATGAGTGTATTCAGAAATCTGTGTAAAAATAAGGCGGGAGGTTATTTTAGATTATGTCATGATGCACCTATGCTCTGAATTTCAGCTTAAACAAATCATTATAGCTAAGTTAAGCAGTTCCTCCTCCCTAAACTAGGCTTAAAAACCCTGATTTCCCATGACTTGGAGTATGCAGAAATTACTGAAGCTTCTACAACATGATTTTCTAAAGGGATTAGCTGAGTTTATGCATGAACATCAGTATGGAGACTTAGAATGAGATTCAACTGATTAAGGCTAATAAAAATAGATCTTTTCATAAAGGAAAGCTCCAAAAGAAGTGTTGCAACACATGAGAAAAGACTGCAGACTATGACAGCATTATTTTCAGAAATCTGAAGTAGTGTTTTATTGAGTTTCAGATCTATAACATATCAGAGGACAAAATGATATATCTAAATGGGATCTATATGCAAAAATTCCTTCTTAGTACATTCCCCTTGGGGATCTCAGCTGAAAGTAAAGAACACTGAATAGATCTGAGATCTACACCATGGATCTGCAGTAAACTTCAGAAATTTCTAAAGAATACATCACACAGCAGATCAAATCTGAAATATGACATGGATTGGTTGGCCAATCCACGGATCACCTCAGTGAAGGAAAGAAGCCCTTTCACCAGAGATCTCTCCTCCAAACTGCTAGCAAATAGACACTGCAACTCTGCCTGCAAAATAACGTAGTTGCTGAAGCTAACTATGCTGCTGAAGTGATGCACACTTTGGCCTCATGCCAATATAAGGATCTGGAGCTCAAAACAGCTATTGCACTCTTGCCAATGGTTTAGATGACTTCCCCTCTAAAAATATGCAATAGAACTCTTCAAATATGCATAGATCTGATTCCACTTGTTGCTGCTTTCAAAGACAACCAAACCCTCAACAGGATCTGCGTTGTAGTTGGAAGAAGAAGCTTGGCCAAAATTCCGGATAGTGGACCAATGCAGCACAATCTCCTCCAAGAGACCCTCAAGGAAGGAGGAGGAATTCCTAAACATGAAATTCCTCTCTCTAGCTAAACAACCAAGAGAGTTTGAGTTGCTCAAGAAATCTCAAAATCTAATTATCGTCAACAACCTTTTCCTTGAGCCTTCTCCTTCCTTTTATAAGATGAAGATGTGCAAAACCCTAAACCACCTTGAATCACTTAACCCTTTTCACATGTGGTCCTCCTTCTAGAACTGCGCAGCCCCTTTAGGAGATACATTGAACCTAGACAATGTTGTAGATTTGGTCCTGTTGACCCAGTCAAATAGGTCAAACCTGTTTCACACACAAGTGGATTTTATGTAACTGGCTTAGATATAGCTTTGTTCACATTGAGCATTGATTTATTCATTGATCTAAGGAGTTTTACATGTCCTCCATTAGTCATTTATTCATAAATGGAAAATAAAACAAAATTCAAATGTTCCAATTAGCTTGGGCTAATTAGGAACATTACAGTTCTCCCCTCCTAAATGTTGCTTGTCCTCAAGCAACTGCAAGGATAGAACTGAAGGATGTCCCCTCCTCCTATTGTAGCATCCACATATGATGATCTCCTCCAAATAATGAGATGCTATGTCAACAATGAATCTCCATATTGCCTCTCCCAAGCATGTAAATTAGCTGAATAGCTATCATTATGAATAAGTAGAGTACTCAAGGAGGCAATAAGGTGCTACCTAGAGGCTCCCTTGAGGCATGAAATCTGAAATGTATTGGGAAACACCATTTCCATGTGGATCCTCCATCCCCAAGCAATCATCCACACAAAGTGAGTTACCTCCCAACATGGCAACTCCTGAAAATGTTCCTCCACCTTGAGCTCCCACAAAATAGGTGGGCTGAAAATCTACACATGGTAGACAAGATAGCCTACCCCACAATGTTCTACTCTCCACTTAAGATAAGTGTAGAGTGCAAACTGATCTTGGGCTGCAAGGATATTTCCCTTAAGTGGCATCATGAAGACTAGATCTGCAAGGATCCTCCCTCCAACGTTGTAAAACCAGTTAGCCCAAAATGTTCCATATGTGATGGACAGAAGGGTATCATCATAAGGTATTCCATCACACACATGACCCACCTCCAAGAGAGACACGTGTTTGGTCATGGTGGCCACAAATCTTCCCATGTTCCCATTAGAACCATTAGGGGAATTTTGAGGTCTAAAATGGGCCTCCTAAGGAAATAATAAAATAATATCTAAATCAATAAAATAATATTTATGAATTTGAAATCCACTTTTTGCACCACAATCCATGTAACCATGGTTAAATTCAATTCAAAATTTGTACCAAAATAAAATTAATAAAAAAATTGTATTGATGTGACTATAAATAAGAATGATTTTTTCAAGAAAAATTCATTATCATTGAACAAATAATGTGTTTGTCCTTCATACTAAAATAAATTAAAATAAAATATAAATATAAATTCATAAATTCTTAATTATATAATATGTTATTAATTAAAATTTATATTATTTAAATTGTATAATAACATGTAATTAATGTACTATATAAAAATATTATAACAAATGTAATATATTATTTATGTATGGATTTTATTCAAAAAGTGTGAAATGAAATTTATTATGGGTACTTTACTTTGACTTTAAAAGTATTTAGAGCACTACCATGGTTAACTATGAGTTTTTATCCACCATTGAGAATGTGAAAAGTAAGTACCTTTAACTCGAGCAATGCCACCTCAACCATTAGGATGATGTCATCCCCTAAAATGTGATTGGTTCTCATAAAGTGAATTTTGATTGTACATTTTCCTTTGGAGGCCCATTTTAGACTTCAAAATTCCCCTAGTGATGTACTGCAGAAAATGTGGGAACCTGCTTCCCAAAAGGACACATCCAAACCATGTGCCTCACTCAACAGCATGTCTCCCATCAAGATAAAAGCAATATCAGAAATTGAGAACATGATTATCATCATCATGAAGGAAATACTGAAGGTTCTATGTGATGCAAGAGAGTACCAACAGTTTCGCAAGTCTTCACAGCGCAGTTTTACATACTACTGCTTTAGAAGAATACATGGCAAATTGTTTTTTGTTACATGGTTAATCATATAAATCAAATGAACATACATGTAAGGAAAACGTCTTTGCCCAAGGCCACATAAGAGATGGTTGTCTTTATCGTATAACTTGGCCCAATGTAGATCATGGAGCTCAATGAATGGCTTGCCCTCTTGTGGAGAAATGCACTGCCAAAAGATGGTAGGAGGATGCAAGCAAAAGCTCTCACCATATTTTGGAAGCAAGAAGATACATGGAATCATGAATGAATCCTCCATAATAGTTTGGCACACTCCCATGAAGGGGGATGAACCAAGTGCTGCATGAAAGTCCTTCTCCTCCTGCTTGGAAACCCAAGTCAAGAAAAGCACACCACGGTAATAGATGTCTCCATCTACCACTTCATCTTCTTCACCTCCTCTTTTCTCACCAAGTGCATCGAATGAGAAGTGATCATAGGAATACTCCATAAATAAATCCCAAGTCCAAAGTGACAACGCTGTTGGCCTATGCAAATAGGATCCCATCAACACATAGCTCCAATCTTTGACATGTACAAGGTCAAAGGCATCTCTCATAATGTTGCTACATATGAGAAGTCCTTCCCATGAAGAAATTCCTTCTTGAAAATCTAAGGTCAAGGAGTAACCCCTTTGCACTAGGATAGTGCCATCTTCTACTCTTGCAACATCATGAAAACTGTGAGAGCAAATCTGCCCTTGCTCTCTCAAGAACATCCCAAGCAACAAAATCTCTTGCTGCCTCTCTATACTCCCATCATCAAGATCATGTAGTGAAAACATGGTGATTGACATGAAGAATATTATGTCAACACAATGTGTCCATACTCCTTGCTGCTCCATGATGCAAGTATCCTGCCACATACCCTTAGGAAGAGAGTGATGACCAAACTCTTTCAAGATAAACTAGCACAACCAAGCCTCCTGTTGTCCAATGTCATAGATCTGCAAGTAGCTCTCCAGCTTCTTGCTCTCCATCCACATCCACTCAACCAATTGTGGATGCCTCCTTCCACCCTTCATCCTGGTACTCCTCCCATGAGGGCTACCATCATCCCAAATAAAATTCCTGTATTTCATGGGATCTTGAAATGCAATCTTCTCGAGGATCAATTTGACCCTATGAGGATCCAAATAGGTGGTAGGCAAAAACCTCCCATCATGTTGTGCATGGCTCAAGAAATATCCAACATAGTCATGAGAGATGTTATCCATCCAAAGATGTCCTCCATCTACTATCTGCTCCTGTGAGAAGGGAATATCCTCCTCAAACTGTTGAAGAACTTTTCACTCCATGATGAGCTGAAGTATACCTCCAATGAATTCTTCCCATGAGGTCTTCGCCTCATGCATGACCTTCCAAAACCAAAGGGGCCTTGGATTTGCTACAAGTAGAATTTTCTCTTTGATCAAGGGTGTGCTCATTGAGAAAGAGTCATCTGGAAGGGAGAAAAGGTTTCTCACTCCAAGATGTCTACCATCCATCATTCCATCCTTTATTGCTTCATGAATGAAGCTTCCATGTGAATGCTCCAATGAGGAATGGTTCCTCTCTTCTTCCTCACTGCTTTGGTGCAGCGCAATGCAACTCTGTTGCTCAAAATAAACAGCATGCAAAGATGTAGATCTCTCCATACAATGTGCTGAAATGACAATAGATGGATTTTTAATCATACCTCGGTGAGATGTAGAAGCAAGAGCTTCTTCTGCAACTATGTAGTCTTCCTTCATTATTGAACATGAAGGCTACTCTTCCAAGGTTGTGCCAGCACTGGTACAAGTCTCCACCTTCTCAATCTCCTTGAGATCTTCCTCAATACCCTTGAGGGTCTGGAAAAGGAGCTAGGAGATCTCATCTTCTGTCATTCTTCCAAGTGGTGGAGCCATGCTCTTGTTTCTTCTATACAATACATATTCTTTGAAACCCTTTGTAGGTCTCACTGCAACTTTCTTCTCCTTGAAACCCTCTAGGAGTCTTGGTGCATCTTCTTTCTCTTTTCTGATTTACCTCCTTGGAGAGGTCCTTCTTAGATCTGAACATTGATGAGATTAATCTCATCCTCTCCATCATTCTGATCTCTATTTATTCTCTTCTCTGATACTGCTGTAAAGTTCCCTCTTCAAGAGTATCAAGATTCTATTCCAGAGATTAACTGTAGGGGCATTTACTGGATATGTCACCTTTGAAAAAAGGATGAGATCCAGAGGCTACCTGGCCATCTGTAGACTCTGTCTATAGAGCTTGAAATATTCTTGCTTTAGGGATTTAGCACTTTGGCTTGAAGCCACAGGTTGAGCCAAAGATCTTGCTCCGATACCACTGTAATGTTCCAAATATGGAAATTAAGTAATATTTCATAAAAGATGTTTAATTCAGATCCTTCAGTAATTTCAACAACAACAACCTTATACAGCGTTTTATGGGAAAAAAGGTCGGGAAAAGTGATGATTTTGGCCCTAAAATGAGTGTATTCAGAAATCTGCGTAAAAATAAGGCGGGAGGTTATTTTAGATTATGTTGTGAGGGACCTATGCTCCGAATTTCAGCTCAAACAAAGCATTCTAGCTAAGTTAAACAATTCCTCCTCCCCAAACTAGGCTTAAAAACCTTGATTTCCCATGACTTGGAGTATGCAGAAATTACTGAAGCTTCTACAACGTGATTTTCTGAAGGGATTAGCTGAGTTTATGCATGAAAATCAGTATGGAGACTTATAATGAGATTCAACTGATTAAGGCTAAGAAAAACAGATCTTTTCATAAAGGAAAGCTCCAAAAGAAGTGTTGCAACACATGAGAAAAGACTGCAGACTATGACAACGTTATTTTCGGAAATCTGAAGCAGTTTTTAGATCTATAACATATCAAAGGACAAAATGATATATCTAAATGGGATCTATATGCAAAAATTCCTTCTTAGTACATTCCCCTTGGGGATCTCAGCTGAAAGTAAAGAACACTGAATAGATCTGAGATCTACACCATGGATTTGCAGTAAAATTCAGAAATTTCTGAAGAATACATCACACAGCAGATCATATCTGAAATATGACATGGATTGGTTGGCCAATCCACGGATCACCTCAGTGAAGGAAATAAGCCCTTTAACCGGAGATCTCTCCTCCAAATTGCTAGCAAATAGACACTGCAACTCTGCCTGCAAAATAACGCAGTTGCTGAAGCTAACTACGCTGTTGAAGTGATGCACACTTTGGCCTCATGCCAATATAAGGATCTAGAGATCAAAACAGCTATTGCACTCTTGCCAATGGTTTATATGACTTCCCCACTGAAAAGAAGAAATAGAACTCTTTAGATCTGCATAGATCTGATTCCACTTGCTACTGCTTTCAAAGACAACCAAACCCTCAACAGGATCTGTGTTGTAGTTGGAAGAAGAAGCTTGGCCAAAATGCCGGATAGTGGACCAATGCAGCACAATCTCCTCCAAGAGACCCTCAAAGGAAGGAGGAGGAATTCCTAAACAGGAAATTCCTCTCTCTAGCTAAACAACCAAGAGAGTTTGAGTTGCTCAAGCAATCTCAAAATCTAATTATGATCAACAACCTTTTCCTTGAGCCTTCTCCTTCCTTTTATAAGATGAAGATGTGAAAAACCCTAAACCACCTTGAATGACTTAACCCTTTTCACATGTGGTCCTCTTTCTAGAACTGTGCTGCCCCTTTAGGAGATACATTGAACCTAGACAACGCTGTAGATTTGGTCATGTTGACCCAGTCAAATAGCTCAAACCTGTTTCACACACAAGTGGATTTTATGTAACTGGCTCAGATATAGCTTTGTTCACATTGAGCATTGATTTATTCATTGATCTAAGGAGTTTTACATGTCCTCCATTAGTCATTTATTCATAAATGGAAAATAAAACAAAATTTAAATGTTCCAATTAGCTTGGGCTAATTAGGAACATTACAACAAAAAAGCCTCTCCCTTATAGCAAATGACCTACCTCATGATAGAGAGTGTGGTAGTATATATGGCAGATGATATGACATCGAGGGTGTTGACATGTGGATCTTTTGAATAATAGGGAGATGCCATGACGCAGTCTGTGAAAAGCCAAAGTTTCTTAAATTCAATAGAATTCAAAGTGTCAAGTTAATTATAACCATCTCTTGGAAAAAGTTTGGGAGGCCTTTGGTGTTTTTCATATAATTAGTGGTAAGAATACAAGGGATTTATGGAAGGACAAGCAGGTCCCATAGGTTCCACTCAGGGAGTGATTGGTTCATGCAAAGGGGAACTTCTAGTGAAGATAGAAAGTGATTAGATATTCCATTTGGAGGGTAGACAATGATAATTCCACTCACTGAGAAATATCTCAAGGATTCAAGAAGATTTGCAAAAGAGCCATCTCATGTTCACTAATGATGATGACAATGTTTATGTTGAATTCATAATGATGATTTGTTTATGTTGAATTCATGATGATGATTATGTATTTTTAGATATAGTATCTAGATTCTAAAAGATGAATAGTAATATGAAATTCTTATTGTTGTCATATATATATATATATATATATATATATATATATATATATATATATATATCTGTTGGTTCCTTATTGTATCGTATCTGTATTTGAAAATTTGTCGTCTTTGTTTCAAACCCCATATCTGTATCCATTCCCATTTCTGTTTTAATGCAACTTAACTATAATCACAACAAGGTGCTATAAATTATGTTATGGTTGACAGAATGTGGTATTCCTTTCTAGTATTATTGTAGCAATATTAATAAAATTTGAAGTTTTGTATTCTCTTGTTCATGAATGTATATATGGATCCTCTTAAAATTAACATGGTATTAGCAGATACACTCCTAAAATGAGGCAAAGTCTAAGGTTGCATGTGGGAAGTCCTAAAATCCAAAGTTCTACTATGAACCCCATCTCCACATCAAGTGAGTCAATAAAAGCAAGCGTGATTTAAAAATGTTTAATTATATAATTCAAGGTTTATTTAAAGGGAAATTGTTACAAAATTTTTGATTTGCAAGGTTCTAGGGAATATTATTTTTTAAGAGTTTTGCAGGAGGTCAAGAACATATTTTATGAATTGAGCCAATAAAAGCAAATGTGATTTAAAAATGTTTAATTATATAATTCAAGGTTTATTTGAAGGGAAATTGTTATACATTTTTTTATTTAAAAGGTTCTAGGGAATAATAGTTTTTAAGAGTTTTAGAGGAGGTCGAGAACATATTTTATGAAATTGAGGTGGACAAAAAGTATATTTTAGTGATGGCAATGCATATTGGTTTTCAAGAGGAAAACCGTGCAAAAAACCAATGATCAACTAGCTAATTGCCAAATAATCATCAGGCTGTCAAATGGCATAAAATCTAGAATTTAACACAGTGAAGGCATGATTTTGTAAACAAATACCCAGGCATGGAACAAAAATATTTAAGACAATGAAAATGGAAATAAATAAGAAAAAAAAGACCAACATGATGTTGTAAATGAGAACAATAGAGATGTGGAGTTTTTTTTTTGTATTTATAGGAATCGACAACTAGGTTGGTCTCATACTCGCGTGAAACGTGGTTGATTCCAATAGCTACCACTATAACCTCTAGGTGCCTATGTATGCCCCTTCCTCAAGCACAAGTGAATCGGGGGGATTTGAGCCTCGAATCTTCTCGCACATAATGCTTCAGTTTTTACGTCCATCACCAATTGAGTTGCCCTAGGGGATAATAATTATGTGGAGTTTGAAATTACACAATGGTATGAAAAATTTGACCAAAATCCTTGGTATTTTTAAATATATGTGGAAAGAGAGACATCAAAATTTACAACATGGAGAAAGGATGTCAATGGTGTTAGAAAATATAAAGTGATAACTACATTTCCTATTTTTCTTAACCTTGATAGTTCTTGTGAGGATTTAGTTATCTTCTTTAGTTGTATCTTTCAACAAACAATATCAAGAACAATAACAATAACATAAAGAGGACACATATATAGGCTCTTAGCCAAGGCAAAACCCCTCAAAGGGGAAAACTCATAAACTCTTCTCTCCTTAGAATATTCTTCAAATGAGATACAAAGACCCAATTCCTAGACCAAGTCCTTCTCCCAGTATCAAGTTGGTCATTTCTCAAGTTCTTCCTTTATTCTGCATCAAACTGCTACACCTTGCAACTTCGACCTGTCGGCTATAGCACTGCTACTTGCCTTGCGACTTCAACCGAGAAAATTTGTCCTTGCAACTTCTTAGAATCCATAATATATCCTCCTCTTGATACCAACTTAGAGAAAGAGAACTCTCCCAATGTCAACGAGGTCTAGATAAGGGTAGTCTCTCTTCCAACTACCAGATTCTACACTTCATCCTACTGCAACTTAGAAATTGTGACTTCGTCATGTTTAAGCAATCTAGAAACCATATAATTTCACAGATAGAGCCCCAAAACAAGAAAATTACGGGGATTTTGAGGTCTAAAATGGGCCTCCTAAGGAAATTATAAAATAATAGTGTAAATAAGAAAATAAGATTAGATTACATCATCAAATTTTAGAGGGAAAAAAAGAATAAACTACTTTTTCATTTCATAATTTCAACTTATATCCCTATGGGTTTAATCAAATTTCGAGCGGGAACACTCATTAGATACAAAATTTGATTCTTCATCCAGGGAGTACCCATGTTGCATACTTTCAATGGACCCTATTACACGAAAAATGAGAAATACATGAAAAATGTGATTGCAATCATGTTTTTCATGTATTTATCATTTTTCGTGTAGCAAGGTCCATCGAAAGTATGCAACATGGGTACTCCTTGGATGAGGAATTAATTTTTTTATCCAAAAAGTACTCCCTCCCTACATTTGAGTAAAATCTTAGGGAGATAAGTTGAAAAAGTGGTTTTATTATTATTATTATTTTATTTTTTTTACATTTTTACCCCAAAAATGGTGATTCATCCCCCATGGTTGACATCATCATCTTAAATACTATTGGTTCTTATAAAGTTTGATTTGGTTGTACATTTTTCTTAGGAGGCCCGTTTTAGACCTCAACATTTCTCTAATGATTATGTCCTCCCGGCTTCTTCTAGACCTTCACTCTCCTTATTATTCCTTTCACAATTACAAATCAAAATATTTCTTGTAGATCGAACTTATGATTGAGTGAGTCTCAAATGAGGTCGAACTACTCATTTATATAGCCTTCTCAAGGGGTCGAATTCCCTCCTTTAGGCCGACTTGATGTTCCCATGGACGACTTGTACTCTTGGAGATTCCAGGACTTTTTAGGTTAAAAAATAATTCTTTTTACAATTACAAATTTCCTGGAAGGGTCTTATAACCATGATGTTGACTCTATTGGTTCATGAGAATAAATCCTAAGACCTAAAAAACCTTAGAAGCACGAAGAACCTACTTTTACCTAGAAGGCCATGAATAGTGAGCATGAAACCCATGCTTCAATAATAATAACTTTTCTTTCTTCTTTTCTTGTTTGTTACATAGGATACATATCGAAATGAGTAGAACAATTATGAAGACTGAAACTAGTCACATTTCTCAACACTCCCTATTAACTAGGGAGGTATTCATAATTGTTCAACTAGTACAACATCATATGTCAAATTGAAAAGTTCTCAAGAAGAGTCAGATTGATAAGCCATATTATAAGCATCATAATCATGACCAACACTATCTCTGAGGTCTAGCTAGACAAGCTCTTCTTTAATCAAGAGAATTATTCTAGGAGGCTTTACGTGTGATACTGCACTACCTCTACAAGGTACATACCCCATCTGGATGTCTACAAGGTATGTCCTTTTACAACTATTCTTATCTTGGATCTCCAATCCTAAGTCTTGAAAGAATATTGGTCCTCTTTGACCACTCTTCTCTTGGATACCTGTCACATCCTCAAAGAGTGCCGGTCCCTTTCATTTCTTGGATGTTATATCCTCAAGGAAACCATGAATGCTTATCCAATACTCTGCCATTATCTCTTCATCACCTAAAGAGGAGAATGCATATGTGATGTCCAACATCACTCCCTCTCAACTAGAGAGGATATCTCTATTCTCCCTTAATCTTGAGAATAGAACCTTGCTCCTTATTCAAGGAGACTCCTTTTCTCCCTCTCAAAACTAGAGGATATTCCAGACTTCCTTTCAAAAATGGGAATTCAACACCTTATGGTTTAATTTCATTAGAGTGTCATATACCAATTCTCCATAGATAACAAGCTCCCTCTTTCCTTCACATCGAGATTTCTTTCTTTCGAGGTATCATGGAGCCACCTTCTCTTTTCAGTCTTGTGATAGGTTCCAGGCCAATCTTCTTGCTTATCACTTTCTTCTTTGATATGAAGGCATTACATTGAGCCTTCCCAAACTTCAAGTTGATCATAGCTTATTATTTAAAGTGATCTTAATTTTACCTTCAGGTTATCTTCTGACACTGCTACCTTTTTAATCCCAAGATGTCCATATATTGACTTCACAATTTCTAGGTATCGGATGTCGAGCTTCCCTCAATATCCTTTTTCCATATAGTTGATCTTGCCTCAATTGCCATCATATATTCCTGCAACATTCTTCTAGGTAGAAAAAATAATATGTTAACCAGATAACCATTAACAATGAAAATTAGACTTACCTTATCATGATTACTTTCTTGATCCATCAACATGCTCGTGTTCCATCTCCATATGAATCTTCCTTCATGCATCAGAGTGCCCAAGGATCGAAATTGATTACCAAGTTACAACTTTTTTTCCGAAGACTCCACTAGATGTCAATCATTATATATTCTAGAGAAAGTATTAAATCATTTATATATTCTTAAGTAAGTCAAATCCTATTCTTTTTCAAGCATCATATATTCATATAATTAATGAAATTTTTTTCACAAGATTCAATGCACATGAATCTTATCCAAAGTTTTATATCCAACATGCATTCTTGTGCTTTCATCCAATCATCTTTCTATCATATATCTCACAAAGAGCCTGCATCTTGAACCATTGCATTCTTCCATCCCTTTACCAGTATTCTTCCACATTACATGGAATGTATAATAATTTTTTCATAATAATTCTCTTAATAACCTTCCATAGTGATGGTTCTCCCTGGATCTTGATGATCCACCTAAGAAATATGACTTCCTCTAACATAATGTTATATAATGCTTGGATGATTAATATGCAAAATTTTCTATATATCCATCTATCTAGATGATCTATACAAAGCAAATTAATCATGTAAATTCTGGAAATGCTACTATGATATGCTTTCTTCCTATGATGCTTATGCAAAACATATTATCTTAAAAGAAAGATTAGTCTTTAGAGAACCTAACAGTCAGTGAACCTTCTTTAGTGTTATAGATACTTCACTGCTTCCTTGTTTCCATTCTTTTCAAGTTCTCCCACTGCTTCGACTACATGAGCTTCACTCCCTTCCTTTCTTTTGTTGTTCTTTAAGCTTGGAAAATCCCTCGTAAAGTGTCCAAACTCATTGAAATTGAAGCGTTGCACCTTGGAAATGTCTTTCTTCTTGGAATTACCAAAATTTCCATTCTTCATCTTCTTGACTCGGTCTAGAAAGGCTTGAGATTTCTCATCTGATCCAATATCATCCTTGACCTTGATCCTTGATTCTTCCAATATTCATTACACCCAAAAATCATCAAAGGGAGTGGAATCATTCTTGGAGTATATGCTTGTCACAAAGTTTCTCCCCTCTGGTGGCAATGCATTTAGTACATAGATGGTTGCTTCAGAATTAGTGACAGGTTCCCCAAGTCCTTGTAAGTGGTCTCTTAGTTGAGAGACTCTCGTGAGGAAGGATGCCAAATCCTTATCCTTTTATTTATTAATTTTGTACAACTTATTCCCTAACGACATATTTTGACCTGTTGTACTTATCGAATATAAATTCACTAGATTATCATACATGGTCTTGGATGTCTTCAAGTTTGCAATGAATGGAACAATAAAATTTGTTGGATTCCACTATGATCCTTTGTTTCCTTCCCCTTTCTTGTATTTTTCTAGTTCTTGAGTCTTATCTTTCTCAAATTCAGTAATTTCCCTAGTAACATATTCCATTACTTCTTGTTCTATCAATATCAAGTCAATTATTTTCTTCCATTCTAGATAGTTTGATGCCCTAATGAGCCAATTTCTCTCTTTGCAGAAAGAACCCATATGACTTGAATATTTAGGCATGATGTAATAATATGTTACTTACTTGATGACCAATATTCTCCTTGATGATGTCTCCAAACTTCTTCATTCTATCAAGACCTTTGGAGAGTTGTTTATGATTTCCTTGAAAGATATTCCCTAGGATTCATCCACCAAAAAATTCCAACTTTTTACGATATCAACGCCCTCCTTGCGAGATTGATGTAGTCTTGGTCTTCTTCAATGTAGAAACCCTAGATTAGAAGGGTCTTCTACCAACAATTCTTCAACTAGATCCCTTCAAGAGACAATTTTCCTTGTAGTCTTATTCTTTCAAGATTTGTGAGCAATTCTTTCTACTATCCTTCCAACTTCCTTCCTTGTTCACCTTAGCTTTGATACCATGTTCGAAAATGTAAAGTGACAATTATTATATCTTATTTTCCTTAACCTTTATAGTGCTTGTGAGTATTTAGTTATCTTTTTTATCTTCTTTAGTTAGATCTATCATAAAACAATATCAAGAACAATAACAGTAACAGTAACATAAAGATGACACAAATATAGGCTCGCAGCCAGGGAAAATCCCCTCCAAGGGAAAAACCCATAAAATTTTCTCTCCTTAGAATTTGCTTCAAATGAGATACAAAGACCCAATCCCTAGACCAAGTCCTTCTCCCATTACCAAGTCAGCCCTTTCTTAAGTTTGTCCTTTATTTTGGATCAAACTGCTACACCTTGCAACTTTGACTTGCCAGCTACAACACTGCTACTTGACCTGCAACTTCGTTCGTGCAACTTCTTGGAAACCCTAATATAGCCTCCACTTGAGACCTACTTTGATCAATACAACTCTCCCAAGGTCAACGTGGTAAATATAAGGCTTTTCCCTCTTCCATCTACCAGATTCCACACTTCGTCCTATTGCAACTCGGACTTGCAACTTCAACCTATTTCTACAATAAAAAAAAACCTAGAATTTCACACATGAGAGAGATAGAGTCCATAAACAAGAAATTTTATCCCCCAAGCTTCTTCTAGACCTTCGCTCTCCTTCTTCTTCATTTTCCATGTATGTATCGAACTATTTCTTGTAAATCAAACTTGTGAGTGAGTGAGTCTCAAATGAGGTCGAATTGCTTCTTTTTATATCCTTCTCAAGGGGTCTGACTTGTACTCTTGGAGATTCCATGACTTTCTAGATTAAAAAATAATTCTTTTTACAATTACAAATTTCCCGAAAGGGTCTTATAACCATGATGTTGACTCTATTTACTCATGACAATGAATCCTAAGACTGAACAAACCCTAGAAGCACGAAGAACATGATTTTACCTAGAATACCATGAATAATGAGCATGAAACCCATGCTTTAATAATAATAAATTTTATTTCTTCTTTTATTGTTTGTTACATAGGATACATATTGAAATGAGTATGACAACTATGAAGACCGAAACTGTTATGCAACCAACTCACAAAACTAAATAAAAAAATAGATCAACGACTTGAAAAATAACCTTTTTGAGGGGGAAACCTCCTTTACATCACATAAATGAACAATTATTGGATGATTAAAATGAAAAAACCTCCTTTCTATATATAGGAGTCTAAGGGGTCACAATATAATCAGATCCTACATAACAATAATAATGTCAGGGCACAACAATTACAATAGTGGGCTTCTATGGGGCACAATAATAACAATATGGGGACTACATGGGTGCAAAAATAACAATAAGGGGGATACACTAACAATAAAAATAAGGGAATACACTAGTATTATAGGGACCTAACATGTCCCTCTCCTTAAAAAAAGTGTTGTCCTTAACCCTTGAGTAGTGCTGGATGTTTCTATATAAAATTCTCATCCTCCCATGTGGAATCTTTAGCAGGTAAGTTCTTCCACTTAATGAGATACTCTGAAATTGATCGATTTTGTAGCTGTTGAGTTCTTGTTTCTGTGACTTCTTCATGTTCCAATATGATTTTTCCTTCCTCGTCAAGTTCAAGCAATATTGTTTCAACTGGGAGCTTGTCACCTATAACCTTATTTAAGCATGAAACATGGAAAATTGGGTGCACTCAGGAAGATGCAAGAAGCTCCAATTTCTATGCCATAGTACCAATCTTTTGCAACAACTTGTAAGGACCATAGTACTTTGGTGATAATTTATTATCCTTCTTAGTGTTGAGATTTTTGAGGGTTGCGGTAGCATTGGATGTGCTCTTGCTCCCAAACTTTGTGGAGGGACTAGAGTACATGAGATATCCAAGACCCAGAAAGGGATTTGAGAAATTTCATCTTGTTTAAGAGATAATTAATTAATTATTATTTTTAATTTAAGAACCTAAGTCTAACTTAGGAAAATTAAAAGATTAAAGGTAATTAATTTAAACATGTGATGAAAATGACTTAAGTCACATAGATCAAGCTTTATTTTAATCTTAGCCATCGAAACAAGATTAGATCACGGTCATTGGTTTCCCAACGAGAAAGTATAAAGGAAATTATTGGGGTCAGTTGGAGAACACACACAGAGTTTCAGAGCACTAAAACTAAGTTGGAATTCTAGGGCATGATTTGCTAATAATTTCCAGAAGTTTTTTAGCTACAACGAGGGGTAGTATTGGCGAGAGGGATGATCTTATCCCATGCCAAGAGTCAGTAAGAGGTAAAGAATCATCGGCCAGAGAAACACAGAGGGCTTCAGGTGCTACGTAGGTGCTACACCGGCCTAGAAAGGACAACATAGAGGCAACATGAGCCCATCAAGACTTACGCAGGCCCAACCAAGCCAGCGCAGGGACAACGTAACCCAGTCTGGGGTTACACAAGCCTCTCTTGAGTAGTGCAGGGGCACACACAGGCTAGAAAAGCTGACACAGAGGGCTTCAGAGAAACACTGGGGTTTCTGAAGATTGAAAAGGGTTGAGTTCTTTAAATATCATTTGAGGGTGTGAATCAATCAGTTTTTCTATCTCCGGAATAAAGGTACTGCTGTAGATCTTGTATTTATCTGTTGGGTTAACCAATAATGTGTCCAAATTTGTTGTACTTAGAATCTACTTAATAATAAAAACCCTCCAGCATCCAAAAGACTAGTTTTACCGCATTGGGTTTTTCCGGGGACAGTTGTCCATAAAATCTTGTGTGTCACTTTGTCTATGTGCATGTATTCAATTTAGATTTGTATATGTGTAGGATGTTAAAGTGTTTACTTCGATGTTAATACTGAAAATTTCAGATTAATAATTTGTATAAGTAGGAGAAGTAAATCATGATTTAGAAGTAGGGTTTTTGCATAGGTAATATTCAGAAATTTTCACATGGTATCAGAGAGATTGCAGATCTAGTTGGATCACCAACAAGAATACTGATGAATCCTTGCTGCAGAAAGCCAGACCAAAAAGTACAATGTAGCAGCAAAAGGGAGCACATCCACATAGAGGCCATAGTGATACAGTCTCCACATAGTCCCACGTACTTACTGCGCAGAGGCAGCGTAGAGGTTGTGTTGGGACTGTCTGCTCACGCAGAGTCCAACCAAGGTGACACAGTCTTGAAGCTTTTGTTGATTCAGAGTGTCAGAAGCAGTGTTGCAAATCTTTAGTAGGTGTGGAAATTAGCCTAAGCACTAGTTGAAAAAGAGCGAGAAGAGAATACCTTCTCAGAAGATTTTCAGCCAAAAAAAAATCTAGAGATTGATCAGAGGATCGAAGAGATATGATTCCTTGTGATTGGAAGACTTCCAAGAGAGGGAGTCAGTTGTCAGAGGGAGAAAAGGGTGCCTTTCTCACCAAGGACCCTAGATCTGAGTCTCTAGCATAGAGAAGAGGATTTGTTCTGATAATTTTTTTTGAGAAGATGGAATCTCAAGGACTACGCGATCAAGATAGGTTGGATGACCTGTTTAACTTTGCAGTCTGGAAGGCCAAAATCCTGGTAGTCATTGAGGCATACGGTTTGAGGGAGAATGCAGAGAAAGTCCTGGCCACACCGACTGATGCAGATCTCCTGAAGAAGCATGAAGGAGTGACACATGCCAAGCACTTCATAATGGACGGAGGTAAGGATCATGTAGTACCACACATAGTCGAAAAGAAGATGGATAATGAGATGTAGAAAGCCTTAACCACCCTATATGAAGGAAGATCTGTCTAGAGGAGAATGCTTCTGGAAAATCAGATGAGGTTATTCATGATGGCCAATGGGAGGAGAGATCGAACCCTTTATTTTTGGATTACAAGTGACCAGGGATCAGTTAATTTCCATGGGAGTGAAAGTGGAGGATGATGTTATGGTGAGGACTGCACTCAATTCATTCACAGTGGAATGGGAAACATTTTTCCAAAGTATCTTGGGCACAACGGACCTTCCCAACTGGGAGAGTATGTGGGCAATCCTCCAATAAGAAGAACTTTGTCTGTTCACCAAAAGACAGTACAGCACTGAATCAAGTAAAGTGAAGAAGGAAGATGAATAAGATGCAGCCTTGGAATCACAGAGTCAGCAAGGGAGAAAGAAGTGGGATCTGTCTAAGATCAAGTGTATCCAGCGCGGTGAACTAGGATATTTCGCCAGCAGTTGTCCTCAGAAGAAAAAGGACAATGAAGCTCTATCTACAAGGCTGTTGTGGCAGATGATGGATCCAAAGATGAAATAGCCATGAGCGCTCATGAACCATGAAAGTGGGGTGACATGGATCTGTAGAACAGTTACAGAGTGGTGGAGGGATCCTTGAGTAGCCCAACTCTTGGATCACATCTGTTCTAAAGGAGCCTTAAGATAGTAGTGGGACAAGTGGAGCATTTGGTGCAAAGAATAACAGATGAAGCAAAGGCGAAGTTGGATACTGAAAGGGAGCAATGCAATGCAGATGTAGCAGCAACGTAGCAGCACATCGCAGAGGGGCTGATGTGACTTCAACAACGCAATGCAGGCTGGCTTACGTAGAGCAAAGCTACAACATCGTAGTGGCTTCAGGAGGACAGTGCAGAGCAGAAACCTATGGAGCTTCAGTGATGAGGATGCAGGCCAACTTACTTGTCTGTCAAAGATTGGGCAAGATTTTTCAGTTGTTTCTCTCAACAACTCAATTTTCAGTGCAATAGTTGGAAACACGATGCAATAGATTGAGAGGGAGTTGCAGTACAGATGTGGCAGTGGCAGTGGCAGCGTCATGGGCAATAGTATTGGAGAGAAACATTAGTTCAATGATGAAGGGTGGCATGCCAAGCATTGACGTAGACACCCACACTAGATATCAGTACAGAACTTTGGGGGTGAAGTAGTGTTGTGCTAGATAACATTCCTTGCTAAGAGGGAGTGTTGATATTTTTGAGTGTTGGAGTAGCATAAGATGTGCTCTAGCTCCCAAAATTTGTGGAAGGACTAGAGTACATGAGATCTCCAAGACCCAGAAAGTGATTTGAGAAATTTCATCCTGTTTAAGAGATAATTAATTAATTAATATTTTTAATTAAGGACCCTAAGTCTAATATAGAAAATTAAAAGATTAAAGGTAATTAATTTAAACATGTGATTCAAGATTAGATCATGGTTGTTGGTTTCTCAACGAGAAAGTATAAAGGAAAGGCTTGGGGTCATTTCGAGAACACACACATAGTGGCAAAGCACTGAAACTAAGCTGAAATTATAGGGAGTGGTTTGCTAAGAATTTCCATAAGTTTTTCACTGTAGTGATGGGTTGTATTGGTGAGAGGGATGATCTAATCCCTGGCCAAGATTCAGCAAAAGGCAGAGAAGCAACAATCAGAGAAGTGCAAAGGGAGCAACAGTTGTGCAATGTAGAGGGCTTCTGGTGCTATGCAGGCCTAGAAAGGGCAGCGCAAAGGCAACAAGAGGCCATCAGGACTTATGCAGGCCCAACTAGATCAGTGCAGGGATAACGTAACCTAGTCTGGAGTTACGTAGGCCTCTCCTGAGCAGCATAGGGGCACACGTAGGCTAGCAGAGCTGACATAGAGGGATTTAGAGCAGCGTTGGGGTTTCTGAAGACTGAAAAGGGCTGAGTTCTGTAAATCTCGTTTAAGAGTGTGAATCAACCAGTTTTTCTGTCTCTGGAATAGAGGTATTGTTGTAGATCTTGTATTTCTCCGTTGGGTTAACCTATATGGTGCCCAGATTTGCTGTACTTAGAATCTACTTAATAATAGAAACCCTCCAGCAGCCAGATGACTATTTTACCTGCATTGGGTTTTTCCAGGGACATTTGTCCAGAAAATATTGTGTGTCACTTTGTCTATGTGCATGTATTTAGTTTAGATCTGTATCTGTGTAGGTTGTTAAAATGTTTACTTCGATGTTAATACTGAACATTTTAGATTAATAACTTGTATAAGTAGGAGAAGTAAATTGTGATTTAACAGTAGGGTTTCTGCATAAGTAATATTCAGATTTTTTCACACTTAGCTTGCTTGAGGGAGATTTTTTTTATGGTTGTAGTCATAAAAATACCTAGTCGCCTACATCAAATTTATTTCGCTATGATGTTGATCTGCCTGTTGTTTCATTCAATTCTGTGCCAAAGTGAGGTTATCCTTTAAGAGTTGGAGAACTTGTTGTGATCTTCCACTGCTTGAATCTTAGAATTTTCTCTTAAAGATGATGTGATCGACGGTGGATTAAATCCATAAAGTACCATAAATGGGGTCATTTTTGATGCAGTATGGAAGGAAGTGTTATACCATCATTCAGCCAAATTTAACCACTTCACCAATTGAGTTTGTTTATTAGAGACAAAACAATGAAGATATCCTTCCAAACATTTGTTCACTATCTCATTGTTCCCATCAAGTTGAGGATGATAAGATGAGCTATGAATTAGTTGAGTACCCAAACAATAAAATAATTTATTCCAAAAAGTTCCAGTGAAAATGGGATCTTTGTTGCTTACAATAATCTTTGGTTTTCCATGTAGCTTTTGAATTGTTTCCATAAATGCAGTAGCAATTGTGTTGGCTTTAAATGGGTGAGATAATGCACAAAAGTGTGCATACTTGGTAATTCTATCAACTACCACCATGATGACACTCTTTTCTTTGGACTTGGGTACACTTTTGATAAATTCCATTCACACCTCCTCCCAACATTGCCTTGGAATGGATAAAGGTTGTAACAGACACGAGTTCTTAATTGTCTCAACTTTATTTTGTTTGTAAACCAAAAATTCCACCACAAACTTTTGAATATCAAGTTTAAGGCCATCCAAAAATAATTCCTTCTTGATCTTGTGGTAAGTTTTAAAAAATCCAGAGTGCCCTCCTAAGGGAGAGGTGTCAAATTCCAAAAGAATATTTTGTTTGAGTTGGGAATTATTACAAATATATAAGCGATATTTGTACCATAATGAATAATTTTTCTAGATAAATGTATCATATGTACTAGGATCTTGCTGCAAATTTTAAATGAGTGTCCACACTTCTTCTTCATTCTTCCATTCATCACTTGCTTTGGTTATCCAATCTAGTTGGATAATAGAAATGACACAAAGTAATGCTTCCACATCCTCATCCTTTATTGAGGGTGCATCTGCATCAAAATTTTTCTTCTCTTTTTTGTAGATTATTTCAAAGGCATAACTCAACATATTTGTGACCCATTTTTGTTGTTCTTCTGAAGATAATATCTGTTCCAACAATTATTTAAGATTATCATGATTTTTTTTTACCTTGAAGTGTCTTCCCATTGGGTAAGGTCGTTATTTCTTTAGTGCATGTAGTATTTCCAACATTTCCTTCTCATAAATAGGTGTTTGTAAATATTTCTTATTGATTGGATGGATTTCAAAAGCAATGGGTATTCCTTCTTGCATTAAAACAACAACAATTCCATTTCATGAGGCATAACATTCCACAATAAAGGATTTTGTGAAGTCTGGCGTAGCTAAGACCTGTGCTTGGAACATTGCCTCTTTGACATGTTCAAAGGCCTTAGTTGCTTCTGGGGTCCAAGAAAATGCATCTTTCCTTAGTAATGTTGTTAGAGGTGTTTCTATTCTCCCATAATTCTTAACAAACCTGCGATAATACCATGTCAACCCTAGAAATCCTTGCATATTTTTATGAAACCAACTCCCAAAAATAGAATAAAATAGAGATCAATTCCTTAGAATTCAACCACTTCAAGGGGGAAACCTACTTTACATTACATAATAAAAAATTCTTGGATGATACAAATGAAAAGACCTCCTTCTATATATAGGATTCCATGGGGTCACAATATAAACCTAGCCGACCTAACAATAATAGTGTAAGAGCACAATAATAACAATATTGGGGTTACAGGGGTACAACAATAACAATAAGGGGGCTACACTAACAACAAAAAGGGACTATACTAGTAATATAGGGACATAACATGCCCCTCTCCTCCAAAAAAAGTGTTTTTGTCAATGCTTGATTAGCTCTAGATGCTTTTGTATAAAATTTTCATCCTCCCATGTAGAATATTCAGTGGGTAAGTTCTTCCACTTGATGCGATACTCTAAAATTGATCGATTTCGTAGCTGTCAAGTTCTTGTTTCCGTGACTACTTCAAGTTCCAATATGATTTTTCCTTCCTCATAAAGTTTTAAAAATATTGTCTGTACAAGAATTTCTTCACCTATAACCTTCTTTAAGCATGAAACATGGAAAACTGGATGCACTCGTGAAGAAGCAGGAAGCTCCAATTTGTATGCTATAGTACCAATATTTTGCAACACCTTGTAAGGGCCATAGTACTTTGGCGATAATTTATTATCCTTCTTAGCTTGTTTGAGGGGCATTTGTTTATATGGTTGTAGCCATAAAAATACCCAGTCTCCTATATCAAAACTTCTCTCGCTGCGATGTTGATCTGCCTATTGTTTCATTCGATTTTGTGCCAAATTTAGGCTATCCTTTAAGAGTTAGAGAATTTGTTTTTGATGCTCGATGTGATCTTCCACTGCTTGAACCTTAGAATTTTCTCGTAAATATGATGTGATTGAAGGTGGATGATATCCATAAAATGCCTTAAATGAGGTCTTTTTTGCTGTAGTATGGAAGGAAGTGTTATACCACCATTCAGCTAGAGGTAACCACTTGACCCATTGTGTTTGTTTATCAGAAACAAAACAACAAAGATATCCTTCCAAGCACTTGTTCACTTTACATTCATTTTTTCTTTCCAACCTGAATGCCTTCTCCAATGAATCAGGTTCCCAAACTCGAACCTCATGTTGGATGTTACCCTTTAAATTCCCTATGAAGACATCAACCTTGTGTTCCTTTGGAATATCAACTACCCTTATATTCAATTTTTGGAAGTCCTCAATGTGTTCCACCACTGAACCCTTTTATTTGAGATTTATCAATTGGATAAATAATTTTTTGCTCTTTGTATCCTCATAATATGCTATCGTTTCCTCCGTAAAAATTGACCAAGTGATAATATTTTTATGGGAGCAAAGCCATCGATACCATACAAATGTATTTTGTTCTAAATATAAAGTTTCACTGCGTACCTTTTGTGTGTTTTGCACATTATTGAGATCAATATACTTCTCCATCTGTAGTATCCATGTTAGGGGATCCTTGCCATCAAACTTCCTCATATCGATCTTTGGAATATGGTGGGTCTTCAACAAAACATTAGAGTTTATGAAATCACGATTAAAATTTATTTTGTTCTCATCATGAGTTTCCTCTATTAACTTTCCGCCATTAGGAATCATTTCTTGTATCAACCTTGTCATCAAACCTTCCATGTTTGCTTTTATATTGTTCTTCATGTCTTCCATGTTGCCTTTCATTTTTTCATCGATCTTAGCTTCCATGTCATCCATATTAGCTTCCATGCCAGCTTCCACGCCATATATCTTAGCTTCCATGCCATTCTTCAAACCATCCATTTTATCTTCCATGAATTTCTTCAAACCATCCATCTTAGCTTCCACGCCTTTCTTCAAAACTTCCATTTCATTTTTTGTTGCCCTTTGCAAGAGCGAAATTTGGTGCACTTGCTCTTGTAATTTTGATATGTCATGTTGTGCTTCTTCCTCTTCATGAGTCATAATGGAGCCTTATGAAGGCTTAATGGGTGTTGAATTCTTTTTAGGTGGCATTTTAGAACCCAATACTGATATCTATGCTTCAATATGCCCTTTGAATCACTTCAAACTGATTTTTCAAACAATACTTATGCAATTTGAAAAAAAATACATGCCTTTTTCTTGCTTTTGAGGAGCTCGATATTGAAATTGAATTATATTTGTGATTTCGGGTCTTCAGTATTTGAAATTTGGTCCTGTAGTATCCCTCTGAATCATCTTTCCAATGCTACAACTCTAACCTGCTTTGGATGCTTCAAGACAAAGTTATTCCCAATCTCCCACAATGACCTAATTATGGACTAGTTCAGTAGAGGGAAATTGTAAAGCATGCCATGTGTTATTGTTTCCTCCTTCAGCTCTGAAATTGATATACAGGAAACTAAAGCCCGTGTGCTTTTAGCCAATTTTTACGGAAAACCAATCCGATGCTCAAAGAGAGAGTTATGACGATTTTCCCATGGTCACCTCTTTGAGATGAAATTCGGGAGCCTGAAAAAATCCTAACTTATAGATATCGTATCTTTGCAAATAATGCGAACCCATATTTGAAAATTTTACAAGAATTTCCTCAGGATCTTGGCTTCGCGTTATAAAAATTTCATCTTCTGAACCTTCTTAGAAATAAATTTATAACGAAAATTCCACGATGACCTGTTTGGAGCAGCGAAACCCTAGAATCCAAAGCTCTGATACCAAATGTTATGAAACTAGCTCCCAAAAATAGAAGAAAAGAGAGATCAACGCCTTAGAATTCAACCACTTCGAGGGGGAAACCTCCTTTACATTACATAAATAAACAATTCTTGGATGATAAAAATGACAAAACCTCCTTCTATATATAGGAGTCTATGGGGTCACAATATAATCCTAGCCGACCTAACAATAATAATGTAAGGGCACAATAAGAACAATATTGGGGTTACAGAGGTACAACAATAATAATAAGGGGGATACATTAACAACAATAAGGGACTATACTAGTAATATAGAGACCTAACACATATGCTTTATGGCTGTGGAGATTTTAAATTCCTTAATGGCTTTAATTTTGTTAGGGTCTACATTAACACTCTCATGAGATATAATGTGACCCAGATATTCCACCTCATGTACTCCAAAGAAACATTGGGAGGTTTTTGCATATAATTTTTTCTCCTCCAATAGTTTGAGCACCCTATCAACATGTTGAACATGATCCTTCCAAGACTTGTTTTATATTAGTATATCATCAAAAAATACGAACAAAAATTTCTAAGGAAGGGTTTGAAAATGGAATTCATCAAAACTTGAAATGTAGAAGGTGCATTTGTTAGGACAAAAAGAATGACCAAAAATTCATGTTGACCCTCAGGAGTTCTAAATGTTGTTTTTGAAATGTCTTCAGTCTTCATTCTAATTTGATGATATCTTGAACGAAGATCCAACTTGGTGAATTAAATTTCTCCTTTAATTCATCCAATAACTCATCAATGACATGAATGGTATATATATCTTTAATAGTGAACTTTTTGAGCTCCCTATAATACATACACATGCACCAAGATCCATCCTTCTTATGCACCAATACTACTGGAGTAGAGAAAGAACTTTGATGAGGTTTAATTATACCAACCTCTAGAATTTCTACAAGGCTTGATGTTCGGAGGAACACTTCCTAGAATCAAATGAATGGCATGATCATGATCATGAATAGGTGGGAGGTCTTTAGGATTCTAAAATACCTTGGCATGATTGTCCAAGACTTTTTGGAGATTTGGAGAAATATATGATTTCAATGTTTGAACCTCTAGTGAACATAATTTTGCAATTACGCCTCGTTGTTATTTATTTAGAAGCTTTTTCATGCCATTAGAGTTTATTATCTTTCATGGTTTCCCTGTGATATCCCTTAATTCAACTTCCTTTCCTTCCTAAAAAAAATCAATAAAATTTAAAGCTATTGTATCCAAAGATTGTAACCATTGGGCTCCTAGTACAACATCAACACCACCCACTGGAATGGAAATCATTTGACTATTCAATACATATTCCCCCATGGTTAGCTTGATATTATTGCACTTTCTAGAGCAATTTATAGTACCTCCATTTGTGGCCATCACTTGACACTCTGGTGCTAGATATAGGAAGCAATTCAATTCCTTGGCTATCTTACAATGAATAAAATTATGGGTACTACCTAAATCAATCAACACTATTACCTTTTTCTTCTTGATATGTCCTTCTATCTTGAGAGTTTGAGGAGTGGTAATTCCTGCCAATGCGTTACAAGATATGGTCGGATTCATTTCTTCTTTATCTTGGGTTTGTTCTTTGTGTATATCCTCTTCTTTTGAAGTTTTTTTTTCCTTTTCTTCCTCCTCTTCACAATCTATGTAAAATAATTTATTCTCATTACACTTATGACCTTTAGTGCATTTTATATAACAAATATAACAAATCCCTTTTGTTATTATTTCTTCCAATTTTTGTGATTTCAACCTTGTAGGTTGTGGAAGGCTAGGAGAAACAACACTTCCATATTTATAGTTGTGGATGGTAGGCTTCTTTGTTGCCATAATTTTTCTTTCAATTTTTCTTGTCAACCTAAATGTCTTCTCCAATGAATCAGTTTCCCAAAGGCGAACCTCATGTTGGATGTTATCCTTTAAATTCCCTATGAATACATCAATCTTATGCTCCTCTGGTATATCATTTACCCTTATATTCAATTTTTGGAAGTCCTCAATGTGCTTCGCCATTGAACCCTTTTGTTTGAGATATACCAATTGGCTAAATAAGGTGTTTCTCTTTGTATCCTCATAATGTGTTATCATTTCCTCCATAAGAATTGACCAAGTGACAGGTGGTCTACGAGAACAAAGCCATCAATACCATACAAAGTGATTGGATTCTAAATATAAATTTGCAATGTGTACCTTCTATATGTGTTGCACATTATGGAGATCAAAATATTGCTCCATATGTAGTATCCATGTTACCAGATCCTTGCCATCAAACTTCCTCATATCGATCTTTGTGTTGGCCCGTGATCACACATAACATGGAGAAGTGGCCCCTATAAGGAAATCACAGGGCAGAGGCAGAGAAACAGTTAAGATAGAAAAACAGCAAGGGAAGAGTCCTGAATGAGATTGTTTCAATTCGTGCACGTGTTCAGTTCGAGTCGTGAATGCTAAAGTAGGTCAAGTTGTGAACGTGGGGCAAGTATTCCACGAACAAATAAGAAATGACCAGGAAAAACCAAAGAGACAAGGTCAATAAACCACAGTAAGGGAGCAGTGAGGATCGTTGGATCTAAGTAACGATCAATGACGAAGATTCAAATCGCAATCACAGGTCACAAATGTTTTAGGATGGGCGCAAGGGTAAATGTTAAAATGAGAGAAATCAGATTTGCGATGAGGCGGGACTCGTTCACCCGTGGTGCACATATAATACTTATCTATTGCCCGCACTTCATAGCTTGCAGGTTCCTAACCTTACCTCTTAATACTTACGCCAAACCTTGTTTTTCCATCGATGTGATGAAGCGGGACATGCCATACCTTACCGCATGAAAAATATTGTTTCCACCTTAAACTTTACCTTTCTCCATCATTTTGCTTTATCTTTATACTTTTCCTTTTTCACCGCTATATCATTGTTTCATCTCCACTTTCCCCATTCCTTGATTGCGATTAAAGTGGGGCCATTATCCTCGACACGTCACCCTTCCCCTGTTGTCCATCGCATTTCGCAAAATTACAACTTATTTTATTTTTCCAAACGTTAAAACCTATGATCATCGATGTGTGATATCGCATCGCACAGTTTTTAGCTTACCATTTGAAACACCCACAACCTATTTTGTTTAACTTGTGATGCAGTCGGGTCCCGCCTTCCCTCCATGTCACTTACCTTCTCCCCCGCACTTCGCACTTCGCTTCTTTTAGTGTTTACCACCTCTTCTTACGGCTAAACCTTAAGCCTTGTGATCTGTGGGCTACGGTCTGGTCCCACCGTTTGCCATGTCACCTCCTTCCTCCCTGCACTTCACACCTTTCTCATTTAGAGTTTACCTTTACTACTTCATGGTAAAGAGTTGTGATTGCAACGTGGTTTGGCCCCACCATAATACTCCTTTCACCGTGAATATGCCATTCCTTCACTATCGTTCCCATTCCATTGCTCCACGCCATCATCCTCCTGCCACGTCACCTCCGTACTTCGCACCGCATCGCCAATTCCATTTCTTATAACATAAACTATAAAACATGTGAAGTGCACGGATACGATGTGGCTTCCGAAACTGAAGTCCATAAATTCCAAGTCTGGATATATGGGTTTTTTATGATGTTTTGTTTAAAAAGGGTCGAGCCTGGTCCCACCTTACCTATCATGCCATTTCTTTCTCCTCATCACCCTCCACCTTTCCTCCCTCTCCAATCACCCCCTTCTGATCTGATGGTCCATGTTTCATTTCAAAATCCCCACAACTTTCAAACTTCAACCATGGGGGGAGGAATCTGAAATGGGCGGTATCCATTACCGCCCACCTGTAGTGTCCCTTCTAAGTGAGATAGCTTTGATGACACTTAGAGATGGTGATTTTGATATAATGATATAATATTATGTATGAAAGACTTATGTACATGCTTATATGCTATGACCTGGTTTAGGTCACTAGGTTGTTGTGTGCTTATGATAATATCTATGGTTGTGTACACAATAATTGATTTTGGTTAAGAGCATATTAGTGATGTTTTCTCTTTTGGTATCCTATTTTGGACATAGGTGTATGACATTAATGGTGATTTAGAATTGAGACACAGATCCATGGATGATCATGGTTAGGTGGAACATATGGTTAATTATGATTTATGGATGATACATGATTTGTATGATTATATGTGCGTAATATCGTACTAAGCATGATGTGGCAGGGGACTTGGTCATTTCCAACAGGGATGCTCAAGTTATAAATGACCGTGGAAGTAATTTCTCCAAAACCAAAATGACTGTGGAAGTCATGCACAATATTTGGTAAAACTTGAATAAGTTAATTATGAAATTCATTTGATTTATTTGATCAATGAGATTGTGATGTGTGCAGGTCTTGGAAGAAGACCTTACCAACGAACCATCAGATGGGTATGAGCTCACAATTAGCACCTTAAGGTGAAACGTGGAGTTTCAAAGCAGAATAGATGAGAAGCCATGGAAATTAGGGCACAGAGTCCTAAATCCATGAAATATAAAGACGTGGAGTCTTGGATATATGATAAAAGGATTAGGACGTGGAGTCCTAAATCCATGAAATATAAAGACGTGGAGTCTTGAATCTATAATGAAATGTTTGGGGTGCGGAGTCCTGAATATTTAAAAAGATCAAGGTGTGGAATCTTGGATCTTTAGAGTAGATCAGGGCGTGAAGTCCTCAATCTACTAAGGCACGAAGATGCATGCAATAGGGGTGCGGAATCCCTATTATCCAAAATACCACTCATTGGCAGCTCACATATGAATTTCCTTAATAAGATCTCATTCCTAACAATTTTGGAGTGACTTTCTAAAAATAGAAAGTCATGTCTACTATTTCAAGTATGACCTTCCAAAAATAGTAAATCACCTCCAATCAATGGGTAAACAAGTATACTTGAAGTAAAATCACTTAACTTATGATTAATCAATTGTAATAGTTCAATCTCGACTTAATCCTCAATATTATTAATATTATTATTATCTTTTATGAGACTATGATATTATTATTAAAAGGGAACTATATCTCCTCAATCATTTCACACCTCTCTCCTTCATGACTCTCATGGCTCTATGTAACTCTCTATTTTAAATATTACATTACACTCTTTTTTATGCACTCATCAAGGAATGGCATATTCCTCTTACACTCATTAAATATATGTCATAAAATATTCCTCTTACACTCACTTTAATGCATATGTTACACTCTCTTTAAATAAGGCATGCATACCTCTCCTTAATGGCATAAGTTACACTCCTCTAAATGGAATACAATGCATGCATATTAATCCTCCTTTATGACAAGAATTTGTTGCTCCTCCTATATATGAGTCTCATGTATTCTCATTTGAGGAGAGAGGGGGACGGGGGGAGGGGGGGGTTAATGCCAAGAGTGGAAGAGACTTGAGGAATATTGTGAGAGGGAGAGATATGGAGAGTATCCAATTACTTCCAAAACAAATCTGAATTTCTTACTAATCTGCTAAGTATCTATTGAGGTTGAACATGAGTGGTATTTAGAGGAAGTGAAAACTATCTTCCTTAGTTTTCCTTGCATCTCTCTCTCTATTATTGTATTTTGGTATTGTTTGTGAGATTTTACAGCTCAGGGGTTCCAGGGGGAGGAGTTCTCCCTGGATATGGTTGGGTGGAAAACCGGATGGTTCAAATGAGTTGGTTAAGGGATCCAAGGTGGATCATATTCTCAACGATTGGAGAAGAATATCTCTTCAGGTATAATTTCCATTGTCCTAAAATTATAGTTTAGATTTAGCATAAAATAAAAAGTAGACATTTAAATTGTTGTAAGCATCTAATTTTGGTTTAGGCTTATGTTATTTAGAATATTATTGATTAGTTAAAAATGAAGACTAGATTAATCTATATGTATGGATGTTTAGATCTCAATATTGGACTTATTATTGGTGTAGTTTATGGTACTAATCTTGGTATTGTAGCATTTGAGAAAGGAAAGCCAAATATTGTTGAAGGTAATTGCAATAAATAAATTCCAAAGGACTTGGGTAAGTATTTCACGATTTATGGTTTTGTTTCAAGTAATTAGATGCATTTTTTAGAAATGGTTTTAGGATAGTTTGAAAAGTGTTTGACAAAGTTCGTGAATGAGTAATGTTATTTATACATGAATAAGTGTTAACTTGCAACTTACATCAGAAGTAATAAAATGGACATGTACCCAAAACATACCTGGAGGAATTACAGAATCAACACTTAAAAGAAAATGCAAAAATAATGGCAACTAAAATATGGTTTGGAAGATCAAATGCTTGAGGTAAGTTGGAGATAAATTTCAGTTATGGCTTATGTTTCATATTCTTATCAATAATTCAATGTTCTGTTATTCAAGTTGTTGTAATAGTACTATCGGAATTTTGACAAAAAGCCTTAATGGCTGTAGCAGTCAGGGCTGCCATATGTTTGTTAAATTGTAGCAATTGGTGCAAAAAGCTTGTCAATCATGTCAAATGAATTAGCTTGTGGGTGGTAAAATGTTTCAAGACATCATATGGTGGATTTAGAAATGTCTGATTTCAATAAGCATATCTTAGTAGCATAAATTTGGGTTGTTTTTCCTCATGTAGAGGTGTAGTTGTAAGTTTTCATTCCATATGTTTGACAAAAGTCATAAATGAAACATTTAGGCTATAAATTTTGTTGTTTTCAAGAATCGCATTCCTGGGCATTTTTAATTCGATTCAACCCAACATAAGGGGGTATCCGTGCCTAATGGTCATGTAACCCCTGATTTCATTCCAAAAAAATACTTTTCAGAACCCAGATTGGAAATCTGGGCGATTTGGCAGATTGTTGCTATGAGTTATGTGCGCCTGTTGTTGAGTCTTTGATGAAAGACTAAGATTATTTAGTCCCTGTTTTAAGATGGAAACATTTAAAGTTTCAATTCTGAATTTTATGAGATAAATATGTTGAAGAATAATCTTAAATTCATTGATGCTAAGTGTTTGACAAAATGCCTCAATGACTTTTAATTGCATGCTTGCAAAGTGTTTATCATAAGGGCTCAATGAGTCTAGAATGCGTATCTGCAAAGTGTTTGTCAAAAATCTTGAATGGCTGTAGCTTTTGTGCATATAAATTGTTAGTGTAAATTTCTTAGTTACTGTTGTTTTTATGTTACTATAAATTATAAATAAACTATTTAATGGGTGTAGCTTCCTATGTTTGCAAGTTTTTGGTATGAATGTGAAAATGAATTTAATACTTTGCTGAAGTGTGAATAAGATAGTTGTTTCTTGTATTATCTAAAGCTTTCAAAAAAAGGGCTTTTTGTTGGAAACAATTTTACAGTGACTAATTCTTTAGGATTTTGTGCTAATGAGTATTAGTGATTATGTGACATCTACTTCTCTATCTTACTGATGGTGGGTAAGGTGGGACCTTACATATGGTATCAGAGCAAGTTACAACGCCAGGGTCTAATGGGCCAATAGGCTTACTTGTAGGTTGATGATGTATGAATGTTGATTTTGCATGCATGTTGAGTTGTTGTATATCTTGACTTGGAAGCATATTGGTTGCATAGAGGATATTATTATCATTATGTCATTTAGTGACTCATGAAATAAAATAAAAAAATCCCTTATATTCCTTTATATTTGTGTTAAGACACATTATCAACAATATGTTAAAATGCTTAAAGACATGGTGGGAAAGGATGTGCTTGAGAAAGTTGGGGTTAAACCCAAGTATGTGAATGACTTGATTTTCAATCAATGAGTGAGATAGGTCGAGTGAATGCATGTAACACTGTTACCGATGAAAATAGGTAGCCTGACCTCAAAACGGGAACTCTAGCCCAAAAAATGGACATGTACCCAAAAAATACCTGGAGGAATTACATAATCAACCCTTAAAAGAAAATGCAAAAATAATGGCAACTAAAATATGGTTTGGAAGATCAAATGCTTGAGGTAAGTTGGAGATAAATTTCAGTTATGGCTTATGTTTTATATTCTTATCAATAATTCAATGTTTTGTTATTCAAGTTGTTGTAATAGTACTATCAGAATTTTGACAAAAAGCCTTAATGGCTGTAGCATTCAGGGCTGCCATATGTTTGTTAAATTGTAGCAATTGGTGCAAAAAGCTTGTCAATCATGTCAAATGAATTAGCTTGTGGGTGGTAAAATGTTTCAAGAAATCATATGGTGGATTTAGAAATGTCCGATTTCAATGAGCATATCTTAGTAGCATAAATTTGGGTTGTTTTTCCTCATGTAGAGGTGTAGTTGTAAGTTTTCATTCCATATGTTTGACAAAAGTCATAAATGAAACATTTAGGCTATAAATTTTGTTGTTTTCGAGAATCGCATTCCTGAGCGTTTTTATTTCGATTCAACCAAACATCAGGGGGTATCCGTGCCTAATGGTCATGTAACCCCTGATTTCATTCCAAAAAAATACTTTTCAGAACCCAGATCAGAAAGCTAGGCGATTTGGCAGATTGCTGCTGTGAGTTATGTGCGCATGTTGTTGAGTCTTTGATGAAAGACTAAGATTATTTAGTTTCTGTTTTAAGATGGAAACATTTAAAGTTTCAATTCTGAATTTTATGAGATAAATATGTTGAAGAATAATCTTAAATTCATTGTTGCTAAGTGTTTGACAAAATGCCTCAATGACTTTTAATTGCATGCTTGCAAAGTGTTTGTCATAAGGGCTCAATGAGTGTAGAGTGCGTGTCTGCAAAGTGTTTGTTAAAAATCTTGAATGGCTGTAGCTTTTGTGCATATAAATTGTTAGTGTAAAATTCTTAGTTACTGTTGTTTTTATGTTACTATAAATTATAAATAAACTATTTAATGGGTGTAGCTTCCTATGTTTGCAAGTTTTTGGTATGAATGTGAAAATGAATTTAAAAATTTGCTGAAGTGTGAATAAGACAGTTGTTTCTTGTATTATCTAAAGCGTTCAAACAAAAATGGCTTTTTGTTGGAAACAATTTTACAGTGACTAATTCTTTAGGATTTTGTGCTAATGAGTATTAGTGATTATGTGACATCTACTTCTCTATCTTACTGATGGTGGGTAAGGTGGGACCTTACAGCACCCCTCCACATATCATCCTCTCATCATTTCGCACCCCCCTATCTGATACTGCTTATCACTTGAGACCTCCTTTGAAATCCGGTTCTCGTTTTGCAATTCAAAAACACTACATGGGATTGAGGCGGAACATGTCGTTATGGCCTATACGTTCTAATCAGGAGATCTCCTCTAAAGAACCAGGTATGCACAGTACTATAGGCCTCTTCATAATGGATTAAGTGGAAATCACCAGACTGAAGGAGTGGAGGTTTGTAAGCAATAAACAGAATCGTAAAATGACAGTCACCCTGTCCACTTATGACCGCTCCTCGCTATACCATCTTGAAGGCTCCCATTATTAGCCTCAATGGGTGACCATGTCCTTTCTATTTTTGGTTTATTTTTGATGATTTTGCTGGTGAAATCTCAATTTCACCCCATTCCTAATTTAATTCTCTTAGTATAGAAGTAATTGCTCAATGTACGCTTTGCAAGGGTCTACGGTAATTAATCATTTATTTTAATTCTCTTAGTACAGAAGTAATTGCTCAATGTACGCTTTGCAACTTAGGTAGGATGTTTTGATTTCATAGATATGGGTCGATCATAAATGATTAATTACCGTAGACCCTCAAGGAGAACTCTATATATTTTAAGTTCTAAGATGAAAGTAGGGTTCTGGAATTTGGAAGAATTTTGCTGTAGTTTTGTATGATTGTACTCCCTGTGCTCTGATATACACATTTGGGAGAGATGCCTAAACTTAATATGATATAGAGATATTATTTGGATTCCAGATGGAGCAATGAGTAGTATATATTTGTTTCCTTCTGTTATCAGTAATCTCCTTTTTATGTATAATCATCTATCATGCTATTCTGCTTTGATGGTACATGTAATGTAGTTGTTGGTAGTCTGCAATTTTATTCATGAATTCATGTTTGCATAACACTTAGGTGTTAACACTCATGTATTAAGCTTGTTACACTCCCTTGATTTGCGCCCCACGAACCTCTGTTTTTGCCAAAATCTTATTCATATCTGCTTCCTCTGAGGTCGCGGGGGACAAATTCTTAAATCTCTTAAGCTTGTCTCTTGTGGGTTCCTTATTCGTTACTTCTACACATTTTAAAGCTTCTTCTCATTGCTTTATACTTGGCCCATCTAAAATCCACACAACCTCCTGATCTCTCTCATCGTTGGGGGAATTCACATGAAGCAGGCTGAAATGGTCTTCTCCATTCTAGAACCACTAAAACCATTATTTTCTTGACTCATATTCTTTCAAAGGCATTTATTCAATTGTCTACATTTAACCTCTAACTTTAAGATGTCCTAAGCACTAGTCTTGTGCAACTCAAGCATGTCTCTAGGAGATACAACATATTTTTGGCGTCATTCCTAGGGAAACAAATTAGAAAACCTTTTCCCTGGGATACAACATTATCTTCACCCTTCAATTAGGTGAGCACGAATGGTTGAGAGTTGCATAGCCCTCACTTTGGCGACTCCACTATTATTAAAGTTCAAGTGAGTCATAATCCTGGCTTACAAAAGGCCTCATACTCGATTAGATACTTTCCAGTAGAAAACCCCTTCTGTATCTGATCCTGAAAATACTATATTTAGGAGAGTTTGGAAGGAGAAGCAGCCCAGCCAGGCTGACCTTCCCACATTTACTCTAGAAGCTTTTCCTTCCTCATCTTAGAAAGCTGACATCTATGGTCCTGGCACCATAGCTCGCGTACTTGAGTATTCTCCAGAAGCCTTTGCTTTAGCCAGTTTAATCATAAAAAACGAAGTTGAATCCGCTGATATTTCTTTGCCTCCCTTACACCCTAATCCCGAGGCAGAAGAAATTAAAGAAGTTGTAGTCCTCTATAGCTTTTTATAGACCAATACAGAAACATTTATCTGACACACACCTGTTATACCACAGCTAATTCATCCTCAAAATTTACCTCCACCGCCCCTCATGGCTATACCTGGCTTTCTCCTCAATAAATATGCTCCATTGGCTTTATCTCAAGTATTGAATGACATGCCTCAAGATTATCTAAAGCTTCTACCTTGGTTCACTAGGGAAGATAGTACTTCTGCATAGAGACATATTGAAAACTTTTGTGCCTTTGCTGAGAACTTAAATGTAGAGCACCTAGATATGGTGTTGAGGATTTTCTTCCATTCCTTGGATGGAGAGGCTCGGAAATGGTTCAAATCTCTTGCTAATCACACGATCACCACTTGGGAAGAAATGGAAAATTCCTTCACACTAAAATGGGGAGAAAAGAGGGATCATGGATATGTCCTCACAAATTTCAATGCTCTCAGGAAGAGACACATTGTGGATGTAACATAATTTATAAAGAGGTTCAATAAGCTTTATAATAATCTTCCTGCTGAAATAAAGCGTCCCCAAGCAATTGCTAAGGTGGTTTTCACGAGAGCTTTTGAACCAGAGTTTGGGTTCACCCTAAGAGAGAAATTTTGCATCTCTGGATCAGATTCAGACTGATGCACTAGAGGTAGAAGCAAACTTTTCTTCTATTGGTAAATTCAAAGGTAAGACAGAGCATGAGGCTAGAAGAAGGGGTAGGGAGGAGGCTTCTACCTCTAATCAAGAGAGGGAATCACAGGAGTATATAATCGAAGATGTAATATCTCGGATGGGATATTTTTACTAAAAATGCAGATAAATAAATAAACTTCACAAAATGCCGCAAAATCAACATTTACTTACAGAAGATTTCCATGTAAAATTAAACATACAAGTACATGCAAATCCATAACACCATAATGCAGGAATGTAACTCAGATTTATTATATTATCACTGGGGTTACAAGCTGAAATGAAATATAGCTGAGATAAGTGAAATACAACTAGCCTCAAGAAAATCTGCTACAACCGCTGCACTGCGCTGGCCTCCAAAACTGAATTGTTGCACTCTCCCTCCGGCAATAGCTACCACTGAATCCACTAAAGCTCTTGTTGAAGATCTGAATGATCCTCACTCCAATATCACTGAAGCTCTGTGAGATCTCTGAGTGAAACCTCCTCAAGAGTATTGGGTTTCCGTCTAATACTCACAAATCACCTGAGGGTTTCTGTCCTGGGGCTACAGCATGAAGTAGAGAACCACGTCCTCAAACCTCCCATACACAATAAAATGATCTACTCCCAAATATATCTCCCAATGGATTCCTCCATTTATTTTATAGATCCCTTGGAGCCTTCTAGAGCATTATTTTATTATTGTTTTATTCATGGAGCACTTTTTCCTTTTATTAAAATATTCCTTTTTAATGCAGAAAAGGGTAAATCGGCTACCACGCCTCCTTCGGTCACTGAAATCTATGTCTAACTGTCCCATCATGTAGGTCTCCTCGTCCTGGTTCCAATGAGCTATTACACTAAGGTGTTCCATCGTGTATTCCTCCCGGAATGCCACCTTGAGCATAATCAGCTGAGTTAAGCCCATAAATAACTCAAAATTTTGAAAGTTATTGGAATGCATCAGAACGAAAGCCAAACTGCTCGAATGATGGAGTATATCAAGTGAATGCCTCCGAACACCATGAAAACTCCTAAAAAATTCTCCGAAAATCTCTTGAGCCCACTAATAGCACCAATCTGTATATGTGACTTGTCTGCTCCTAACTCTGGAAGTCCCTCCTAGCCTTGGTATGGGTGATACCAAAAATGGGAATATTACAGAAGAGATGAATAAGTTGATCAGGACCTCTAAAATAAGCTGGTGAAGCTTGAATTGGAGGCCAATAATTCCCCTCCTTGTCCTAACTAAATTATTCCAAACCATGGGTTTAATCCCCAGTACTGGAAGCCCCCTCTACAGTTGTTGCAGCAAGAAAGGAAAGAGCAGCAAGATCACATCCAACCTCCTCTATACCTGGAAGGGGAAATGGAGGGGCAAGCCGAGGAAGTCACAGGCAGTCAAGAAGATCAATTCCTCGCTTACTCAGAGGATGAAGAAGGTGAAATCGCCATATAAGAAGAGCCAGAAGAGGAGGAAGTCCCCCTATAGGATCGAGATATTGAAAGTTACTACAGGAAATTTGTGGATTTCATGCAAGCTCAACTCCACATGAAGTATGATCTCATTTCCTCCAGGAAGAGAACCCGAGTGTAGGAAAAATATGAAGAGTCGACATCAAAAGAGCAGAACCCTTCTAGTTCTGCCAATAAGGGGAAAAATCCTTTAGAATATTCTGCCCATCATAAATCCTCTGCACCCACCTCCTCAAAACAGGGCTCTGATTCTCCCCAAATTGAGAGATCCACATCTATACCCTTGAAACTGCCTGACCCTCCTAAAGAGCAGTTAAAATAAGTTATCACAGAAAAATATCCCATGGCCTTTAGCCTCCAAAAAGAATTAGAAAAGGTCAAGATCCTAGTCCCCCTGATCGAGCTCTTAAAACAACCCTCATACAAGGCCCAAGTCTCTCAATTCATGTTGCCCCAGGGTGTAGGCCCTCTCCCTGATAGCCTCAATCTCCAAGAAGAAAGACCCATGGTAGTTTTTGGAACTCATGTAGAAGAGTTGGATTCAACCACTCCTCCATTCTATGTGACTCTAGTTATACATGACCTGTTATTGCACAACTGCATGCTAGATTCTGGGGCTTCACATAATCTGTTGCCATTGTCTGTCATGGAGAAGTTGGGGTTGCATATCACTAGGCCTTATAAATATCTATATTATTTTGATTCCAAGAGGGTGAAATGCTTGTGAATGATAAAATATTTGGTAGTAAATTTAGCCCAGATTTCGGCCAAAAGCATGGTAATGGACATTGTTGTGGCCGATATCCTAGCTCGGTTTGGAATGTTGTTGTCTAGATCCTGGGTTACAAAGATTGGAGGATCCATAAAACTTGACCTCACCTATGCCACTATTCCAATATTCGGTGGGGAGGAAAGATTATTATATCATGAGTCCATATTCGTGAATATGGTCACCAAAGCTAATGGTTCCACAAATTCTCCAGTATATACTAAGGAGGGAAAATTATCTTGTCTTATGCTCGAGGAGGATGAGAATTTCCTGCAAGAAATGAAGATCTATCCTCTAATCCAGGAGAATCCTATGAGCATAGAGGAAAACTAAATATGGACCTTGCGATTTGATGGAGCTTACTCACGGGAAGGAAATTGGGCCAGGGTACTCTTGATTGTTGGAAATACTCAGAGGGGGGTGAATCAATATTTCTTTTCAATTGTTAATTATTGCCAGTTATATTCTTCACAATTATATATATATATATATATAAATATATATATATATATATATAGATATAGATATAATAATGATATCAAGAATTAAATAGAACTTCAATCCCTTTTTAATAATAGTATACAATAGATGAGAGAAGGGCACCAACCCCTTAATGAAACAGGGACCAACCTGTTTTCCAAGCACCAACTTGGAATTTTTTGACGCTCTGACCTCTAGGGCTTCGACCCTATCTTCTCAAGGCACCAACCTTGTGTTTAGGAGCTCCTACTCCAAGGACACCAATCCTTCAGAAATCTTTAGAGAGAAAATGTGAGATGTACTTACATAAGTGTCTTGAACAAGATTTATGATACCCAGCCAAATCCTCCAAGTCACCTCATGATGATATCAACACATCATGGTTTCCAATGGTGTCTCAAGATCAGGTTCTACAAGTGTCTTTAGATGAATTCAATAATTCCTCAAAGGTGTCTTCAATAATCTACTCAAGTTTTTCTCCAGGTCTTCCAAACAACTCTCTTCAAGTTTCTCAAGAGGGTCAAGAGATAGGCTGCAAAGATGTCTTCACGAGGCTTCTTCAAGTCAACTCAAGTATGCATTGTACAAGCCTTCAATTTCTTAACCAGGCCACAGGTTCTTTACACCTCTAGATTCTTCACTTCTTGAGGGCTCACAAGTTCTTCATTGTTTAACACTTGCCCTCAAACGTTACTTGTAATTCGTTTAAGAGATATCGAAGGAATGCTTCCAAGTCTGCTCCTTAATACTTGAACACCTAATCCGAGCTCAAAACTGAGCCTCTCAGGTGACTATGACAATTTCAAGAATACAAGTATCCATAGGTCTGAAGGATAGGTGATTGTTGTTTGAGCTGTTACAAGTGAACAGGCTTTAAGTAATAGTCTATTGTTATCACAGATAAGAGCCTTAAATGAGCTCCTACAGGTGGCAATGTAATCCGAGGTATTGTGTCATTCTCTACAGATATGTGAAGACAGTTTTGTGTGCCAAAACCAAACTATTATAGGTGACTGTCCCTCCTTATTAGACCGAGTTTAGTTCAAATGTGATTGTCTTGAAATATGCAATAGGACCGAGGCTAATTCCTTCACAAGTGACTGGTTCGAAGTTTGAATATTGAGGTGAGTTGCCACAACAAATACCACAGATCCGATGTTCAAGAACCTTCTCCAACAGTCCGAAAATTATAGAATAGTTTTTCAGTCTTTTCTTCTTATGTTCATGAGGTATGAACACCTTCCTTCTTAACCGAAATCTTTAATCAATAGCTGAGATGATGATTATTCGAAAGAAAGGAGATTGACGATATATATATATAAATACACAAAGTTTGACCCTCCAATGAATAGACATGTCCCTTGAAGTAGGCCGACTTGTCCTAGAGGGATGAGGTCGGCTCACAGACCAGAAAATTTCTTCTTAACTTAAAAAATTAGTAACTTTCAAACCACTAGCAGATTTTAGCTGAGTAATAGCTGGTTGGAAAGCTAAAATTATGCTTTATAAGATGCTATACAACTTAATGTATAAATATTCCTCCAAGGTGTCCAAAATATTTTTCCTTTATAACTGACCTTGAATATTTATGTGCAGAGAGTAAAATTTTGTCTCCAAGCTCATCTTCATTGTTAGGCTTCTTCATTATAGGGTCATCTGACTTCTCCTTCATCAACTTGTTGCCATCAATGAAAACTTGGATTAATATTGATATCACCAGGAGGATGCTTGGTTCCCCTCTCCTTTAAGCTATAATTCGAAGCCACAAATAACGTGGCTGAATATGAAGCCCTACTGTTGCGGTTGCAGGCAGCATGGAACACAAACATACAAAAACTCAAGGTGTTTGGAGATTCATAACTTGTAGTATGGAAAGTCAGGATCCAATGCCAAGCTAAACACCTGCGGCTCAGAGCTTACAGGAATGAGGTATGGTATTTAGTTGAGAAATTCTTTTTTGCTTTTAATGAGGGAAGAGAACAGAATGGAAGATTCACTAGCTGTGGATACTAGTAATTTCCGGCCCCCGGAGAATCCTTTGCTCATATATGAGGTTGAAGTCTGATACCGACCCTTCATTCCGGACAATGTTAAGCATTGGAAAGTTTTTTAATATGAAGAGCAGTTCCATCGTTTTATGGAAACAGTGGGCGAGTTCTCAAATATGGTGATCGATTCAGTCCCGGAGGATGATAGTGAGGATCCAAAAACCAGATGGGGAGAGACACTGGCCCGACATTGTGTTCTATAATTAAAGGAAACTTTCATCCCCAGGGGTATTGTGCCATTAGAGAGTCTGTTTGATAAGAATGATATCCTGGTGAATCCCAGCAAACTTACCCTAGATGAGCCTGTTAGGGATGTGAACATTGGGACAGATGAAGATCCAAAGGTGGTAAAGTTGTCGAAAAGGGTCCCTGAAGAATACCAAGTTCAATACCTCAGGCTGTTTCAGTCATATAGTGATGTATTTTCTTGGTCATACTAGGATCTGAAGACTTTTGATATTGATATTATACAGCAAAAGATACTGCTCAAAGAGGATGCCAAGCCTCATAAGAAAAAGCTGAGACAAATCAATCCCCTTTTTCTCCCATCCATTGAAAAAAAAATAAAGAAGCTATTGTAGGCCAAGATCATTGTCCCTCTAAGATACTCCGAATGGGTGGCGAACCTGGTGCCCGTTAGAAAGAATAACGGTGAAATCAAGCTCTACGTGGATTTCTACATTCTGAATAGAGCCTCACTCAAAGATAACTATCGGCTCCCGAAGATGGACCACATCTTGTAGAAGGCGGTGGGATCCTCCTGCATGTCCATGATGGATGGCTTCGCACGATATAATCGGGTGGAAGTGCTCATGAAAGACCAAAAGAAGATGTCATTCACTACACCTTGGGGGACCTTCATGTACGCCTGAATGCCCTTTGGCCTGATAAACGTTGTTGCCAAATTCCAGCGGGCAATGGATATTTCTTTCACAGGAAAGCAAGACAAGTTTTTGGTGATCTACCTGGACGACATCACAAAGGGTGATGCTGAACATATAGAGCACCTTCGACGAACATTTGATAAATGTCGTAGAAATGGTTTGTCTCTGAATCCTCAAAAATCCATGTTTTCCTTGGACGAAGGAAAGTTGCTGGGGCACATAGTAACTAAGGAAGGAGTGAAATCGACCCGAAGCGGGTAGAGGTGATAAACGAAATTCCCCTACCAAGAAATAAAAAGGAAGTACAGGTGTTCTTGGGAAGAATAAATTTCCTCATAAGGTTCATTCCCAACTATGCTGAGATTGTCTACAACATCACTGGGATGATGAAGAATAATAGTGAACTTAGATGGACCCCTGAGTCTAGGGACTCTTTCAACAGGGCCAAACAGGCCTTTTCAGAAGCTCCAGTGCTGGCAGGTCCCAATTATGGGAAGTCGTTCATGATTTTCTTCTTCGCCTCTCCTCACATAATAGCTGCAGTACTTTTACAGAAAAATGTCGATGGGCATGAACAACAATTGCGTTCTTCAATCAAGTCCTGCAGGAATTTGAACTGAAATATGATATCCTACATAAGAAAGCTTATGCTCTATTTAAATCGTTGAAGGAATTCTGGGTGTGTGTGTTACAATCAACCATAACAACTTATTTACCCACTGTAGCAGTGAAGGATATTCTGGTATAGGGTGACAATGAAGGGAAGAGGGGAAAATGGATAGCTAAGATCCAAGAGTACGAACTGGAGATAAAGCCTACTAAACTCATCAAAGGCCAGCGGCTGGAAAAAATATTTTCTGAATCTGACTGTCAATCTATGGGAATAAATTTGTCTATGACAGGAGGAGAGGCATAGGAGAACACAAGTGCACACCAAGGCATAGGATATTCCGCTCAGAAAACACATGTCAAGTACCTCCTATCCTCATGGTATAAGGATATAGTGGAATATCTTTTAACGCTGATGTTTCCCCCTCACTATGATAAGACCAAGTATCACACTTTGAGATTGAGGTCTCAAAATTACATTGTGGCAAATGGGCAACTCTATTGGAGAGACTCGGCGAGAATCTTATTATTGTGTTTAACGGAGAAATAAGTTGACCATGTGATCACTGAGTTCCACGAAAGGATATGTGGTGGGAATTACAGTTGGTGATCCACTGCACACAAGATTCTGAAAGCAGAGTTCCTTTGGCCTAAGTTGTTTGGCAATGTACATGCCCACATCCGGGCTTGCGAGAAGTGTCAGGCATTCACTGAAAAACAAAGGTATGCACCTCTCCCATTAATTCCAGTACATGTTGAAGAACCTTTTAAACAATGGGGGATTGAATTCATAGGAGAGATTCATCCTGTCTCTAGCAATCAGCATCGATGGATCCTCACTGCTACAAACTACTTCACCAAGTGGGTAGAGGCAGTGCCCGCAATAAATGCTACAGACTCGGTGGTGATCAATTTCCTCGAGGAGAACATAATAGCTATTTTTATATGCCCAACTAAAATCATTACAGATAATGCCCAGGCTTTCAAGTTGGCTAAATTTTTTAATTTCTGTCAGCATTACAATATCCTGCTGGGTCACTCCACTACATACTACCTACAGGGGAACTTGCTGGAAGAATCATCCAACAAGACACTGTTGAGGATCTTGAAAAATACCATCAACAAAAATCAAAATAACTAGGATTCCCAGCTCAAGTTTGCACTTTGGGCAAGTCGCATCACTGCAAAAATATCCACAGTAAAGTCCCCTTATGAAGTGGTGTATGGCAGGGCCGCAGTCTTCCCTATTCAGCTTGCATTACTTGTGGCCTGATTCTTACAAGAAAGTGAGGAGGAGCCAAACGACCTTATCCGAAGAATGGATTAGTTGGTGGAGTTGAATGAAACACGGGAACATGTAAGCCTCAGACTAGAAAAATATCAAGAAAATATGAAAGGCTTATTTGACCAAAGAGCTAAAGACAGAGAAATCTAGGTTGGGGATTTGGTGTTGCGATGAGATGTCAGGAGAGTGGAAAAGAGGAAAACATGGGAAGTTATACCCCCTCTGGTTTTGTCCTTTCAAGGTGCCAGAGGTCAAAGACAACAATAATTTTTCCCTAGAGAACTTAGAAGGGGATACATTTGAGGCGCCCGTGAATGGGCAGTTCCTCAAGTTCTATTTTCATCACTAACGAGGGCTAATCCAACTCATTGTATATATCATTCCATTTTATATACTCCATTTTGTTTACATTCCTCCCATTTCATCTTCCATTTTTGTGTCCACTTGATTGTTGGTATAAAAATTTGTCTAATCAATATGTATTTGTGACTCAATGAGCCCAATAAAGCACATGCATTCAGGGTGTGCAAGTCCTCAACGCACTTAGAACAACACATTGTCCCCAAATGGAGCCAATGTTGGCCTATGATCGTACATAACATGGAGAAGTGGTCCGTATAAAAAAATACAAGGCAGAGGTAGAGAAATAGTTAAGATATAAAAACAGCCAGGGCAGAGTCCTGAACGAGATTGGGTACATTTGTGCATGCGTTCAAGTCGAGTCGTGAATGCTAAAGCAGGTCAAGTCGTGAACACGGGGCAAGTATTCCATAAACAAATAAGAAATGACCGGGCGTAACCAAAGAGACAAGGTCGGAAAACCACAGTAAGGGAGCAGTGAGGACCGTTGGATCTAAGTAATGATCAACGATATAGATTCAAATCGCAATCGCAGATTGCAAATGTTTTAGGATTGGCACAAGAGTAAATGTTAAAATGAGCGAAATGCGATTTGTGATGAGGTGAGTCCCGTTCACCCGTGGCATGCATATAAGCATTTCCTATTGCCTGCACTTTGCAGCCCGCAGGTTCCTAACCTTACCTCTTAAGACTTACGCCAAACCTTGTTTTTTCGCTGATGCAATGAAGTGAGACCCGCCATACCTTACCGCATTATCAAAACTGCATGAAAAATCTTGTTTCCGCCTTAAAATTTACCTTTCTTTGTCGTTCCGCTTTATCTTTATACTTTACCTTTTTCACCGCTATATTATTGTTTCATCTCTGCTTTTCCCCATTCCCCGATTGCAATTAAAGTGGGGCCATTCTCCCCGACACGTCACCCTTCCCCCACCGTCCATCACATTTCGCAAAATTACAACTTATTCCATTCTTCCAAATGTTAAAATCCGCGATCGCCGATGTGCGATATCACATCGCATAGTTTTTAACTTACCATTTGAAACACCCACAACCTATTTTGTTTAAATTGTGATGCGGTTGGGTCCCACCTTCCCTCCACGTCACTTGCCTTCTCCCCCGCACTTCACACTCCGCTTCTTTTAGTGTTTACCACCTCCGCTTATGACTAAACTTAAAGTCTTGCAATCTGCGGGCTACGGTGTGGTCCCACCGTCTGCCACGTCACCTCCTTCCTCCCCACGCTTCACACTTCACTTATTTAGAGTTTACCTTTACTGCTTCATGGTAAAGAGTTGCGATTGCGATGCGGTTTGGCCCCACCATAATACTCCGCTCACTTTGAATACACCATTCATTTGCTATCATTCCCATTCCATTACTCCACGCCATCATCATCCCGCCACATTGCCTTCGTACTTCGCATCGCATCGCCGATTCCATTTCTTATAACGTAAATTGTGAAACATGCGAAGTGCACAGATGCGATGTGGATTATGAAACTGAAGTCCACAAATTTTCAAGTCTAGATATATGGGTTTTTTATGATGTTTTGCTTAAAAAGGGTCGAGTCCAGTCCCACCTTACCTACCATGCCATTTCCTTCTCCTCATCGCCCTCCACCTTTCATCCATCTCCAATCACCCCCTCCTAATATGACGGTCCATGTTTCATTTCGCACTGCCCATAGCTTTCAAACTTTAATCATGGGGGGAGGGGTCTGAAATGGGCAGTATCCATTACCACCCATCCCTCCACATGTCGTCCTCTCGCCATTTCACGCCCCCCCTCTTTGCTTGAGACCCCCTCATAAATCTAGTTCTCGTTTTGTAATTCAAAAGCACCGCATGGGATTTTGAGGCGAAACATGCAATTATGGTTTATGCGGTCTGCTCACGAGATCTCTGCTAAAGAACCAAGTGCACACAGTACTATAGTAATCTTCATAATGGATTAAGTGGAAATCACCAGACTGAAGGAGTGGAGGTTTGTAAGCAATATATGGAATCGTAAAATGATAGTTAGTCTGTCCACCCACGACTGCTCCTCGCCATATCGTCTTGAAGGCTCCCATTATTGGCCTCAATGGGAAACCATGTCCTTTCTATTTTCGGTTTAATTTTGATTATTTTTCTAGTGAAATATCAATTCACCCTATTCCTGTATTAATTCTCTCAGTACATAAGTAATTGCTCAATGTACGCTCTATAAGTTAGGTAGGATGTTTTGATTTCATAGATATGGGTCAATCATAAATGATTAAGTACTGTAGACCCTCAAGGATAACTCTATATATAGTAAGTTCTAAGATGAAAATATGGTCCTAGAATTTGGAAGAATTTTGCTGTCGTTTTATATGATTGTACTCCTTATGCTCTGAGATACACATTTGGGAGAGCTGCCTAAACTTAATATCATATAGAGCTGTTATTTGGATTCCAGATGGAGCAATGAGTAGTATGTATATGTTTCCTTCTGTTATCAGTAATATCCTTTTTATGTATAATCATCTGTAATTCTATGCTGCTTTGATGGTCCGTGTAATTTTGCTGCTGGTAGTCTGCAATTTTATTCATGAATTTGTGTTTTCATAACGCTCAGGTGTTAATGCTCATGTATTAATATTGATGCAATCCCTTAATTCGCACCCCATGAACCTCTGTTGTTTCCCATATCTCATTCATATCTACCTCCTCTGAGGTCACGGAGGACAGATTCTTAAATCTTTCAAGCCTGTCTCTTGTGGGTTCCTTCTCCGTTCTTCCTCAATGCCTTTGCACATTTTAAAGCTTATGCTCATTTTTTTGTACTTGGCCCATACAAAAGCCATCAGTCTCATAGCCTCCTGAGTTGTCTCATCATTTGGGGAATTCACATGAAGCAGGCTCAAATGGTCTTCTCCATTCTAGAACCACTAAAACCATTATTCTCTTGGCTCATATTCTGTCAGAGGCATTTATACAATTGTCTACATTTAACCTTTGATTTTAAGATGTCCTAGGCATTGGTATTTTGCAACTCAAGATTGGCTTTAGGAGCTACAACACTTTGGAATATGGTGGGTCTTCAATCCAACGTTAGATTTTATGAAACCATGATTAAATTTTTTTTATTCTCATCATGAGCTTCATCTAATACCTTTTCTCCATTAGAAATCATTCCTTGTAGAAACTTTGTCAAAAATTCCATGTCTATTTTTAAACCATTCTTAGAATCTTCCATGTTGTCGCTTATTTTTTATTCTATACCATCCATCTTAGTTTCCATGCCATCCTTCAAAAATTCTTTCGTTGCGATGTTGATATGCCTGTTGTCTCATTCAATTCTGTGCCAAAGTGAGGTTATCTTTTAAGAGTTGGAGAACTTGTTGGTGATGCTTGATGTGATATATCATTGCTTGAACCTTAGAATTTTCTCTTAAATATGATGTGATGGATGATGGATGATATCCATAAAGTGCCATAAATGGGTACATTTTTGCTGCTGTATGGAAGGAAGTGTTATACTAGCATTTAGACAGAGCTAACCACTTTACCCATTGTGTTTGTTTATAAGATAAAAAAAATGAAGATATCCTTCCAAACATTTGTTCACTATCTCAGTTTTCCCATTATATTGAGGATGATGAGATAAACTATGAGGAAGTTGAGTACATAGACAAGAAAATAATTCCTTCCAAAAATTTCCATTGAAAATGGGATCTTTGACGCTTGTTAGCACTCCAGTAAATTCTTAAGTTGTGGGATTTTGGTTTTTATTCAAAGAATACTAGAGGTAACTACAAAGCTACTTCAAACTCTAGGATCTATCCTTCATAGGGTTCAAGAGGGCTCTCTCTTTAAAGTTTAACTTTGTTTTGATTTATGAATATTAAGCTAGTTATTAAAGTGCAGATTTGGTTTTGTTTTGTTGGATTTGGTGGGAAAATTTCACTTGGAGAGTAGATAGAGGGAAATATACTTGTCCATTGGGCTATGGAGTCTAAGTCAAGCTAACAGAACTGGGATCAAAGCCTAAAAGGTCAAATGTCTGCAGGGCAAGGTAGATAACCCTTGGAGATCTTTGGGAAAAATGGTTTTTGAGATGGTATGATCAGGATAAAGGGAACTTAAGGATCGTTTGATCCGGAAAATGGAAGTAGAAGATAGAGGTAAAAAAAGAGAGGGAGAAATTAGGAATTCCCTGCACTGAAAATCAGAAGAAAACAAAGAAATGATAACTAGTTAAAAACAAGGTGTTATTAACATGTCCTGTAGTAATACTCCTAGTTATAAATTCAGATTTAGAATTAAAACACAGATGTATGAATGAAACAAAAGAAGACAACAATGAAAATTTTAAACAGAGTAATTTGCTCCAGATAGCTTATCATAGGGATCCTGAATTATGGTGCCAAAAAGTTGATCCAGTCTGCTTCTCAAAATCGAAATCCAAAGCCTTCAAGTCAATGAAAATATCTATAGTAATCTCCAACAATTTTATTCCCCACCAAAATACTTTCAAGAGTGAAGTATTTATATAAAATGTCTTACAAAATATCCTAGCTGACTTCTAGAAATAAACTTAGGAAAATTAAATCTCTCACAACAATAATAGTGACAGCCTGCTCAACAAACTAGCAAGCTGTCCTATTTTATTCAAAATAAATAGAAATTGTTTTAAGATAAGAAGCAGTTGGCTGCTTATGTGTCCTTTCTGCTGGCCTTTTAGATATTTTTAGAAACTAGCTTTCCTTCAATGATACTCTTTCATGCTGATATTATTTCTAATTAATACACTTTCACTTCAGATACTCTTTACCTTCAGTAGAATTGCCTTCTTGCTGTAAAAATCTATTTTTACTGTGAAATCAACAAACAAATTTTTTGTTCCTCATGTGTTTGCCTTTCTTTCTTCATAGAAAATCAGTCAATGCCTGCCACTCCTCATTTTTAGGAATTATAATATTCTTGAGTTTCCTAAAATTTTCATCAGCCTCAGTGTACCTGGAAAATGTGGGTTTGATAAAAAAAAAAATGTTTGATTTCATACTGCAAGTAGAACAAATCTTCAAAAAAATTTAGCAATACTTTCCTTGTGGGAATACCTTGGCCTGTTGGCTTGTTTACTTGCTCCTTGGCATGTTCTCTGATATTTTTGTCATAGTCATTCTGAGGCATTAGCTTGTCATTAATCACTATAATATCTGGAAGTCCCTTTTGCCTTAAGTTAGTGAATTTAACCATAAATCTAGTGATAGCAGTGTTCATTCCTTCCCATTTATTTGCTTGTATTTTTACTTAATATCTAAGTCCTTCTCCTCATCTGAATGTGAGGAGGAAGCCTCCATACTTTGTTGCCTCTCCATTAACTGTGCATCTTCATTATTCAACTGTTCTTGGTTCTGATTTGGCTCACTGATGATTACTATGGTGACATTGGTCTCTGTCTGTGCAGTGTTGGTATTCAAAGGATGTGTATCATCAACATCTATTGCCACCTTTCCTTTAGCTGCTGTATCCAGTTTTGGCCTCTTGTTGTAGATGATTTTAAACTTTGTCTCTGTGATAGTTTCTGCAATATAAGCTCCTCCTTCCTTGATTATTTTAGTGGATGGATCTGGCTGTTTGGAAACTTCCATAGGGTGACTATTATTCCTTTGGTTTACTACCTCTATTAAAATATTCTCAACCCACTCAATTTTATTAGCAAATTTATCTATATCTGGCTTTGACTCATGGATAAAGGGTGTCAATTTACATTTTACCCTTAGTTTACTTAAGATCCCTTGTGGATCATAATTCCATGGGAAGCTTTCTTCTAATTTGTATTCTTGTAATTGACTTGCTGCTTCCTTTTCTGCTTCTTTTTTATTACATATGAAAGGCCCAATTTGATTTTTTGAGTTTAAACTGAGTATTTTTCTTGGCTGCCATAAAATTATTTGAATCTGAATTCAAGATCTGCCTAATGTACTCTAAGGAAAAGATCCTCATAGAAAAATGCTTAGGTAACTTGTAGGGCAATAAGTTAGAACCAAAAACTCTGATTTCAGTGAATTCATTATATAAATACCAATCTCCTACTTTGCTTTGCTCTGATAGCTGCAAAATTATATTCATTTCCTAACTGATTCTAGGCTCTTCTGCTTTTGTCAAGATGGTGGTCAATGGATGCACAAACAACTCAGCAAACTCTGAATAACTGAATTTTTTCCCTTCTTTTCTAGGTATAGATGTCTGTAAGACAACTGATAGATGTTTTCCTTCTATATCCAATTTCTGAAGTGAAATAGGAAATTTCTCTGATTGGAAAAATAGAAACAAGTGTAAAATATAAGAGGTATATCTAAATACCCCTTCCAGCTGCGAATTAGACAATTGATAGTGAATTATATCAGCTATAAAACCAACATAGTAAAATATGACCGAGGGTGACTGTCCTGGAGAAAATGTAGACAAAAATCCCAGTATTGACTCATCAATATGTTCATCGGTGAAGTACCCAAGTATAAAGGAAAGCATGGAGATAACATGCCTTGAACCTTCAGGGAACTTGGCAGTGGAATATGGAGGGTTTAATTTTGGGATTTCAACATGTAGAGGCATGAAAGTATGGAAGATCATAAACCTTTTAGGAAATTCTAATTTAATGTATAACTTAGTGAGGGCTTCAATGGATAATGGTAGTGCTTGAGGGTCTAGTTGAAGCTACAACATTTGGTTTATGGACTCTGTTGTAATGGTAAATAGGACCTATTTTTTGCATTTACAATAGCTCTCTGTTCAGGGATGTAGTACTGATAACACAGTCTGATAATTTCTTGACAGGGGTGAGTCAGGGGGACTACATATTTGGGCGAATTGGATTCCCAAATATGAACATCTTCTTGCTCATCTAGGGATTTTTCAAAACACCAATTGTGTATATCTAAAAAATTGAACTCAACTATAGGATCAACTATTTTGTAGTCAATGTCTGCTAAAGGAATATGCTCAATATCAACAAGTGGGGGCTGCAAAGGGTTCACTACAATGGCAGTATTTGGAGTCATAGCAGGAGTAGCTTTAGGAGTTTTTGAATCTTCAGATTTGTTTCCACTCTGTTTTTTAGGCATTTTTGTAGGCTTCTGCAAGTTTAAATTGTTTGCAGATGTAATTTTGCTATGGCAGAAGCTAGATTAGGCAAATTCAACAAGATAAAATGCTTCTCTGGCTTTTATGGTCAATTGGGTCTCTCAAATGAGGTTTTAAGTCTAAAAACTGGTCAAACACAGAAAACAAGGGTTTTTTGAGTTTTTTGACAGCAAATTGGGCTCAAATTTTGATAAAAAGGGTTTTTCAGAAGATACAGGGCACCTGCAGAGGATTTCTGGATTTTAATGCTTTGAATTTAACCTAAAACTGTGAAAAATGATAATTTTCTTTGAAAATAGTGCACAACGGATTCTAAGGTTCTTGGAATTTTTTTTTCCAGAGTTTTGCCTGTTTTTGGGACTTTAGGGAAATTGAATTTAATCAATTTCTTAATCTCTACTGCTTATTTTTCTTTTTAAAGGTCTTTTGAATTTAGTTGTAGGTTAAATTCTTAGAAAAATACCTGGTTTTGACGCAGGTATTGGTTTTAACAGGGTTTTCTGCAATCTTCTGGTTGAATTGAATCTTCAGTGGTTGATATGGAGCAAGTGCAGCTCCTCTGCAGTCTTTTACAGGTCTCTTGGGCAAAGGTTTGAAATAATTTGGTGTCAAGATGGGCGAAAATGGCTATCAGAGGCTTTTTTGCAAGTTTACACAGTCGAGAGGACAAACAATGGCTTAAACGCGACACACAGGTGAAAAGCATACACAAAGGTTCAATTAAACATTTGATTCGTATTAACCTTTTGGCCTTAATTACAGGTCACATCATGGCGGTAAAGTGTTTTTCGAATTATTGAAAGGGCAAAGATCAGTGGTAATCGCTTGGGTTTTTAGTGGTAAGAAGTTTTAATGAAAACCCATGCGATCCAACCACAAGAGGCCATGTGGAGGGGATGGTTCAACGCAAAAGCAACCATTTCGCATGGATATTGTGTTTGATCAGTCGTGCACTTTGTTCATGTGATATCGCTTGTCGATCGTTGGATAAAAAGTGTTGAAGCGAACAATGGAGATTGCTTGGGAGTTGCGTCAGGGTGAAAAGGTGGGACCAATCTATTACATAGGCGAAAGGGTTAATATTTATGAAATAAAATAGTTTAGACCACGTTTAAACCATAGTCTCATTAGCATCGGGGGATTAATTATGGTTTAAAACATTGCGATAATGTTTTAATACAATGTACAAAGTGTGGGATTTAGTCATGATATATACATATGCGGGGTTAATTTTTTTATTAAAACATTTGTTTAAAATGATTTTAATAAAACATAAGTGGGCGGGGTTTATATTGTTACATTTTATAAAAAATGTTTCTCAAATGTGCATAATGATGCATTATATTATATAGTTTTTTTAAAATTTTTGAATAGTTAAAAAACTAGAGGACGGGATATTTAAATATGGATAATCTTTTAGACCAAAGGGATTTTTATTTTGGGATTATATTTAAGCACATGGGATAATATACCTTGGTCAAAATTTTATAATAGTGGGTTTTTTGGAGTTTATTAGATAAAATGGAATTAATAATATAGGAAAGGGTATCTTTAGGGATTTAATAATATATGTTAAAAGTTAATATGAGAGGGGAATGAAATGTAAAACAAAGTACACATTATCTCCAAGTATAATACAAAATCAAGCATTGATCATTTTCATATTTCTTTTACTAAGGATAAATGTAAATTTGTGGGTTTTTATGAATGTTTATGAAGGGATAGAGTTAATTACATGGGGATTACAATTTTACTAAGTAAGATTATGTTTTTACTTAGGAAAAAGGGGCTTTAGTACATGAATGAAGGTTAAATGATGATAAATGAGGATTTTAACATAAGAACTCAATATTTTCAACTAACCAGTCATAGAACCTTGGGTCTGGTCTCAACAAAAGTCAGAGAAATGCTCTGAGCCTGTTTTGACTGATAGCTTAGAATACTGAACACTCATGGGGGAGGGTAAATTAGTGATTTTACCCGATGATTTATTATTTACATGATTTCTCCACTGCTTTCTACCTACCCAATCTTGTATTTCTAAATTTTTTCTTCATTTTGCGGGTGCATTTAGGCTTGCAACCTTAAAAAATTTTCTTTCAAAGCATAAAACTAATCTAAATCTACCTTATTTCATCCGAGGGCTCAGATTAAACTGTTGAGATCCTCATTATACTCTGCCTATCTACGGATTTTTCAAGTTTAAAGAGTTTGACAAATCTTCATTCTCTATCTAAAACATGAAAAGTTAAGATTAAGCCATTTAACTGATCATGGATTATGGCATTTATTGACACTCTACACATAATCATTATTTTTGCAGTAAAAGTAAAAGTAGTGGCATTTGGACTTTCTCACTTTCAGGTTTTATTTCTTTTCTTTTGGGGTGTATATTTTTCTAAGTCCTTTGATCTTTCTTTTAGGAATTTTTACCCTCTTTTTGATTTTTTATTGTTTTTCGTTTTTTCAAAATATGGGAAAACAACTTGCAGAAAGCAAGGTATGTACATATTTACAAGACTTATCAAAGTCAATTCAAAATTTATGAACCGTATTATTATAAGACCCTAACAGTGGCTCCACATGGGGATGAAATTTCCTGGTGAAATATCAAGAACTCCAAGACTTAGTAGCCTTTAAAATTTGACTGAGATAACCTTGTAAATGTCTTCTGATATCTGCAACTTTATTCATATTTATGATATTTACTTTTCAAATCTTAGGGCCTTCTCTTTGGGCTTCAGCTTTTCTAATGAAACATTCAATCCAATCTAAACTTTGCAATGTATATGTACAATGGTCAAAGTGAATAAAAACTAACTATTGGTTAACTCAGGTGAGTAGTAGTGCTTCAATATTCTGCCATTAACTAGTCCTTCTTGCAGATCTATTCCATCCAATTCTTTCAGAAAGAAAACATTATTACCTCTATATCCATAAATTACATAAGGCCCTTTCCATAGAAAATCAAATTTTCCATGTTTTCCTTTGTCTTCTCTTCTGGAATCCCATTTTAACACTTTATCTCCTAGGTAAAAATCATCCTCTTTAGTCTTTTTATTATAGATTTTCTTGATCTTATCTTGAATGACTTGAGATTTGACATAAAATTCTTCCCTTGTGAATAGTTTGATTTATCCTTCTTTGGATGTCATCAGTTTCAACTTGTAATTCCTTGATAATTTTCATCATTGATACACCTAGGGAGGAAGGAAAAACTGCATCCATTCCGTAAACTAGTTGGTAAGGTGAAGTACCAATGGATTTCTTAGTTGTAAGTCTATTTGTCCATAAGGCATTGACTAACTTATTATGCCAAGTATTTTTATTGCCTTCAAGTAATTTTTTGATGATATTTATTAGGCTTTTGTTTGAGGATTCAGCTAGGCCATTACCTTGAGGGTAATATGCAGTAGAGTGGCCTAGGGTAATGTGGTATTTGTGGCAAAAGTCAATCATTTTCTTGGATTTGAATGTTGCAACATTATCAGTGATTATCTTTTGAGGGCACCCAAATCTTGAAAGGATGTTGTTTTCTAGAAAAGAAATAATTACAGTATTAGTGGATTTTCTGGAGGGTATAGCTTCAATCCACTTGGTAAAATAATCATTGGTTGCTAAAATCCACTTATGTTGGCCTGAAGAGGGAGGGTGAATTTCACCAATGAAGTCTAAACCCCATTGTTGAAATGGAACTTCAGTTGAAATAGGCTTTAAAGGGAGAGGTAATAATTTCTTCTTACCCTCCAAAATTTGGCACTTATGATATGAAGTAACATATTTTTTGACATCAGTAAACAAGGTAGGCCAGTAAAAACAAGCTCTCGGGATCTTGTCAGCAGTAGTTTTCTAGTATAAATGTCCTCCATAGTCACCTGCATGAAATTATTCAAGTATATTATCAACTTCTTCCTTTAGTAAACAATTTATCAAAATCCCACTATGATCTCTCCAAAAAAGTACATTATCTAAGATACAAAATTTTACTGCTTTAACTTTTAAAAATATAGCTTTGGTTCTTGACAATCCATGAGGAGCTTGTAATTTGTGGAGTACAAATATGATATCTGTATACCAAGGTGAGTGTGAAAAGGCTTCACTGATCAATGGAGTCGCCATCTCTTCCTGATTATCAACTTGAGCAATAAAATTTATATCTAGGGAATTACAATTGGATTCAACCATAAGTTTGGATAATCCTTGACCTTTAATGAGCTTGTTGGGTTTTATCTCTATGTCATATTCTAAGAAAGTGGAAATCCACTTCCCTCTTCTTCCATCAAGACCATCCTGAGTAAGAATTTCTTTAACTACGGAATTTGGGACATAGGAAATAATGTGTGAATAGAGAATATAAACTCTGAAGTCTTTAATGGCCTTAACCAAGGTTAAGGCTTGTTTTTCCATAATATTGTACTTAAAAGGGGCATCTCTAAGGGCTTTACTGAAAAGCTATGGGTTGTTCAAATCCTTGATCATTTTTCTGCAGTAAAACTGCAGCAATGGTATGTTCTGAAGCAAATGAAAAAATCATGAAATATTTCTTAAAATCGGGACTTATTACGACTAGAGTTTTAGTTAAAGCTTGTTTGATAAAGTTAAATGATTGTTTAGCCTCAACAGTACATCTAAGAACTAAATCTTGCTTGAGCATGTTATTTAATTCTCTAATTATCTCAGCTAAATTAGATATGAATCTTCTTAAAAAATTATCTTACCTAAAAAAGCTTGTAATTCTTTGATGTTTCTTGGTGAGTTGATGTTCAGAATTGCTTCTATCCTAGCAGGATCTATCCTAATTCCTTCTTTTGAGATTACATGTCCAAGTAACTTACCTTCCTCTAATCCATAAATACTTTTCTTAGGATTTAATGAGATGCCATATTTCCTACACTTAATAAAAACTTGTTTCAAATGATCCAAGTGTTCATTATCTATTTTGGAAAACACAGTAATGTCATCTAAGTAAATATCTAAGAACTCATGTATTTCCTTTGCAAAGGTTATTTCCATAGCCCTTTGAAAGTTTTCTCCTGCATTTATTAGTCCAAAGGCATTTTTACATACATAAAAGTGCCCCAAGGAGTGGTAATTTCTATTTTAGCTTGGTCTTCTTCTTGAAATAGTATCTGGTTGTATCTTGAAAAACCATCTAACAAAGAGATCCTTGAAGAACCTACTACCCTTTGTAATATATGGTCCATTTTGGGTAAAGGGTAATTATCCTTTAAAGATACTTTGTTAAGATTTCTAAAGTCCACACACAATCTAATTTCTCCTATTTTCTTTCTTGTAGGGACTAGGTTTGAAACCCAAACAAAATATCTGATTGGTGCAATGATCTAGGCGTCATACATTCTCTTAACTTCTTTTTCAATCAAAGGTAATAACACAGGGTTAATTCTTCTCAACTTTTGTTTGAATGGCTTTTGATCTTCTTTTATTGAAATTTTGTGTTGGATTATGTTTGTATCATAAGATTTTAAATCTTCATAACTCCAAACAAACACATCTTGATATTCCTTTAAAAGTTCAATATATTTATCCTTTTATTGTTGAGGTAAAATTTTGGACAGTTTGATTATCTTTGGTTTTGATTCTATACCAATGTTACAGTCTTTATGTCAGATCTTACTGGCTCCATTTTTGGTTTTCTAGCTACATCATTAGAGTAAAAAATATCCTCTATGGGAGTTAAACCTTTAGGTAAAAAATTATCTTTAAGTTTCACTATATTTGATTCATCTTCAACAATTTCTTCAATCTCTACTTTTTCTAAGCTATCTATGTCAGTTTGACTAAATTTAGTGGGTTTATCAAACTTTATTTTATTTACATTTAAGTCATTTAAATCTATTTCACAATCCAAATCATGATTTAATGTACAATCTGTATCTATAATACAATTCTGAAATTCTTCTTCATTGTTCATAAACTTGTAATCTGTTCATCCTGAGAAATTTTTTTCCAATACTTAAGATTATTAGGGATTATTGGCCTATGTTTGACTTCAACAGTATATCTGTGATTAGGTTGGAATGGTAAATTGCATGAACTAGGAAAATTTGCAAGACAATGAGCTTGTATAATTTATTTTCTAGGTATAACAACAAACTTACATTCCAATAAATCATCAGTTAAATATATGATAGTGTCTCTATATCTTCTTAGTCTAGGATTGTACACAAAATAAACTTCATTTACTTGTTTAATGATCAAATCTAAATCTCCCATGACTAAAATTATTTTTCCTCCTGAATTTCTAATGATTTGGAGTCCTAGGATAAGGGCTTCATACTCGGCCATATTGTTTGTACATTTGAAATTTAGCCTGAAAGCATGACCTTCAGAATGATTGGTCTCTATATTTGTTATCCAGACTCCTACTCCTGCTCCTAACTTATTCAC